>JASUAD010000006.1:63162028-63640875 GCA_037013555.1 Sextonia rubra | reverse complement strand
AGACTTGCCTAATGGTCCACAAAACTAAATCTTTGAGAGAAAAAGGCAATCCAATGATGAAATCCTAAAGGTGTGCAATGTACACACTCTAAATGCAATTTCTCAAAAACATCCTAGAAACGGTGGTCTTCATTTACTTTTGGTATTCGAAATATTGATAAGATGATGTATGAGATTTGGAAATTGAAAAGTCCCAAGGCACTATATAAATGTGTTATAAGGTAATTAAAATGAGATATATAATATGTAAAACGATGGTAGGAAACGTTGAGGATGGAGAGATTTTAAGTTCATTAGCATGAGGGAGAGGTTTTAATGAAAATTCAAAAACATTATTGTACACCCTAAAATCACCACCCACCCCCCCCCCCCCCCCCCCCCCCCCCCACCCTAAATTCAATTCTTTCTCTCCAACATCTACGCATAGCTTCTCTCCATTCTCACCCACAAAAAATACCCAAGCAAATCTCCCCCTTATTTACGTGGTGAGATACAATGGATACGGGAGAGACTTTATGGGAAGAAATGAAATAGATAGATGAGAGAGAGAGAGCGCGCCATTAGCCATCAAGTAGTGGGGTTCCAATTTGTAGAATGTAGAGAGTAAACAATTGGCTTGTAAAAAATTTAGGTATTTAGTTCTGAAAAGACAAGAGTTTTCCACAGCGCCACAGCAACATGCAAAATATGCCTAAGGACATTATTACTCTAATATCACTATCATTGTGTGCATTTCTTAAATGATCATGATATTATCACTATATATATTTTGAGTCCAAGTTTGGAATGGTGCCTTGCAGCCATCAATTCAGGGATGAGAACAGGATCTAACTTCTCAATTTGGGTATGGTATCAACTTTTAATTGTCCCTTTTAATATACAAATGGATCACATTTTGTGCTGCCTGATTAAAGGAGATTTGATTTTGGTTTGAAAATCAAAATTAGTATAGTATGACTTTATCCTTCATATTTGGGTGCCTTCTATTAAATGGTAGGAATTTTAGGGAAGTGACGTGCGTGGATGAGGGAGACATTTTAGGAAATAATTTAAAATGGTGGTAAAGAAATGAGAAATTTTAGGGAAGTGAGGTAGCAAAGGGAGTGAGCATAGGGAAGTTAGTATTTTTGGTGCCACGTGTCATTTTTTAGGATGCTAACGTGGCACTCTAGAAAAAAAAAAAAGAAAAAACAAGGTGCTGATGTAGCACCCTCAATAGGCCTCCCTCTTTATAGCTTTAATATATATATATAATTTTTTTTGATTTATTAGCATCAAATAATAATTTCTGCCACTAAAACCAAACTTTGGCACGAGACATTGTTTTGTGCTGCTGTGGAGATATACTTTTGTAACTTAGAATGGCGCTAATAAAAGAGATTTAGCGTCGAGCTGCCACTACAAAAGTGTCGCTAATTCTCACTTTTATTATAGTGATAGGAGGGGTGTATACAAGAATCGTTTAAGGGCAAAAGCATCATTTTGATTAAAAAAGAGCAAAATCCTCATATGGTGGTTGCTCATTACTATCAAATCCACATGTTTTGGGATATGAGAGGTATTAAAATGTCAAAGTAGGGGCCTATTTATAATACTCAAATCAAAGGGACCTTTTTACAAATATTAAAAACCTTATGAGGGTACTTGCAAAGAAAAAAAAAGCTCATTAGTAAATGTTATTTTAACTTACTCTGTATAGTAACACAAAATCATGCCACACATAGCTTGGGCGTGTGAGGATGTGTTTGGTTTGGCTTTAGAAAATTCAAACATACTTTTCTGAAAATATCTTTTGAAAACCTACTTCTTTAAAGTAGCTTCTTAAGAGAAACAATTGCATGGTTAGCTCAACATTTGCATTTACATTTTAACATCAACAGCATAAAAAATTGTTTGTTTTTATTATATAAAATATAAATAATTTTACATAAATCTTTATAATAAAAAGATTTACACAATATACAAGAGCGTGTAGGTAAATAAAATGACCATAAATGTGTTATTTCATGTGAGCCCCAATGCAAAGCCACTTGAATCTAGTAGTCTTTACAGAAATAAAAGACTTTAAATTTATTGTAATGTTGTCTTTGCATACATATAGAAAACGTCAACATATTGGGAAAAGTTAACATTATACTTCAAATGTTTATGAAAGAAATTTACATACAATAATTTCTTCTTTGATTCTTTCATTACATATTAATCACATATGTTCCCAGTGGAATGCTGGTCCATGTGTGAACGGTGGTTCATCTGTGATGAGCAATAATCATTATATCATAAATAAAAGAATTTAAATTTATTGTAATGTTGTCTTTGCATTCATATAGAAAACATCAACATATTGGAAAAAGTTAACATTATACTTCAAATGTTTATAAAATAAATTTACATAAAATAATTTCTTTCTTTGATTCTTTCATTACATATTAATCACATATTTTGCCAGTGGAATGACTAGTCCACATGTGAAGGGAGGTTCATCTGTGATACGCAATAATCATTATATCAGTTCATAACAAATTTTTCCAGAAAGAAGAAATCCATGATACAAACAATGCTTCTTTTTCTCCCTACCCTTTCTTTTATCTATGGAGGGACAGGGTTCATCTATAAAATGATAGAAAAGCTATGCCCAATGAACATTGTGGCCCATCATCATAAGAACTGATCAGCCTCCATCCAATTGTCTAAAATCCTCCCCTCTCATATTCCACCCTGGCCCCCCAATCGTCAAACCCATGAAACATTTTCACATACTCCTCGTCTTCAAACTCCAGTTCCTCGGTATAGGCTGAATTACATCTCCCATTCTTAAAGCAAGAGCAAGGCCCATCCATAATCAAAACTAGTGGACGATGAACCCCACTAACCCATATTAGCTGAACCTCATTTCTTCTCCACTTTAAAAGACTTCATTGTTTCATTGGGTTTATTACATGATTATTTTGAATGTTGGCTCGTATCATTACATCAATGGGTTTTGGGAGATGGAGGACGGAGGTGCTTACAGGCGGTGAGGGCTTGGAGGCATGGGAGGGTAGATGAGATGCTGCAGTGGCTATACTCCCCACTAATGATGGCGAGATCATAGCCAACAATCTCAACAAGGGTGGATGATGGATTTGGATATGGAGACTACGTCATGCGGCCGGAGATATATATGCGTTCTGGTGATAAAAAGCTTCGTGGATCTCTTCATCTCTTGTCTTTTCTACGAGAATGGAGAATCTCCCTAACCCTAGGGCTCCCTTATCCTTATATAGATAAGTCCCAAAGAGTCACACTTACTAGAAGTATTTTCCATCAGAAGCCCACATCTACTGATCATATTGGGAGTCTTATTATGGGACGCAAATCAAGTTTTACACTGAAATGGGATTGCAATCTCTATTGCCATCTGCCCTGCTTGATTTTGACGTGGGACTCATGGCATGTGAGCCACATGATTTCTTACAATCTCCCACTTGGCACGAATGCCATGTACATGAAACATTTCTCAATCCCATGCCCATCACATGCCTTCCAAAATCTCTGCAAGCAAAGCCTTGGTGAGAGTATCAGTTATCAATTCCTCTAAAGGCACATAGAATTTCTATATCATTCTTTTCAGCATTTTCTCTAACAAAGTGATATTTCATCTCAACATATTTGGATTGGCTATTAATCTTTTGCTCATTCACCATAAAAATGGCCGACGTACTGTCTATGCTCATTGGGATAGGCTCATTCTCATTTATTACCTCCAAATCACACAAGAAGTATTTTTAACCAAAGAGCCTCCTAGATTGTTGTACTGCAACCTATATGCTCTGTTTCGGCTGTTGATATAGCCGTAGAGGTCTGTTTATTACTAACCCAAGAAATTGCACCTCCTCCGAGGGTAAATACATAGCCGATTGTTAACTTTCTCAGGTCTAAATCACCGGCCCAATCTGCGTTTGAGTAACCACGCAGTTCCAGGACTTCACCTTGATAATATAGGCGAAGATTTACTGTTCCTTTGATGTACCACAGAATCCTTAACCGCATACCAATGTTGTAATCCTGGGTTCCTTAGGAATTTACTTAGAGATCCACGGTGAATGTAAGGTCTAGTCTCGTACACAGCATCACATACATGATGCTACCCACAAATTGAGCATAAGGTTTTAATCTGATTATTTCCCTATCCTCCTCATTTGTGGGTCCTTGATCGTGTGACAATTTTGTGCTCTTGCAAATGGGAGTATCAATTGGTTTTTACTTAGCCATATCAAACATTTTTAACACAATTTCCAAATATGATCTTTGTGATAAAGTTAATATCCTGTTCGGACAATCACGGGTTATTTCAATGCCAAGGACATACTCTGCCTCACCCATGTCTTTTATTTCAAATCTTGACTTTAACCATTATTTGATTTCATTTATTACTTCCAAGTTATTACTTGTAACACTCCGACCCGAGTTGATCCGGATTAGTGAGTAATCGCGTGCGATTTTGTCGCTAAGTGTGTTTTGATTTTGTTTTTCTTTGATTTGAGTCTTAGAGAGATTGTTTGGGTTAAGTTTGACTTGGTCTAGGTAGTTCGAGCCCTTTTTCGTAATTTTCGCCGTTGAACTTGTTGATTGTCGTAACTGTCTTGGATCCAAATGATTTCGTTTGTTTCCGTTGGACCGTCATTTGACTCAAACTGATAATTGTGTTAGCCGTTTGGCCTTATTTGTAATTTTGGACTCATTTTACTTTAAATATCCTACCAACTCCTCCTTTCTCTCTCGATCATCTCTGTCTTTCTCTCAGCTCGTCTCTCTCTCTGTTCGGCTCTCTTTCTCTTCTTCCCCTTCTCTGTTTCTGTTGTTTGAGGGAGGAAGAAAAGAGCAAGTTGTGCGTGTTTCCCGGTGGACTGAGCCAAGCAACGAAGTGATTTCCATTTGTGAGGCAAGTATAAGCCCAAGTAGTATAAACACCGATTGATATTGTTTTGATTGTTGTGTATGATTCTTCATTGTGTTTCTCAGTGTTAGACAGCCCTATTGAACTCATTTCACTGTTATTTTGTTGTTTTCAGCCGTTTTGTACACTTTCTGTGTGACTGTAACTATTACAGGAAAAATGACTCCGTGCACTCACGACTACACCGTGAAATGTGCTACGGCTAAGCCGTAAAATGGCTTACGGCTAAGCCGAGACCCAGCCGTAACCCTAACCGTAGAACAATACAGACTGTTATCTGAAAATAACTGAGAGTTGGCAAAATGCCATTCTCCTACGGCCCAGCCTGATCTAAGCCGTACATTGTCTTACGGCTAAGCCGTGGATCAGGATACGGCTGAGCCGTAGAGCAAAATACGGTTGAGCCGTAAATCTGGATGGACATTTTGGGAGCCTCGGCTCAGCCGCAGTGTATATTACGGCTAAGCCGTAAGATGCCTCGGCTAAGCCGTAAGGTTACCTACGGCTACACCGTGAGACCGAAAAAAGGGTAAAAGGACTAGGTGTAAGAAAGAGACCGTTATGACTTTCATGTTAGAATGTAGCTAACCTGAACATGCCCAATGGAATGTTTGAATAACATGAATGATCTCGAGGGCTGTGAATCATTCATGACTGTTATCCAGTTGTTTAGCACCTCCCCATGGGTGTTGGTTTAAGGGACTTCGGTGCACATTTCATACACTGCAACACTAGACAATGGTGCATCGGACAACTTAAAACTACATCAACATACACGGTTAGAAACACTGGATAATTAGTGTAGGATTGGCTTGTAATTGACCTTGATTCGTAATAGTACTTTGATTTGTTGAGCATATTGACTTCGGTTATGCCCTCTTATGTGTTTTGCGCTGGACCTCTCGATTCTGTGGGAAATGCAGCAACCCCAGAGCGAAGCCCGGGCGGGACCATTCTATTCTTGTGTTTTCCTGTTGCTCCACTGGAGTACTTGCATCAGTTATGAGTCAGTGAATGTGATTGATACTCATTGTCAGCACTTCTTGTATTTGCTTATGTACATTCAGTATCAGTATCAGCTTATGTACATTCAGTATCAGTTTATGTATATTCAGTATCAGTATATGCGATGCACTTCCTATTGTTCGTTTAATGTGATATGTAGGGCTGTCAATCCGGCCCTTTAAAGAGGGGGCCCGGCCCGGCCCGGCCCGCAAAAGCCCTCAAAACGAGGGCTTATTTTTTTCATTTAAAGCCCGAGGGTAGGGTAGGGCTTTATTTTTAAAAGCTCGCATCTAGAGGGCTGAGCTTAGGCTTGACTAATTAGGCCCGAGGGGGCCCGGCCCGGCCCGTTGTTTATTAAATTTTAATATAAAATATATAATATCCACAATGACTTTGAAGATGATTTGGTTTATGATGCACCTACTAAAACATTGTCAAATATGGATAAAGTTGATTTGGTAAAGAAATCTAATGAGTTTGAAGATGATTTTTTAGCTTTTAAGGAACAAATGACTCAGATAGTTGTAGAGGAAAAATCGAAATTAGATTGTTATTTGGAGGAGCCAAGGGATAAATTTGAAATTTTCAATATATTGGATTGGTGGAAAGTTAATTCAACAAAATATCCAGTTATCTCTAGAATAGCTTGTGACATTTTCGCAATTCCTATTTCTACAGTTGCTTCTGAATCAACATTTAGTACGGGAGGAAGAGTATTTGATCAATATAGGAGTTGTTTAAAATCTGACACTGTAAAAGTCTTAATTTGCACATAAGATTGGATACGTACGCAGCAACACAATGATGTAATACATTCGATGGTCTTTTAGATATTCTAAAAGTAGATTAAATAATTAAATAAAGAATTATTGTTATTTGTTATATATTTATTATCATTTATAGAATTATTATTATCCACCTTATGTTTTATATTGTAAAAATGATTTTATCCCACCACCAATGCCTTAAAAAAAAAGTTTTTAACTCCGCCATACTGCCTTTTGCATTACATTCCCGATCCCTAGCTCGGGCAAAGGAGGAGGGTTTGTATAAAGTTGGTTAGTGATGGTGGCATAGGTTGTTGCATATAAAAGATTTATTTCCATTAAAGAAAAAGAATTTCCCTTTCTTTTGGCCCTGGCTCGGCCCTGGCCCGGCCCTAGCCCTTGAGGGTTGGGTAAGGGCCTAAAAATTATAGGCCCGCTGTAAAAGTCGAGGGCTTTTGCTCAGTTAGGCCCGGCCCGCACATGTGAGGGTAGGATAAGGGCTTACCTAAGCCCGGCCCGGGCCCGGCCCTTTGACAGCCCTAGTGATATGTGAGGTTTGTAAGTGATATGATATGACTGATTGTTTGAGGTGCATCATCCGATTTGATTGTGATTGGTATTGGCACTACTGAGCCTCAGCCTTAGGATACCCGACGGGGTTAACTTTGGTTTAGTGTATGTGTTTGCCTCTGCAGAGTGTTCTGTCCTGGGACTCCGGACCCCGGGAACTAGAGACCCATGCGTACCCTGGCCCGGTCGCTGGTGTTCTCATTCCGACTGCTCTCGTAAGGGAGAAAATGGCCAATGTAGTAGCCACTTTGATTGTTATCTGTTTATGATTCCGATAGCATGCTTATTCATTTGCATTACTACTTAGTATACGCACATGATTTCTATGGATCTTGCACTGTGACTAGTAACTCATTATTAGACACAATTCGTATTATCTTCTTGTGGTTTATATTTTGCTAAGTCGTTGTACTTATTCGTTGTCTTGTGTGTTGCAGGCTCAGATCCCTCTCCCGATCATGCGTCGGTCGACCCGACTTCAGGAGAGGTTCGCGAGGCCCCCTCCGGCCTAGAGGAGTGGACTTGATCCATCCTCCAGAGTACGGTTTGCATCATTTTGTTTCCCCAGTCATTGAGTCTGAGTTTATTGAGGGGATTTTTCTGTAATTGTACAGTGGGCTTTGAGTGATATCTGTATTTTGATTTTTGACTATTGTAAGCCCGCTATCTTGTCATACGTTCTTGTAATTGTTCTTGTCATCAGTTTAATGTTGTTTTGTAATCTCCTATGTCTCTTGGTGTGTTGCTATATGCCTTGCTACGTACAGCTTCCGCGTACAGTTGTTTGCACGTGTGAATGATCCCTTGTGTGTGTATGCTTGGACGGGGTCTAGGTGTGCATGCACGGGAGTACGTGTGTCATTGGTTAGACTTCCTCTAACCCCCGGTCCCTGGGCTCGGGTTGTGACATTACTAGCGATCAAAATGTCATCCACATAACAAATATAAATAACAACTCCCACTGCGTTTAATAAAGAAACATGTGTCTGCACTATTAGGGGCATCAAAATATGATTCACATATAATAACAAATACAAATAACAACTCCCACTGCGTTTAATATAAAAACATGTGTCTGCACTATTGGGAACAAATCCAATTTCACATATGGCCTGATGAAATTTTCTATACCATTGTCTTGAAGCATGTTTTAATCCATACAATGCCCTATCAAGTTTGTACACTTTGTCCCCGTGACCTTGCATCACAAAACCCTCGGGTTGTTTCATATAAATTTTTTCTTCTAATTCGCCGTTCAAAAATGCTGTTTTCACATCCATCTGGTACAATTCAAGGTCACAACATACTACCAATGCTACTAAGGTTCATATAAATTGAAATTTTACGACTGGAGAAAATATCTCCTCGTAATATATTCATTCCACTTGTGTGAATCTCTTAATTACTAACCGTGCTTTATATTCATCCATGGATCCATCCTTATTAAATTTCTTTCTAAGAACCCATTTACATCCAATGGCCTTCCAATCTTTAGGTAGATTAACCAATTGTCGTACTTGGTTCTTTTCAATTGACTCCATCTCCTCTCTCATAACTTCTAGCCAAAACAACGCATCCTACGCTTTGACCACTTGAGAGTAGGAGGTTGGCTCCAAATCTTGCACGGTTTAAAATAAACTACAATAATTATCCAGATATGCCGGTTGTTTCCTAGCCCAAATTGGTTTGCCAACTAGCTCATTGAGTTGTTCAATCACCTTAAGTGGGCCATAGCCAGGAATTTTATGTCCAATGTCCTCTTCGTCGGAACCCCTACTTGCTTAAACCCCCTTACTTATAGAGATTTTATACAATTCCACACTTTGTGATCTTACTCTACGACTAATCGCCGGATCCTTAAGGAAAACATATCTTCCATGACTATCTTATTATTGTGATCATATACACGATAACTTTTAGAATGTGATGGGTAGCCAACGAAAGAATAATTTTTCTTCATTTTTGCTTGCAGTTTATGTCTTTCTTGTGGTGGTAGCAGGATGTGTATAGGGCAGCCCTAAACTCTCGCATGTTCTAATTTTGGTTTGGCACTAGTCTATAACTTATACAGGGCCTTGGGCACACTCTTAGAGGGTACTCTGTTTAAAATATATTGTGTAGTATTTAATGTTTCTCCCCACAAATACAGCGGAAGACTCGCATGGCTGATCATTGACCTTACCATATCAATTAAGGTCCTATTCCTTTTCTCAGCCATGCCATTATGCTGCAGGGTATATGGAATTGAATATACACCAATTATACCCTTACGTGCATAATATTCTTTAAATAATTCTGAAGTCTATTCACCCCCTCTATCGGATCTAATCCTTTTTATTTTCTTGTCTTTTTGATTTTGGACTTCAGCAGTATATATTTGGAACATTTTTAAGGCCTCATGTTTATGTTTAATTAAGTACACATACCTATATCTGTTGTAATCATCTATGAATGTAATGAAATAGTCCTCTCTAGTTCTATTATGTACATTCAATGGTCTACATATATCCGAATGAATTATGGTCAATGTTTAAGAACTTCTAGTTCCTTTTGAAAATGGTTTTTTGACTATCTTCTCACTTATACATGATTCACATATGGGGTACTCAATTTTACCTAGGTCTGGTAAAAGTCCATCTTTAACCATTCTACTGATTCTATTTTATTAATGTGGCCTATTCTTAAATGCCATAACATTGTCAAGACATTCATGCATACATTCACATATATAAAATAATCAGAAGTGGATTTTATTTTATTATTAAGAATATCCAGCAAATACAATTTTTTAGAAAGAAAACCATGGACTAAAACTTGACCGCGCATTCCAATAGTAACCCCATTATCTTTGAATCTAATTTTAAATCCATTCATTATCAACTGGCTCACAGAGATGACGTTCCTTCTCATCGCAAGAGCAAAGAAAACATCGGAGAGATAAAAGGATTTTCCTATTGGTAAGGGAATTTTGACTTTCCCTATTCCCAATACATCACAGAATGTTTCATTTCCCATGGATATACTTTGTTCTCCGGGTTTCATTTCTTTAAATTCAATAAATCTAGCCTTGGTCCTTGATATGTGTCTGGTGGCTCCAGAATCAATCCACCAATTCTTGTCATTGGTGTCCACTATCATGGACTCAGTGACCATCTTAACATAATCTTCGTGCTCTTTGGTCACTTTACCTTGCTGTCTATTCTCACCCTTTTTTCTTTTTACACTGAGAACTAAAGTGTCCAGGCTTTCCATAGTTAAAACAAACACCATTTTTAGGCCCTTTTCATTTTGAATTGCCTTTAAATTTCTTTTTATTTTTCACATTGGCGGTTAATGTACCGCTATAGCTCTTAGTTCTAGCAATTATAGCAAAATTTATAGGTATTATATCACGGGCAGCCTGCCTTTGTCTTTTAGCAAGTAATTTAGCTTTAACCTCACTAAGGATTATACACTTTTGAAGGCTAAGGGTTTGAGACACATTTTCCCATGAAGGTAGAATATTTATAAGCAAGTATAAGATCTGAAAATCCTCATCCATTTCTTTTTCCAAGGCTACAAGATTACTGTGTCAGACCGACATTTTGTCAATGTGATCCTTTATAGATGACCGCTCTAGCATCTTGTAATTGACATATGCACTAAATGCCTCTATCAGATGAGATTTGGGGGTTTCATCATATTTGTCCATAGCATAATCCCAAATTTCTTTTGTTGTGGTGAAGTGCTCAAACTGTTTCACTAACTTACTGAATATGAATCCGATTAATAGATGCCTCGCTAATTTATTATCAAAGGCCCATTGCTCATATAATTCATGGTCTCCCTTCGGGGCATCATCAGCGAGCTTAGGGATCGGATTAGATTCAATCACATAAGTCAATTCGTCGAAATGCAGCAATGCGTCCATTCAATGCTTCCACATGGCTAAGTTCTTACCATTAAAAGTATCAGCCTTTACAAGATCATGCAAGGCTGATTTGGAAGACATGATTTGTATTTTTAATTAAAAGACGGTTTAGATACCACTGATCGTATAAGGGAAAAATACCACTATCCTTTTGTCTGAATAGTTGAATCGTCTTCCTTTTGCTGCCAATGCATAAATCTGCTCGCAATGATTCTGTAGGTACAAATGGATCGTCGATCTGACTTCAAATGACTAAAATATCGCAGTTAGAAGATTTGACAGCGATCCGCACTTCTACTATGTTAGCCGTATGATCTCTGCATCAACTTCACCGTCATCACATATGCATTAGCGTATCTCGGTCAGCACCTGAGTCTGGGCTGGATCAAATCTGGGTGGGGTTGGATTTGCTTGACCTAACCTGCGATATGCAGAGGAGAGAAAGGTGGGAGACTGCATTGCACGCCGACCGAGGGGGACATCAGTCCCTGTCTGGGAGGCATGTAGTGGCCTTCCTTCCTTTTTTTTTTTTTAATTATTATTTTTTTTGTTTTCTTGGTTTATCAAGCCAACTACCCACCTTTTATTGCATAAAAGACAAGATGAAAATAAATGCTACTCCTGGGGCTCCGTTTAATAGTCAAAAGCATAGAGACTTGCTTTGTTTCTTTGTACATGGTAAGAAAAAAAAATATTTAGAGACTTTGAGATGTCTCGATTCTCGCGTGCAACTAATAAGAAACAAGAAGTGGTCTTCTTCCTGGTCAAGTTGCAAAAACGAAACTGAGACGATGGGCACCACGTAAAATCATAGATTTACAGGTATCCACGCACCTTCTACAAAATCCAGATCAACGAAACGCACTGTGTCGGGCTTTGATACCAATTAATGAATTTGGATGCAAAGATTTCATTACGCACTCAAAGATTTATGTACATTCGGTGGTGAAAAGCTCTGTAAATCTCTTCGCCTCTTGTCTATTCTACAGAAATGGAGAATCTCCCTAATCCTAGGGCTTCCTTATTCTTATATAGAAAAGTCCCAAAGAGTCACACTTATGAGAGGTATCTTCCATCAGAAGCCCACATCCACTAATCCTATTGGGAGTCTTATTATGGGACCCAGATCAAGTCTTACACTAAAGTGGGATTGCAATCTCTGTTAGCATCTGCTCTGCTTGATCTGACGTGGAATCCGTGGCATGTAGGCCACACAATTTCTTACAGTGGATGAGAAGCTCAGGAGGAATAGGAATATATTACGATGGATGTCGCAAAAGTTAGCCAAGATTTGAGGGGTGAGGGATTGGAAACGGGTGACTGGTGGTGAGGTTTTGAAGATGGATGCTTGCATTGCATGGAGAGGGAAAGGGAGACAGGTGAGGAAAGTTCGGAAAGTTGGGTGATTAGTAAGGCAAAGAGAGAAGAAAGGGAAGAGCAAAAAGGAAAAAAAAAAACCTCAAATTTTTCATTGAGATGATCCGCCTCATCCCTGGTGCGTCTCTCTTAAGCCAAAAAGCCCATCTTAACAGCAAAGTAGGCCTCTAGTTATTTCTTCGTAAAGTGAATTTTAGCTTCTGCTTCAAAAAAAAGTCCATTTAAAAATATAATTACTAGCTTTTTTAAAGCACAAAACGAAAAAAGCCCTTTTAATAGTCTGAACCAAGCACAGCCTGAAGGTGTCACTTCTCACCACTTGCGGCAAGGGCTTTCAACTGCAAAACTTATTATGGTCTGGATATGTGGTCCACCAAGGCTACTTGTGGCGTTCGTGGCCGTCGTGTGTTTTTCTATTTTTATTTTTTGAAAAGACTCTAGAAAAGAAGCAAGGAACAAACGACAAGCCGCGGCGACGGCACAATAATATTTTATGGTTTTGCTGGTCTCTCTGTTCTAACTTGTATTGTATTCTACTGTACTGGCAACTATCTTGATTCTTTCAACCCACCTGATGTTTTCAACTTTCTTATTCCTCTTTTGGTCTTTTCTTCTTTTGATGGCGTACGGTTGTACGGTCCTCTTGCATTCGCAATAAGACATTTTTTTTAGGGACGGGTTCCCTCTTGAATTTTCCACTTTTGTTATTTCTTTCCTGGTTTTTTCTCCTGTCGCTGGCGTACGGTCCATCTTGCATTCAAAGCATACAGTAAGATATATTTTATTGAGAATTTTATGAAAAAAAGCCTTTCAAATTTTCATTAAACATGATTAAATTTAATTTTTTTAATGTGCATGAATTAGGTTAATTGGGCATGAATTTGTGCAAAAAATTTCTTTTTTTATATTTTTGGCTAAGTGACACTAGTTATATATAAAAAAAAAAATGCAGAGAAAAAAGAAGAAAAGAGGAAGATAGGAAGAAGAAGAGAGAGAGGAAGAAAGAAAGGAAAGGAAAGGAAGAAGACGAAAAGAGGAAGAAAGGAAGAAAAAGAAAGGAGAAAAAAGAGAGAAAGAAATGAAGAAGAAGAGATGAGGAAGGAAAGGAAGAAAAGAAGAAGAAGAGGAGAGGAAGAAGGGAAGTGATTAATATTAAAGTTTTTTTTTTTAACCTTTCTTCTCTTTTTTGTCCTCTTCTTTCATCCTTTTTTTTTCTCCTCTCGTTTTCTTCCTTTCTTCCTCTATTCTTCTTCTTTTTCTTCCTTTCTTCTCTGTTCTTCTTCCTTTTTCTCTCTGCTTCTTTCTTTATTCCTCTCTTCTTCTTCCTTTTCTCTTTCTTCTTTTTTTTCTCTTCTTCCTTTCTTCTTTGTGGTTTTTTTTTTCTATGTACAACTGAGTGACGCTGGCATCACTTAGTCCAACATACAAAAAAATAATAATAAATTTGTAGGAATTCGAGGTTAATTGACCCAGTCCGTACACATTAAAAATTAGATTTAATTTTATTTAATGCAAATCTAAAGAGCTTTTTTCCATAAAATTCTCTATTTTATTAGGGCTGGGTGCCTTCCTCCTAATAACAATGTTACACGTTAAGCTTGCCTTGACTTCCAAAACTTTCTTTCCTCATACTCTGATGTTAAACCAGGAGTCATTCTCCACCAGTCCACATGACAATGTGCCAACACATGCAATGGATCAAGGCCAGAACTTCTGACCAGTCAAATCATCGGCGGATCCACTTTGGGATGACAAGTGGAAGAACTCTTAAGTTGAATGCTAACGATGACGACTCAGTTTTGAAGCATCCTTTGCAACTCTCTCCTTTTCTCTTCTCTATCTTCTTCTCATTCTCCTTCTTCTCTTCTTTTCGTTGTAGGTTTGGGTTTTTGCATCACAAGGCGGGCCATAACCGAGCTGGCACTCAAATTTTTCATAGATCACTTGCGCTACATAATTATAAAGTGCATCCTCCCTGGCTGTACTTCTCTTTAGTTTTCTTGAGTAAAGTTTGTCTTTCAAGAAAAAAAAACAAAGAATTTTACTGAATAAATGCTCTTAAAGTCACTCTATACCAAAAAGGACCCTAAAGTTATGATTTTAAAATATTAATCCTACGCGACCTTTTTGGTTTAATTTTTTAAAATCTAACTTAAGCGGAGATATCCCTACTTGCCCAGGTACATGAATGGGGATATCCCCGCTCGTTTTTTTCTTTTTTCGTTTTCTTCTTCTTCCTTTCCATTTCGCTGGTTGCCTGGTTCTTCTTCTTCTTCATCTTCTTTTTTTACTCCAACTTCAATCCAAGCTCAAATATAAACCTAACGACCTAATTCCAATTTACTACACTCACTCATTAAACCCATTAAACCCAAACCCACAACTACGTCCTCCCCTCCCTCACCAACCAACCAACATAATTCTTTATTTGTCTCATTTTCCACTTCTCCTTCCCCTTAAACTCATTAGAACCCATCATCATCATGATCTATCTCTACTCTTTCATTTCTCCAACCTTTAAAGCTCTTGATTTTTTCGCCCCCTTTGAAGAGATCACTTCCACCTCCTTCTCTCATCTACACCTAGAGGTTTTGGAAATGGTGCATCTAATTAGTAATCCTCTAGTTCTTGTTATCTTTGGGGTCTATATTGGGGTTAAAGGAAGGAGGAGGAATAAAGAGGAGGAGGAAAAAGAAAGAACGAGCGGGGATATCCCTGCTCGTGTCACATAATCTAAACTTAGAGAAAAAATGAGCAGAAAATGAAGGAGAGGAGAAAAAAAATGAGAGCGGAGATATCCTTGCTCATGTAAATGGGTGAGTGGGGATACCTCCACTCGTAGCAGATAACCCAAACCCGATGCCCTTTTCAGAAGAAACAAGAGCGTAAAAGGAAGAAAGAGGAAGAAAAAAAAAACGAGAGCAAGGATATACCCACCCATGTACATGGGTGAGCGGGGATATCCCCACCCAACTCAGAATCTAAAAATTTAAACCAAAATGGACCATGAGACTATTGTGATGGAATTATGTCTTTAACGTCCTTTTTGATATGGAATTACTCTAAGAGGATTTTTTTCGGTAAAATTCTAAAAAAAATGTTTATTTCATTTTCGATAATGCCCTTTTAGAAAAATCTTTCAAAACTATTTTTATTATTATTTTCAAAAATATCAACACACTTTCACTTCCCTTGATGTGGGAGCCACCATAAATTTTACATACTTTATTCTCTTTTGTTACTTATTCAAAGTTGCATCAAATCATAAAATTAAAAAAAAGTTACAAAAGGAGTATTTTTATATATGGGCCACCTCAACAAAAATTGAAATCATCATTGTCCAATCTGATTTTTAAAGGAGAAAATTTGTATGTCATATTACATGCAAACAAATTTTTAGGGTAGAATCTTTCTCTTTACTCTTATTATGGTACTAGGTCGCTATTTCAAAGTGCCGCGACCATAAACATCAAGAATCTAATTAAGTGATTCTCTAAATGAAAACATTGATGATTACGCTTGTTTATCTTCTTTTCTCAATGTTTACATCATGATTTTAAAATCATAACTTAGAAAACACTAAACAAGCTAGTAGAATAATGATATCAATCCAAGAAAAATTCTCTCTCTCTCTCTCTCTCTTTTTTACTCATAAGGTCTAAAAAATTCCAACTGCAATAAAAGCATTGTAACATCCAAGGCCCAAATTAATCAAGTTTAGTGCTAATTATATTAGTTTTATGCTAATTAATGTGCTTGGATGTTAATTGAGCCTGTTTAAACTTTAATTTGTCTTTTGTGGTTCAGTTGGTTCATAGATACGTAGTTTGGGTTGGGTTTAACCAAACTTAGGTAGAGAAAAGAACTTTTCGTAATTTGTATTTTTATGGTTTTACATCATATGCATGTCATGTTGATTTCATCACGTGCATCTCATTGAGTACAATATTTTTCATATTTAGCTCAATTATTTTTGACTTCATCTGGACCATTGATTTGGCTCAAATTGTAAATACACTTCATAGACTAGATTTAAATGAAATTTTGGGAAAAATTATTTATAAAATCAGCGGAGAACCCATTCATCAATTCTTTCTCTCTTTCTCTTCAACTAGGAGCTTATGCTCTTTTAGCCCTTCTTGTATTCTATCTAGAATTCAAAAGGAAGGAACGTTGCATATGTGATTTGGAGATTTAGATCTTCATTCTCAACCTCCTCTTCATCTTCTAACCAACTGAGCAGGTAAGGATTTCCTCTTTAATCCAGTTTCTTCCCATCCAAAGGAGTCTAGGAGACTCAATTTAAGGTTATGTTGAAAGGTTTTTGCATGTTGAAAGGTTTTTGGAAAGTAAAATATTATAATATATTTTCGAAGTTATTCAAACACTTCCTTTTTAGATTAATTATTATATTCTAAAGTACTAGATCATATAGCAAAATCTCTTAAAATATCCCGTTCCCAATCACCCTTGTAGAGACCCAAATTCTAATTTTAAATTTGAATTGATCTTGAACCTTGATTTAATCTTGATGGACCCCACATGTTATTATTATTATTATTATTATTTTATGTTATTTAAATTTAGATAATTACTTAGTTACTCTGTGGGTTCCATAAACTATTAGAGTTTTAGAATTTTAGAGTTGTGCTCAAAATTGAAATTTTATTTGGATTGAACCTCTGAATTTAATTGATCTATCCTGACCCTACTTGGGGATAGAGTTCCATTTGAATTAAAATTCATTGGCTAAGTTTTGGTAGGACTGAAACTCCTTTTGGGACTTTGCTTTTATCTTCCTTTAAATAGAAACCGCTTTCCCTCTCTTGAATCACATCTACAAACTCCAAGTTATCTCCCTTTTTGGTATAGAGTTTTCTTTTTCTTCTTAAGGTATGGTCCCTCTCTTCTTTATTTCTTTCTATTAGAAGTTACTATTATAGTTGGTTATTTTAGCTTTCTTTCATGGTAACCTAGATTTCAACTTTGTCATTCACACAAGTCATGTAAATCATCACCTTCATCTTCATCCAAGCATCATCATCAACATTCATCCATGAGGCCCATCTAGTCATCACCATGAGCCATACATTTGATCAGGCCACTATATGCCCTAGCCAAGCCATGAACCATGGACCACCTTTGATGAGCCAGACCCCACCATAAACGAGCTGGTCCAGGAAAACCCAGTCGTCAACGTCACTTCCCCTACACTGTTCATCATCTTTCTCCTTGCCAATCTTCTCTATCTTATTTCTTTTCTTCTCTCAAGCTAAGACCACCCTCATCACCGAGCCGTCTCCTTGCAACTCCTCTTCCTTTTTTTACCTTCTTTACTTCTTCTTCCTTCTCCACATGGCAAGCCGAGACCCCTACCACCACTGTTTGCATTCTCCTCCTCCCTTCCTTCCATTTCCTTGCAACCAAACAGTCTCCATATATCTCATCCATCGATGTTCCTCGACTCTCCTTCTTCTTCATCTGGGTTTTTCATTCTTCTTCTTCTTCGTGTTCATGTCTTTGCTTTCTTTTTTTCTTCTTTTATCTACTCATGGCCGAACCCATCTTCTCCATTCTCGTTCTTCATGCATCTAAGTGATCATCACCTCTATTTTTGCTAATATTTTAGTTTCATGTTTCCTTTATGCATATATCTCGGCTTCACTTATGCTCATCATCACCATCGTCATTGGCAAGACCCAACTAGATTATCAAGGTCTCTGCTTTATCTCATCATCTTAACTCATCCCTTTTGTGTGGTACATCAAACCAAACTAAATCTAAAGCCTTGGGTTCCACCCAACCCATTCACCCAAGTGCAACCCATTTGAACTCATGTGGTCCACTCTCTTGGCCCACCTTGCATGCATATTTAACCTTAGTGTAATTTAGTGACTTGGGCCCATTCGTTGATTCTCCAATATGTCTTGTGACCCAAACTAAAAACCCATTTAATCATTAATCAAACCGAGTCCATATGACTCTGGCCCATTTAAGGTTCTATCAATCCAAAACTACTTGAACCCACTTAGCCAATGTGCATGTAAGATTTAGTTTATTTCAGGCCCGACCCATAAGACTTCATTTGTGCATAAAATACATTTTCACACCTTAATATAACTGTCATAACATGAACTCACACTAGGATTCTAGGGTCAGACGAGCGCAGTTCTTCGAGGATTGACAATCAAAGCAAATAGTCTTACCATAGTTCCTCAGCCATAGAGTTTTCAAGCTTTGTCTCGTTTTGATTTAAATATGTGAGATTGTGAACTATTGAAATAATCTTAGATTATTAGAATATTTTGTTACCTTTGACATGCTTATACATGATGGTATTGCTAGACTTAGTCCTGTTTTCTTATTATCATCATGCTGCAATTGATTTTTCGTGAGATTTATTGTTGATCATTATTATCATTGGATTTAAAATGCTGGAAAATATGAGAAATCTTGATAATATGTTATTCAATTGTGATCTCTACCCTTGGCTAAATTTGTGATTGAAAATCTTAGAATTTGTCGTAATTTCTACTGTGCTCTTTGTATTGTAAGGCATTCTCTAAAGTATGGGCAACACACCGTGTTACACTAACATGCGGATTGTAGCCCTTTTGGGTATGCCATTGGGATTAGGACTCCTTTTGTACGATATTGCTAGTCTGCAGTTAGTTCCCACTTTGTTTTGGAGATTACCGATATTCTCGGACTTTGTGCCAACTTTGGATATGAAAACGATTTGTACCCGGCGGGTACTTTATGCTTGGTTATTTGCTCAATTATTTGAAATATCTTGAATTTTGATTATATTATCTTCTTGTTGCTTCTAAGATATTGCACTTATCTTATTTGATAAACTTTACATATGCAAACCATGACTCTAAATTTGTTTTTAGATTGTTATCTGTTTGTTAGGTTTTATGGTGCATATTACTTATTGAGTTTTACTTACCCTTGTTTTTCTCCCACAGATTTCGAGGTCGAACCGGAACTCTAGGAAATCTAGCTTGTTTTGCCGAATCGGGATTGAGGGATGAGCTATAAAAATTTCAGCCTTAGATTTGATGATTGAATTAGGACTTTAATAGATTTTTGAGAATTTATGAGAGTCATCATCACTTTAGAGTTATCTATTTATTTATTTTAAGTGTATTGATTTTAATTGTTTAGCTTGAGATGTTAATCATGATATTCCATTTGGATTGTTTAATAAAGTTTGGATTTTTTTTATTAATTTAATTGTTGTGGACCTGTCATGCCTCATGATTTGAAAGTCCCAAGGATCTCAGATTTCAAGGCGTGACACCCCCTTATTCTTAAATAAATATATATAACAAAATCTGCAAAAATCATTTTTGAAAGTAATAAAATACTTTTTACTAGCTCTAGTAATAATATTGTTTAATTCACAAATATAACTATGATTTAAACCTAATAATTAGAACCTCTTTTAACACTTTTGAATGGTTTTCTAGAAAATTTGGATTGAACATAAATCTCTCAAGAGTTTGGTTGAAAATTAGTGTTTGAAATCAATCCTAAGTTCATCATATTTTTCATTGAGGAATAATTCACATGTCTTAATCTAACATGCCATAAATCAGAAGACACAATAATATAAGCAGAAGTAGAAGCATTCTTATTACTGATGGAATTTACATTCATTTTGAAAAGGCCTTTAAGAACATAGCCTTTTCCTACAAAAAAACTCTATTTTTAGTAATTACAAGTTTATTTGCTTCAAATACCAATTTGAAACCATTTATGCTCAATACTGAACCGGACACCAAGTTTTGTTCATATCGAGCACATGCAACACTTTAGTCAGAGTCAAAGACTTGCCAGATGAGAGGTGCAGAACCACATCCTCTTGAACAATTACTTTGGCCATAGAGGAGTTTCCCATATAGAGTTCTTGTTCATCTCCAACTTGCTCATAAAAGATGAATGTACTTTTGTCACTGTATATGTGCTAAGTTGCACTAGTGTCGACCAACCAATTTCTACAATTGCTGACAAGGTTCACCTCTATAATTGCCGCCACAAAATTATCTTCCATGAGATTAGCTTGGTTTTTCCCTTTGGTTCTGTCACAACCCGAGCCCAGAAATCGGGGGTTAGCGAAAAGCTAAATCAGTGACACACGTACTCCCGTGCACGTGCATCCAAACCCAGTCCAGATGTACATACACAAGGGATCTAACACGTGCGAACTAAGCGTACGCGGAAGCTGTACATATCATAGCAAGCAACAAAGGGAAAGCGGAAGCCAAAACAAATGCGGAATGGAAAAGACAACGATATATATAAATAAAACTCGAAAACCATATAAAAAACTGAGTGCACGCCAAAATAGCGATATACAACATAATACAGAGTACAAAGTCCAAAGTCCAAAGTGCAAAATACAAAAGCTCCAAAAACCAAAACTCAAAACAGAAGGCCATGGAATATATGCATGTGCGCACTCGGCAAAGATGATCAGGCCCACTCTGCCAAACCGGAGGGTGCCTCTACACTCGGCCCTGCAGCCTCCTCGACCGCCGGGGAGTCGGGCAAGGGATCTGTGCCTGCAACACCACAGACAACACAAATGAATACAACGATCCAGCAAATACAAGTAACAGGGATGAAACACTCATAGTATCAAATAGGATAATGACAGAAGATTAAATACAGAGTTCTATCTTAGTATGCTAAGCAAATCGTGCGTAGAAGTAAAGCATGATATTTGAATCAAACCATAGAAATACTGAACTAAGTGGCTACTACGTTAACCATATTCTCTCCAGTAGAGAGCAGAGCAGAGCAGAGGAGAACACCACTGACCGGGCCAAGGGTACAAGTGGGTCTCGGTTTCCTGGGTTCCGGGGTCCCAAGACAAAGCGACACTGCAGTGATACAGAGATACAGAGATCTAAGCCAGAGGTAACCCCGTCGGGCATCCTAGGGCTGAGGCTGAGTAGAGCTAGACTAATACCAATCAAATCAAATCCAAAAGAAAGGAGATTATCCGCTCTGGACTCACCGATGACAAAGACCGGATCTTATCCTCACGTTTTAATCTCTGGGCAGAGCCACCAGGGAATACCCAAAATATACAAAGCCAGAAATATACAAAGCATAGCCAAAAGACAGATCAGAACATAGATTAAGTCAAAGCACAGCATAGATCAAAGCATAGTGCAGATTGAAGAATAAAACAAAGATACCGGACGAAAGCAAAATGACTGCGGAATGCATAGACATAGATTGGCAGAACAGAGGGCAAAACTGTAAACAATATGCAATGCATCTCAGATTAATACGGAGTCAAGGGTCATTACAAGCCAATACTAATCTAGTTGCTCACTGTCACTAACCGTGCATGTTGATGTAGTTTTAAGTTATTCAATGCACCGTTGCCATCCTAGTGTTGCAATGTAATCCTCATGTGCACCGAAGTCCCTTAAACCAACACCCATGGGGAGGTGCTTAACAGTGAATCAACGCTCACATGAATGAGTCACAGCCTAACAGACTCTTCATGCGATCCAAAGAATCCATTGGGCCGGTTTACGTGGGTGGTTAACCTGTATTTGAGCCCTACAAGCCTCACCATTATCCTAAGTTTTATGTCGGATTTGCCATGCCTAACGGTTTAGCCATGAGAGACCTATGGTTGAGCCGAAGACATATTACGCGCTCGTTGTAATATGCACTACGGCTTAACCGTGGTTCCATTAAAAACACAGCTAAACTGGTCATCTTCCACCTCTGATCTGATACCTTTTTCGGCTGAGCTATAGTCAGTATACGGCTTAGCCGTAGACCAATCCACGGCTTAGCCGTAGCATTCCACGGCTTAGCCGTAGCCACACCGTAGGAGTACTGTATCGGGAAAATTTCGACCGATCAGAGATTTAATTCACGGCGGGGTTACGGTTGGGTCACGGCTAGCTTACGGCTCAGCCGTAGGACCATCTATGGCTTAGCCGTAGCCTAGCCGTAGAACAAAAGTGAAATTGCAAGTCTCTGGAAATCAAGCCGTAGAAGTTTACGGCTTAGCCGTACAATACAGAAACAAAATCGGGCTGAATACAGAAGCTGGAAAATTGGTACAGAAACGTTCCAAAACAAGCTCAATTACTCTCTACATCTTAGAAATTGGCTGTAAAACACTCTACACAAAGAATAAGAATGAATCAAAGCAATCAAACAAAACACCCATATGTGTTATCAATTCCTGTACTTATACTTGCCTCAAAACTCTGTTAATCCACTGAATCAAGCTCCAAATCAACTAAAATCAAAGCAAATCAAAGAAATAAACCATGCATGAGATGTAGGAAAACACACAGAGCTTGGAAAAGGAATCCAATTGGAGAAAGGGAATCAAACCCCACTTACCAAAGCAAAGACAAAGATGAGAGGAGGGAAAGAACCCAATCAAAAATGAGTGCAAGATCCCCACACCAACCAAGAACGAGAAGAGGAGAGAAAGAGGAGAAACAACGTGGAGCTCTCCCAGCATGCACGTATCAAACGAAGTGGGTAGGGGAAAGACATCTGGAGCTGACTCATATATATATAGTTTTGGAAGTTTAAGTCAAAGTCCGAAGAGTTTCAACTATTTACAGTTCAAGTCACACGAAGGTCCAACTTCTCCAATTGACTCCAAATGGGTCTGACACAGTTATGGAATATAACAAGCTCAACAAAATATACGTGCTGACACCAAGATGATGCAAGCAAAGCAAAAGCAAAATTACGAAAAAGGGCTTAGAACTACCTATTCCAGGTCAAAGGTTACTCAACTACCTATCCAAAACCCAAAACCAAGTCCAAAAGAATAAAACAACAGAAAAACACACTAATGAGCCACTAATCCGGCTCAAAGGGGGTCGGGGTGTTACAGGTTCCCTTTCTTTGGTGGCATTCCTTTGCATAATGGCTATTTTTCTGCATACGAAGTATTCAACTTCTTTTCTTTTGTTTATGTCTTTGCGGGGCTTAAGAGCTTGGTTTTGGTTCTTCTTTTAATTTGTCTTGCCTTTGGACATGTTGGGTTTTTGCTTGTTCTATTCATTCTTAGTTTCAGTGAGATTAGCTTTACTCATATGTTCAAAATCCCAACATTTCGAGTCAAGTCCACAGTGATGCTCTTAGATTCTATATCGAGTTATAAGATCTTCTAGGTTATTTCTTTTTTCTTATGTTTCAACGTGGTCCCAAAATCCTTTCATGATGGTAGGAGTTTATGTATGGTACCTCCTACTACAAATTGTTCGAATAATTCCATTCCCTCAGGTTGCAGTTCATGAATTGTCTTTTGAAAATCTCTCATTTGTGCTACCACTGATTTTCCTTCATCCATTTGAAAATTCAGATTTTCTTTATAGCATATTTTTTGGTACTTGCATCTTCGGTGGTATATTCCTTAATTAATGCATTCCATAATTCCTTGGCAGTTTTGTGTTTAAAATATACACCACATAAAGAATTGTCTAGATGATTCAGAATCTCATTTCTACAGTCAAAATCATCTAATTTCCACTGCGCACTTTTATAATTATCAGCGGGTCCATCTCCATATAGTTTGGGACAATCAGTAGTCAACATAGAGAGAATTCTCATTACCTTTAGAAGATATTCCATTTTCATCCACCAAATCTTAAAATGTTGGCCCTCAAAATTAAAAACCTTAAGGTACTAATTCCTTAGCAATCTTTTTCAATGATCCTCAATTAAAATTATATACCAGAATTTTGGCAACAATTCCCCTTAATTGTCACGCCCCAAACCCAAGAATTGGGGATTTATTGTGGATTCAGAGGAATGACATACGTACCCGTGACCATTCGTTCCATGACAAGACATGTACAAACTGTCACAAGGGTGATCTTACAGGTACGTGTGAGGAAGATCCATAAATACATATTATTAAACATAATGTACTTAAACAGAAACCTAGAGAATTCACCTGTACATATCATAAGTATCCATAAAACATTCATTTCAATTCATTAATTAACAAGTCTGTTAATTATCCCAACTATATGCATAGATATGAAAAATCCATAATAATACAAAATATCAAGATGATGAACCCTAAGCCAATCATGGCTAAGCTCAGTCAACCAAAAATAACCCTGTTTCGCACTGCTGAGGAGGATCAAGAAAAGTCATCTTCCTCGTTCCACTCGTTTACATCCTGAGGTAATGCTGGGGTTCTCTCCGGGAGCGCACTGAGAGCTGGACTGGCAACAAGTTTCGTACCTGTAACACCATGGTAACTTGTTAGCATGACGGTTAAGCAAAGATAAGGATACATGAGCTTAACATGATGTAACAATTGAATTAAATTACATAATGATTAAAAGAGAGTAATATCGAAATCTAGGCACTTATGCATATGAGTGAGCATGAATAAGGAATCACAAAATAAAGAACTCATCATATCACATGGGAACCACATTGCTATCTCCTCTCTAATAAGAGAGTAAACTGATCCGTGGGAAATCACTAGCGATCGGGCAAGGACAGACTAGCTACCCCAAAAGCATCGACTCACTCTTTTGAAAACTACTGCAGTAGACAACTGATAAAATACTCCCATTGGGTCCCGTTGAACCTCATATGGGGTATAAGCTAAGTGGCGCCGACTCTAAGCATGTCAGAATTAATCTGATACCGATACTCATCGTGTACTGATCTGTATACTCATGTTGAAATGTATCTCAATTTTGATGAAGATACCAATCATAGAATCACAATTGAGTAGAATACTGATCATCATTTATGCATACTAATATGAACTCTTATGTTGAGGTCAAGGTTACTATCAATATGAATGCAATTAAATTGAGAGGTCATCAAGGATAATTACTAGCCAACCTTATGCTAGATAATCCGGGTTTCCAAATTCATTCAATATGGTGTATTCATAAGACGTTCGGTGTCTTTGTGTTACCATTCTCGGCGTTATATTCTATATGTAAAGGACACTTCACCTTATGCCAACACCCGTGATGTGACATTGAAAACTAACCGGAGAATCAAGAGGAAATGAGTGACAGCTCAACACTCTTCTTTCTTCATATTCATTTACCGTTGGGCTAGTTCGGGTTAGCAAAGGATTCAATTCTATGGTCATAAATAGTCTTGGGTTAAACCTACAACCTACAGTATAGGTGGGTTGATACCTCGGTCTCCTTCTAAGGTTTAAGGGAGTAACCATCATCAGGCTATCCTATAGATTATAGGAAGTCCATAGTCAAGCAAGATATCATTTTTGGAACACATTCCTATAAGTTATAGGTTAGGCTTACCCGACTGATCAGGTATGGGTCCGACCGGTCGGACTGTCCCTAGAAGTGAAATTCGACCGGTCGGGCAGATTGGCCAACCGGTCGGACTACTTAGAGAGGCAATTCGACCGATCGAGCTTCAGAAGGTATATTGGCTGACCGGTTAGACTACTCAGGGAGGCAATTCGACCGATCGGGCTTCAGGACCGATCGGTCGGCCCTGAAACACTCTGTTACGAGAGTGATCAGTTTCCAACCGATTTTTTCTTCCATTTCACTATTCCACCTGTAATCAAACCAACATAAAAATTCTTATTCCACACTTTGGGTTCCCTAAAGGACCACTATCATTTTATTCATAAAAAATCATTACAAAACACAAATCAACTCCACGCATTATCCATTGAGCTGTAAAAAGGGGTGATTCACAAGAACGGATCAAGAATCAAGAAATTATCCAATGCATGTAAAGATAATGTATCCTTATACTTGCCTTAGGCGTGGTGCTTCACTCAAATCGATTTGCCCCTTGTTAGAGGATGGAGGAGGCTTCACTAATGAAAAATCTAACACATGCATGGAGAAAAACGAGAATGTAATGCATGTATGCTAATAGATTGGGTCTCTTGACCCTCATTGAACTCAATGACTCAAATGGAGAGGGGGTTTCCTTACTTCAAGCCTTCTACAAGCAAAAAGGAAGAAGATGATACCGTGATTCCAAGAAGGAAAGCAAGAAGAATGAAGCGGAAGAAGGAGGGACCCAAGCTTGATGCATGCACCTTCTATTACCCAAAAATGAAGGCAAGATGAAGAAGAGAGTGATGGAGGAAGAGAGCACCAACTGCAACCGAAATGGAGAAGAAGGAGATCATTGCTGGGTTGGGGTTTTTAAATGAATGGGTTCCTGGAAATTGCAAATAACCCCCAATAGCTCTTGGATCTTCAAGTTGAGTCACTTGGGCTTAAATGGGCCGAGATAAGTCTGAATGGAGTCAGAACCAACATAAAAGATGTCCCACAAGAGGAAACACACCCAATGCAACTAATATGATGCATTAATGATACAAAACCATGAAATGCTAAAATGCAAAAAGGTTTTGGACTACCTAATAAGGTTCGAACCCGACCCGACTACTTATCCATGACCCAAACCCCTAGAGATTTGGGTTCAATTAGCCTAATTAAAATAAAACAAGATTAATTACAGTAAATCATGATTAACTCAGGTTTGGACCTTACATTAATACAGGAGGAGGCTATTGTTAGAAATAAGAGTATTACTCAAATTTGAATCTTGAAAAGGCACTGTATGCTTACACAATGGAATCAAAGATGAGGAGTTCAGTCCAACCGGAGCAAGCTTTGTATAAAGACCTGTGTGGAAGTAAAGGAGCATGGGGGTTGATCAACACAAATATCGAAATCTGCTTAAACTATTGGAAAATCCAATGTTACTGATGATTGCAAATATCTTGTAAAGCAAAATCACTGAGGAAGAAGGGTAGAAATAACCGAACAAGTGGCAGATGAATATCATCTTTGAGATGCTTTCTTTAAGCAAATTTAGCCCACACATAGGTGCAAAACTGAGTCATGGTCGTTTACCCCACAATAAGACGACTTCCTGATTAGACAATTTACGCTAACCGTGCACTAGAATGAGTAGAGAATACTCGAATTCCCAAGGGACTATAGCAGAAATAAAGAGAATTGGAGAGAAACAGAAAGATGAGGAAAGGGTAGAATCGTAGGGAGTGGAGCTTTTAATCGTAGGAGGACATAGCCTAGTCCACGGCTGCGGGTGAGCCGATCCGTAGGGCTTGACCTAGCCTGAT
Source organism: Sextonia rubra (assembly GCA_037013555.1). NCBI lineage: Eukaryota > Viridiplantae > Streptophyta > Magnoliopsida > Laurales > Lauraceae > Sextonia > Sextonia rubra. The sequence goes on along the minus strand of JASUAD010000006.1, from coordinate 63,613,180 downwards.
CCTCCTTGATGCACAATTAGCTTGGCTTGATTGCCTATCTCATATGGCTTGCCAGCACGCGTGCGTATGGTTAGCACCACTTAGCCTACTCTAAAGACAAACAATAGAAGCATAAGAGGAATCATTAATAAACCATTCATAAAGAGACAAAGGAGGGGTAAAACCAAGGGGAAAAGTGCCTTAATGCATGTAAACTCCATTAGTGCATATATAGAACATGTAGTCGTTTTGCATACAAGGTGTACAAATGAATGATCTTTCGCTATATTGGAATGGATATGTGAACTGTTTATACTCGGATACCATTTTTCCATATGAAATTATACATATGAATGATTGTATAGGATTCTGCAAGAGTGTTTTAAATTGGACACGTGTTTTACCAAAGTTCTCGCGTGTGAAACTAGTGGATCATCCCTTAAGGAACTCGTTGGTGCTTCGACATGGCTTGTTTTCCACGGGAGTACGTGTGGTGTGTCTCGGAGAGTGCCCTCATTGCGGCATCTTGGGCTCAGGGTGTGGCAACCATGCAGACATGTGTACACAAATAGGCCCTAGTTGGTAGAGGCCACTTAATGGATGTGCTATGCTAGTGGTTGACAAGCAGTTGATTTAACCATCCATTTTATTTAAAAAAATTGTCAAACTTTATCAATTTCTTTCATTGCATTTTTTTTACTCCAACCAAACTTTAAAATGATGATCTTGACTTGATTTAGATTTTGATTTGCTGAAGGCAGTAATGGATACTACCAAGAGGTTGTATAAGTTAGGATAAAGATGAGTTTATCTTATTTTATAAATAGAATAAATCAATTCATCTTACATTAAATTTAGAATATATCAAAATTAATTTTTTATTTTCTCTGTTTGAATTAATCATGTGAACTCGTTTGTGTAACATATCCAACCTTACAAACAATATTCCCTATTTTGTAAATGCTGCTTATAATGTAAAGTATAATACATATGCAATTGATCCGAATGCATTATATTTAGACCTTCATTTTGAGAAGTCATTGATATTGTGCCAAGACAATTTATTCCGGAATTCTATTATCTCATACTATTTGCCTCATAATTGTTAAATGTAAATTATCAATTGAAACTTTAATTGAAAAGATGGATAAGTTATGGGAAATCACTTCAATCAAAGTTTATACTCATTAATAGATTTATTGAGTCTAAGAAAATATAATTTACTCTTGAAAAATAAATTAAAGCTAATAACATTGTTTGCTTAAATGTTTTAATCATGTAGGTAGACTTTTGCGGATACCGTAGTTTGTGAGAGAGAAAGTTTAGAGAGAGAGAGAGTGAGTCAAAGTGGACTCACTTTATTGTTAAAGGGTAATATTGGGATAAGATGAATTTGTGAAATCCGTGTGAATATTTGGAAAGATGGTATGCATTTGCAAAGATGAATTTGTTAAATTTCAAACGACATAGTGGTTAGGTATTGTAGGTAGAGCTGGCACAATTCAGCTCGGCCCGCCAACTCGGTCTGACCCGACCAGTTTAAAATACGGGTCGATCTTGGGTTAGAGTTTATATGGGTTGGCTTAGGATTGACTCGCCTAAACAAATTGACCTATTTAGATTTTACTAATTTACCATGACTTTTCAATTTTATGTAAATTTTCCCATTCATGCAGCCATAAATCATGTACTCTTAACTTATGTGAAGGAGTTATGCAAGATTTTAATGCTTTCAATACAAAACCTTTATTTTTCAGTTGACAATATGTTGTTTTTGTAGTTGAAATATTGATGTGTCTTTTGTTTTTATGTTAGCATAGAGATTTACTTCTAAAATATGGATATGAATGGAATACAATAGCGTTGATAAGTTTTATACTCAAATGTGGAATTATAAAATTAAAAAAAATTGAAAAAGAATTATAAATGAGTTAAAAAATATTAATAGATTTTGATCCCATTTTTAACACCTTGAAAATTAGTAAAGTATAAATTCATATTCAATGGAATATTTTAGATATAAGGAGAGCTTTACTAATGAAATTGAGTCAAATAAAATGAGTTAGATCACAAAGGTCAAGTTGACCCAACTAGTATTAAATTCAGATTAAATAGGTCGAGTCGGATTAACCTGCCACTGGTGCAGGTAGTAGGTTCCAATCTACATTAAAAAGGGAACAAATTAGGGTTGCAATTAACAAATTTGAGTTTATATTGTTCGGGCCTGAATTTGGTAAACCCAATCCGGTCAATGCCCGTAACATTGAAAGCTGCTAGGACGCCGCCTCGGAAAACATGCCCCATTGCGGTGACCAAAAACAGAATAATGTCTTAGACCGGTCACCAAAAACATAAAAATGTCCGAGACCGTACGAGCGTGGTGCCAATCAGGCGGTGGAAAAGCGCCATCAAATCTCTTTTTCAACGTGGGGCCCGTCTCTCTCTCTCCCTCTCTCTCGTTCCTTTCCGAAACGAAGGTCGAGTCATATCTCTCCCTCTGCATCCTACAGCTTTGTGTTCTATATTAGAAAGAGAAAGGGAGAAAGAGAAAGATCACAGGCAGATCAGAGGGCAAAAACAGATTAGCTATTATCATCTTCTTATCCTTCCTTTCCTTACCTATCTGCAGTATCTAGAGGAGGAGGAGGAGGAGAGATGAAGTTTGGGAAAGAATTCACGGCACAGATGGTGCCAGAGTGGCAACAAGCTTACATGGACTACAACATGCTCAAGAGCATCTTAAAAGACATCCTTCGCTACAGGCAGCATAGGAATCCTCCTCCTCCAACAGCCGGGGGTGAAGGCGGCGGTGGAGGGTTGAAGAGGAAGATGACAATGTATCGGGCCTTCAGCGGGCTGACCCGGCGGTACAGCAATCTGAGGATCGGCAGAGGAGGAGGAGAGGAGCAGGTGATCTTGGTGAATAATAACGCTGCTGCTGCGGAGGACGGGGAAGAGGAGGGGGAGAGATCATCATCATCCTCAGAGAGGTACGAGACAATGTTTTTGATGACGTCAGACGATGGAGGAGAGCACGAGATGGTGTACTTCAAGAGGCTGGACGAGGAGTTCAACAAGGCCAACTCCTTCTACAGGTCCAAGGTCCGGGAGGTGATGGCGGAGGCCGACGCCCTCACCAGGCAGATGAACGCCCTCATCGCCTTCCGCCTCAGGGTCGAGAACCCCAGCCACTATCATCACGCCATCATCACATCTCCTCCTCCTTCTACTTCGCTTTCCCCAAACAGCAGCAGCAGCACCGTCACCGCAACTCCCGATCTGCTCCCCACCCCCACCCCCACCCCCACGCCCACGCGGTTCGGTAAGCAAAAAAAAAAAAAAAAAAAAAAAACAAGTCAAAACACTTTTCTCTTTCCTCTTTTGTTTTCTTTCTGTTGTTTTCCCCTATTTTACTGCATTGATGTCGGTGTGCTGGACACCATCATCCGTCATCTAGCGGGCCTTTCGTTTTCCTTTTAGTTGTTTTTATTTTATATTTATCACAATTGCCTGCCTAACTTAAACGATTGTCGTTGGGGCACTCAACCACTACGCTTTGACGACTTCTCTACCGAATCAATTCAATTTACTGCATTAATGTGGACGTGCTGGACACCATCGTCCGTCATCTAGCCAGCTTTTCATTTTCCTTTTAGTTGTTTTTATTTTATATTTATCACAATTGCCTGCCTAATTTAAACGATTGTCGTTGCCTTTTAGTTGTTTTTATTTTATATTTATCACAATTACCTGCCTAATTAAGAATAATGTTAGACACACTACCAATCTCACAACCGTTATGGTACTTTCCATTTCCATCATCTCTACAACGTTAAAAATAAAATATATGACTTAGGCTTGCCACATAGGATAATTGTGAGATAAATTATGAAATGGGTAGTATGTCTAACATTATTTCTAACTTAAATGATTGTCGTTGGGGTATGCCCCAACCATGCCTCACTCAGGCACTACACTTTGACGACATCCCTACCGAATCAATTCAATTTATGCATTAACGTGGGTGTGCTGGACGGCATCGTCCCTCATCTAGCCAGCCTTTCATTTTCCTTTTAGTTGTTTTTATTTTATATTTATCACAATTGGCTCCCTAACTTAAACGATTGTCGTTGGGGCATGGCCCAACCGCGCTTCACTCAAGCACTACGCTTTGACGACATCTACCGAATCAATTCAATAAAAAGCAAGGAAGAATAAGCTGGATTGGAGTGGCCAGCCATCTTCTAGTCTAGTCTAGTAATAAATTAATACAGGTCTATCCTTCATTTGGTCTTACTTTTTTAGGATTTTTCTACTCTTGCGATGACCAATGGATAGCAGAAAAAAAATAATAAAAAAATACCGCTTGGAATTCATCGTGAGACCCACTTGGGGATTAATCTAAACCGCTCTTGGAATTCAATGTGTCCTCATTTGTTCTGTTACTTTAATAGCAATAGCCACCACCATGAGATTAGATTATTAACCACAAGATTGAAAACATATGAATGGTTGATAAGTTGAATCTGATGACGTGGCAGTGGGACCCACTCCTATCTGAGGATATATCCAAGCTTCAAGGTCGGGGCTGGGTACTTCAAATGAATGGTGCGGATTATCCTCATGGAAGGATTGAAGTTGCATTGTGTTACACAATTGGCATGTGCAACTTCAATGATGTGGTAAAATGGGCAGAGATTTTGATGCCCTGCTTCAGGATCAGAGTTTTGAAGAGTCTTGTTTTTAATGTGTAGGAAAAGCAGCACGCATGGATGTAATACAAGAAGTTGAGATGAGCATTGAAGGGTCTCTACGAGAAATAACTGAGGAGAGTGTCGTTGATGTGGATGAACCCCATAACCATAAAAGTGTTCCTGAAAAGAAGCCACGCAACAAGTCCTCTAAACCTCCCCCAGTGGATGTCCTTGACCATGTGAAGATCAATGTTGCACTGGAAACTCCTCGCTCAACCATAAAAGGTATGTTGATGGATTCAAAATGTAAAGAATTAAGTTTTGGCAAAGAGGAGCTGAGAAAAGCTGAAGAACAGTTGAAGCAGGCATTTGTTGAATTCTACCAGAAGCTTCGTCTTCTGAAAAGCTACAGGTACCGTGTGGGTCCCAGAACCCTTTCAATGTCTCTAGTTTGTAGCATTGATCTAGCTTGGTACATTCTAATTTGGATGGTTTATTTCTCATAAAGTTTTGAGAATTATGGTAATTAATGGATGCAACAGCTTTCTGAATCTTTTGGCATTCTCCAAGATCATGAAGAAATATGACAAGGTCAGATCTCTACTCAAGATATTTATTGCCTTATTGATATTCAGCTTCCTATGTTTCAAAGTTGATTGTCCCTGAATTCCTTTTCAATTTCGCTCCTGTGGTCTAAACAATCCGCATTGGATTGTTGAAGATGCTTTTGCATGCATTCATAAGTTTCAACAGAGCATTGAGACTTGGGCAATTTTTCATATTGGAAGGCACAATGTCAGATTAAAACATGATATGATGAGCAATCTTCTTGTTTTCTTTTAGGTAATATACAAATAAATAGTCCCCTTACTGCATCTGAGTTTTGGAATGCTGAAAAGCACAGACCTGCAGGTGGAAGCTGAAAAGAAATGCTTGCACGGTTAGAAATGAGGGTTGGGAGCCCCTCCAAACTAAAACCTCAGCAGCGGCTCATTTTCATACATTAACTAATACGTAAAATACTTGGTAGTAATGCATGCTATATACTGCTTAACCTATGTACAGAGATAAAATGGTGAAGGAAGAAATCCATGGTTTAATCCATTGACATCAAATAAAATGAAGACAACTAAATATCCTTTATTTCTCCCTGGTTAACTTCCTCAAAAAACCTTTTACATAAAAATTTGAACTATTCTATGGATTGATATGAATTTGCGTCAAATGCAATTTATTTGGTCAAACTAAATATCCGTTGGTTTTCCCTCATTGCTTACCTATGGTTTGTCTTCCCATAAATGTAGGTGGTGTGTATGTTTTTACTCTTTTTATAGTTGAGGATGCTTTTGTTTATTTTTAACCTTCTATTGACTTTTGGAGGGATTTGAGGTCTGTAGAGGGAAGGAAGTTATTGCCCATTTACAATTTGCTGATGACATTATTCTCTTTAGTTCAACGAGATGGGAGGAGTTTGTAACTTTAAAAAGGATTTTCAAGTGCTTTGAACTAATTTTGGGGCTAATGATAAATCTTTCCAAGAGTTTGGTAGTGGGGATTGGGTTAGCAAATGAAGAAATTCAGGTTTTAGCTGATAAGTTCTATTGCAAATCCGATAAGTTGCCATTGTTATATCTGGGATTGCCTATTGGGGGCAAGACAAAATCTAAAGATGTGTGGAAACCAGTAGTGGAAAATATCAAGAGGGAATTATTTATGTGGAAAAGGAATCATCTCTCTTTGAGCAGAAGACTTTCCTTAATGATGTGGAGTGTGGTACCAGATGCGGGCGAGCAGAGATGGAGAGATCAGAGAAGGATGGTGGATGGTGTAGGTCAAGAAAATCCTTAAGATATTAGCCTCACGCCAAACTCTCCATCGCGGGCGAGGAAGATGACAACTCCGAAAAACCCAAAAACATTTTTGAGAATTTTCTTTTCTTCATTGATCAATAACTATGTAGCCAACGAGGCTTTACAATACTTAAATAGAGAAAGCAAACTACCCTAGACTGATTGAGCTCAACTGTTTAAACAATCCTATGGTTGAGATTAAAACATTTACTTAAGCACAACTTAAAACATAAATAAACAAATAAAATCCTAAATAGATTAAGATAGGTGGGCTGGGCCCAAAGGTTATGCAGTTTTGACCTCATGGCCACATGTGTAGGGCCAAATTAGATTTAGGATTTTTATTTAATAATTATATATCATTAGATTGTTAATTTTGTTTAATGAGTTGTAACTAGGATTTAGTTTCCTACATTATGTAGTTTCCTAGTTTCATTAGATTTCTTAGACCCTAAGTTATTGTAATATATATGGCATTGTAGAGGAGATTCTTAGACTTTGATTGATTAATAGATTTGTGAATTTTATCCTAGAGGTGCGTCCTCATGTGTGAAGTATTATCGACGATTCGAAGTGTCCTCGGACACGTGCTTCGATACCCCTACTCAAGCTCTAACCCTAAGACCTGCATCAGTTTGGTATAAGAGCCGAACGATCCATCTCGGTTGTCTGGCGTGATTACCCCTATCTCCATTCCACCGTCGATACCCCTATCAGCAACCCAGATACCTCGAGACCCCATCATCTTCCCACCTTTCCAAAAATCCCAACCTAGATGTCCATCACCCGCCCAAATCCCATTCGTAATCTCCCTAATCACACAAACCCATCGTCCCAGCAGACACTCCCAGTTGGCCGACACCTAAACAAAAAAAAAAAAAAAAGAAAAAAATTTCAGCCAACACCCCAAATCATTCAACCACCCAAACCCCAGTCCCCCAGCACCCACCCCCTTTGCCCTCCCTCCTTGACCTTCCCACCTAACTACAGCCCCATCGCCTTCATACCCAAACCCCCAACCAGAAAAAAAAAAAAGCAGCACAACGGCGATGAAGAAGAGAAGAAGAAGAAGAAGAAGAGAAGGGAGCATAGGAGAAGACCTAAGATGTACCTGGACCATCACCATCATCCATCGTCGTTGTCCACCTCTGATGTTGTTGCAGCCCGTTGTCGCCCCTTCTCTGCCTGCCTAGCCAACACCATCGCCCTGCACCGATCTGTCGTTGCCATCTTCACTTCAGCTAGTAATAAGCGCCATTGATCAGCATCTCTCCACTGCCGTTTGCATGCGCCATCCTCTCTTCCTTCGACATCGCCATCTCCTGTTCTCCTTTGTTCCAACATTCTAACCAAGCCGAAGGAGTTTCCACCCTTTCGTTCTCCTAAACACATGAACAATGAAGGTGCACCTTTGCGACATTTGTCAGGCTATGTAAGTTCTTTTGAGGACTTGGGTTAAGCCAGGTCCACCAAGACGCATTGGGTCAACTACACCTGATCTGAAAGCAAGCCCAATAGCAATTAAAAAAAAAAAAAGACCAACAGCAGCAAGCCCACTCCCTTTTGTTTTGGGTCAGACCCAACTCGACCCACTTTAGTTGAAGCCCAAACATTAACTGACAGCTAAGAAGCATGGACACGGACACGAGACACTGATACGACACGACACGGACACGCCGACACGGCATTTCTCAAAAAGTAAGACACGGACACGTCGGGGACACGTTAATAATATATATATTTATATATATAATCATCTACTAAAAAATAATATCATTTTAACTTTTTAAATCAATTTAGCAATCAAAAAACAAAAATTCAAGTACCAACTAACAAACATATCAACTTATCAAATATCAATACAACACTAAAACATAATTCATAATCATTAAATATGAAATATCCATAGTTCCATAAAATCCATATAAAGAAAAGGGCGGATCATCTCTTTCCTCTCCCTTAAAAAAAAAAAAACAAAACAAAAAGCAAAAAAGAAGCTAATCTTGAGGCCTAGTATTTAGTGAAATATTTATTTGTCTTTTGCTTGTGACATGATTGATATTTACAATCATATATTTTTCCATGATATAAAATTGTCATATATCAAGTTTACAAGTTTTAATAACCATCTGTTAACAAAGTTTCTAAGAGATATTAGCCACATGTTTATTTTTTAGTCATAGACACGGGCTAAGAATTGTGGGACACGTTGCAAAAAGAGTGTCAAACAAGTGTCCGAAATTAAGATTTTTAGTTCTTAATTGTGGACACGGCTAAATAGTATTGGACACGTATCCGAGAGTGTTCGAAAAGTATCGGTGTCCGACACGGACACGTCACTTTCTTAGAAGTGTCCGTGCTTCTTAGACTGACAGCAACTTTTAGTTTTGATTCGAACCTCACAAAGGTGACCAACGGTGACATCAACAAACGTTAGTTCCTCGTACATAGTGACCAGATCAATGGTCAAAATTGTTTCACCACTGATCGTGACAATATATGAAATTGACTTTGACATCGGTTTTCATCAACGTTTTCCTGGGGAGCAGATCTACTTCTTAGGTCAGTTCATTCTTTAATCCATGATGAAACTTCGTGATACTGCAATCTTCAACATACTTCAAAGATACAAATATGAAGAAAAATATGGTTCATGGTATTTTGAAAATCGAGTCTATTTTTAGTCATTCCTTAATTTGAAACATGGAAAAATTTCTGTTCTTGACTATGGTGACATGTTTTCATGGCTCCAAGACAAGTGTGGATTCGAGGATGAGGAGGAACATGACTTGATTAGTTTTGTTAGAGGTTTGGGACCAGAAATAGTGGAGAAAATGAATGATTGCAGGAACATCGATGAAGCATATTGGGAAGTAATTCATGTGGAATGGATGCTTAAAGGGTATCGTCTTGTGAAAGTTATGCCTTTGGATGACAAGTCTCCACAAATAATAGTATACAATGTTAAGAAACCAATAAAAGAGGAACTACAGACTGAGATGCAAGAGTAAGAGCCTAACTGCAGACTGAGATGCAAGAGCAAGAGCCTAACACAAAAGATTTCACATCTGCACTAGGCCTCAAAATTTCTCCCATGAGCAATGATGATAAAAAAATGCAAACAGTTGTTGCTATCGCCACATAAAATCTCAATTTGATTTTGTCTTAGGGGATCAACAATGGAAACTGGGAAATGAAGAACAGCTAGAACCAACGGTTTGCTTGCACATCCTTATATACTTCGACTTCCATGACAAACAATGCATCAAGATTACTTCAAATTGGGGATGAAAATTGCATAAAGTTTTCAACGTGTGCGTAGCAGCTTATGATTAGCCAGCAGATCGAAAGTTCTTCTGATTGATATTTGGTCTAGGCAGACATTCACAGAACTCGAGGTTGAGTTCTTTCCAAGTCGGGGAGAATGATGTAGTATTGACCTCAGGGCTACATGTGTAGGGCCAAATTAGATTTAGGATTTTTATTTAATAATTATGTCATTAGATTGTTAATTTTATTTAAAGAGTTGTAATTAGGATTTAGTTTCCTAGTTTCATTAGATTTCTTAGGCCCTAAGTTATTTTACTATATATATGGCATTGTAGAGAAGAGATTCTTATACTTTGATTGATTAATAGATTTGTGGATTTTATCTTGGAGGTGCGTCCTCGTGTGTGAAGTCTTCTCGACGATTCAAAGTGTGTAATACCCATGGTTGGAATTTTCGAACTTGTTTTAATATTTAAATTGTTGATTGGACTGTGACTCTTATTACCATTCAGTTCCTGTTACATTGTATAAGGGTGATGGGACCCATACCTTATTTAAACCTTAAAAGTTGAGTGGAGAAGAGGGCACGACAATTCTATCCCAGAGAAGTGAACTTCTGATGGGAGAGGAAGTCTTGCTGTGCAGAACTTCTGATGGGAGAGAAGTCTTGCACATGACTCCTACTAGGAAAAGGGGAATCTCTTATATAATCTGGGGAGTCTCTTATTTGCCTTATCCCATCTTCTTCTAGAGCTTAAGAGAAAATCTGAGAGAGGGAGAGAGAGAGAGAGAGATTCATTGTTCAGGAGAGAGCTTGGATTTACACGAAGAAGAAAAAGGTGACTAGCCGAGTAGCAGTTGACAAATGTCCCCTCGCCCGCACATCATGAACGTTTACAGGAGGTGAGTGGATTTCTTTCTTCTTCTATTTATTGTAACCGAGGAATTTGGGTGGTTTGGCAGGGAAGAGGCTATACTGTAATAAAAAAAAAAACTGAATCGGAGATGGCCTGATAATGTTGTTTTCTGTGCTTGTAACGTTTCTTCTTTCCATGTAAATTAATTGGTATTTAAGGAAGGCCTGTGTTGATGTTTATTGATTATTATTTCTTTTCAAATCAAGTTATGTGCTATTGGTAGAGATATATGTGTGATTATCCAAGTGTTATATTGCAGGATGATTGCTACAGTACGTAACGAACTTCATAATGCAGTAGTGGAAGGCTCGAATCCTGTTTTGAGGGATGTGATACCTGCAGTACTCCATATTAATCACAGTAGGGTGGTATTGGAACCATCCAAATCAGGATTTCCTCCAATGGGAAGGAAATTGAGTCCAGAATCTCAGATTTAGGAAACCCAGATCGTTTGGGACTTGTTTTTTCGCTAGGAGTTGTGGGCCCAGGTGAGTCACCTGATGGATGATCCACTCCATGGATCTGAAACTAGATCCATGGGCGACCCCAGTCATGATGGACCCTAGAGGATGGGGCCATGGATGGCCCACCATCTGATGTCCTATACAGGTCTTGGCATGAGGAAGACTTTAACAGAACTGGGTTCTATTGACGATGTGCACTCCTTAGGGATTTCAATTCTGTCGAAGTACATATTAAATAGGGAATTTATAAAAAGGCCCCTACTGTTTTCATAAAAACTACATAAGAGCCTTTCCACACCTTATTAATTAATTGTAAGGGATAAAGCCTACTATTAAGGATACTTAATGATATACAGACTGCATTTTGGATAAGTTTGTGATATGCATCCATGAAATTTGTGGAATGTAATAACAAGGAATGGCCAGTCATACATAGACAATTACCTATATTGATAAGTAGTGGGTAACAATTCTATGGTCTCAGTATATGGGGTTCAGGCATGTAATAGTTATTAGACAGGAAAATATTCTGATTTATGAATTCTGTTGTGCATGAGTTTAGCGGAATGAACATGCTCTAAACTACTAGCATGGTATGATCTATTATGGTTGTGAGATTCTGGACCATTGGGTTCGATTTGAAATTGTTTATACTATCTAGTAATGTGAATGATAGGATATTGAGGTCTTGAAGTAGTGGGTCCTATGGGACGCCGGGTGAGGAGATGCATGAGCGGCATCTCGAAAAGTGTGATATATCAAGATGTACAATGATGTGGATTGTGTGCAATGTTGTAGTTTAGAGGTGTCATGGAATGAGTTCCACTCATTCATTGAATTATTTATTGTTTACTACTATCTTATTTCTAATGATGCCATTATGTTAATTGTGGTTGTATGTTAGAGTAGGAATTCATTCACTAGTTATACTGATGTTGGGTTGCCCCCTTTAGGTAACACAGTTGCGGGTGGACCGGAGAATGGCGAAGAGCAGTCCGTAGTGTTTGGCATACGTGGTTGAGGAGAGCATTACATTAATATTCAGTAGTTTAGGAGAATTGATAGTATTGAAGATTTTAATTAGTTGAAGAATTTTATTATGGGAAATGTTAGACACTGGAGACATTATGTAACTACCGAAAACTCTGGAGTTCTTCAGATTCTGAAGTCGTCATTGTGATTATAATAATAATAACTTTCATAAGGTAAATTCCAAGAGCAAGTCCAAGCAAAGATGAAAATTTAAAATTTCAATAGTAAAGTCTTAACAAGTCTTTACATGTTCAACTAGAAAAAAAAAAAATAATAATAATAAATCTAAGAAGGTATTCCAAAATAGGGCTAGCTACATTGAATAATCTAGGAAGTGCTTCGATCTCTTAATCAACGATGCATGTCAAATTTTATAGGCTGATCTCTGTCGTTCCTAGATCCCCCTACGAATGCGTTACCTGTAGTGGGGCGAGCCACTAGTCAGTATTACTGGTGAGTAGAATTTCTGAACGACTCAATAGAATATATTTGAATAGTCCTTCATATGATATTCTATCGAATGGAACCAATTTAAAAGTTTTCTGTAGATATAATTGTGTCATAAGAATAATGCTATAAATTCATTTTGACCTCTGTAATGTGTTTTCTCCTTTGATTTGGAGTAATAATAGCCCACTGTTCTATTAACCAGATCTGTATTAAGAATAATATAAGATTGACAATAGGTCTGTAAAAGGGAAACAAAGATTTAAGCTCATTCTTTTTATATCAATTCAGGATTACTCTAATTCTATGATTGATGTGCCTCTTAAGACTGTTTTTACTTTAGAATATGATGGACTAATGTCCCAAGGAAATTAGAACTGGGGACAAATTTCAGTTCTAGCTGACAATGTAATAACCTAACCTACCTCGGTGGGCCAGCCTTACAAGGTGGGCCATATTAGTCAACCATAGTTGAAGTCAGAAGGGAGTCATTGATTAGGATTCCTTGTAAATCCAAAATAGGTAAGAACAGGGAGTCCCGAACCAACCTTTCTCTAGGAATACTATTACCAAAAGACTTTCCTGTAGTTTCCAAACAGGACTATCCTCTAAGCACTATATATGTATATGTAGAGTCTCCTGTTATCTCACACACATAACGAAAAAACAAATTCTGTGAGAGAGAGAGAGAGAGAGAGGGAAAGACTAATTTCGCTGTGGAATTGTTAGAAGCAGAGGAAGATCAACAGCGGATGTCTGACGTGAGGCTGATCACCGCCGGAGCAATACACTACTATACTAGGTGAGTAGAATCTCTGAACTTATTATTGTAAAGTCTAGATTTCAGAAAGTGTAGAGATATGATCGATTGATGGACTATTCCCGATCCTATAATAATACCATCGTTACTGTCGACATAGCAAAGTAGTAGATATTCTTCAGAAATCCATAAATCTTGAACAAACTTGTTTAACTGGGTTTCTAAGATTAGTAGGGATGATGAACAAGGAGTAGATAGTAGAGATCAATGGTTATTGATGATCGAAATCAAATTTTTTTGGAAATTTCTACCTATAAGTCATCAAAAACCTAATTTTGTCGATTTGGGTTGTGGGTCCCCATGGCCCACCAGATGAGGGATCAAGACCCCACATTTGGTGACTGTTGGGCGACCACAGTTGTGGTGGTCCCGTGGGGATGGGACCATTGGGGGTTCACCATCCAATCCCTGTTTGAGAGCCCTGACGAATGATATTCTAACGAAGGAAGTTTCTGAAATTTGGGCTCCTGTTATGATCAACATCTTTGGAAACTTGATGAAATTGATTCCCTATGACTAATAAACTTTTGAACTATGGATTAGGAAGGGTTTTACTAGAATAAAATTGACAATGATACCTATGAAAATGAGTACTGAATTTTATTGTTACCTCTAAATTGGAGATAAATGTGGAATGTTTACTAAATATTCGAATATACTGGAAGATATTTCAATCTGAGTTTATTTTCCTTGTGTCTTGATTACTATGAGTAATTTTATGATAAACAATTAAATTCCTCAATAAGATATGGGCAAGGCCACAGCCTGGTATCAATTCTGACTAGGAATGGGGCAAAAATTAACTAGTGTTATGTGGTATTGGCCAAAGAAAAGATTAAGGTGATAAAACGAATTATGATGGTGATGATTATTGAATATGAAATTGAAATTGATGTTTGAAATAGAGTAATTCTAACCGCTAGCACTGAGTATAAAATCTCTCTCGTGGATGTTGGTCGAGGGAAGTAGATTTAACAATCATGGTGGAAAGATTTGCCATGTTGCTGATCTATGAAGCACGGGTACTTCTAAAATGTATACGTACCCGTATCGGGTACTTACTTGTACACGTACTGGGTATGGGTACGGCAAAAAATATATCGGATATAATCAAATGTACTCAGTATGTTTTAACTTTGTGGGTACGGGATGGGTACGTTCCTGATACTTTTGTGAGAATTTTTTTTTTCTTTTTGTAAAAATTTTTGTAAGAGTTTGAAAAGGCTAAAAATATAATTTTTAACTGTAGCCCTAACCCTTCTCGATGAACTTAAAAAGAAAAAGGTTTTAGCCCTAATCCATTTCGAATCCCCTCGTTTCCAATAGAAAAAAATAAAATAAAATGAAAAGGAGGAGGAAGAAGAAGAAGAAAAGAATGCTGGATTATGAAATATAAGAAATAATATTACTGTTGCTCTTTTTTTTTCATAAGGTTGAATTTATAATTGTATTAAGTAATTATTGGCTTGTTGAATCTAAGAATTCTAGCCTATTTTAATTATTAGCATATTGCATTATTAAAATTCTAAAAAAATATAATTCTTTAATGAACGTACCCCAGCTGTACCCATATCCTGTTTTTTAAGGATTTTGCTGTTCGGGGTACCCGTATCGTGCCCGTATCGGTACCCGTACTAATACCCGTGCTTCATAGTTGCTGATAGGAATGTAGATACTCCGGTGTAAGAGTATCGGAACAGGCTCAACAATTATGGTGGATGATAAGTCATGTTGTTGATAGAAACGTAGATACACCCGTATGGGGTATTGGAACCATTTGATGCTGCGGTGAAAAATTACTCAAGGAAGAAATTGATTAAGATATTATTTGATACCATTATTGAATATATGAATATTCATTTGAACGATTGAAATATGTTATACTTTAATGTTTTCTTATTTTACTCACCAGTGTTACTGATCAGTGGTTCACCCCACTTAAGGTAATGCAGTCTTGGAGGTTGTGGGGAGTGACGGAGATCAACCATTGGATTTTGGCATGCATGGCTGATCCAGAGCGCGAAAAGTAAAGAATAGATTTGTAGTCGGGATTAGCCCAAGACTTAGATATTTTTCTCTTCCACAAATAGAGATTTGTCTTTTACTCAGTAGTGTTATCGAGATTTCTAGTATATACATAATGATTTAAATACAATGAAATTTGATTGTTTTAGACCTTGATGCTCATGAGAATTTGATTTATGTGGTGTTGTTATAAAAATTTGAAAACGGCTTAAGAATCTGAAGAGCTCCAGATTCTCGGGTCGTTACAAACAATGTGTCTCTTGGTCGTTTGTGGGTTGTGGGTCCATTTGGCCCACCTGAATTTGGATCAAGTCCCCACATCTGGAAAAGGGCTGGAGGGCGATCATAATGATGGTGGACTTATGATGTTTAGACCATTGGAACCTTTCATCCAAGGGATCCAAAAGGGACTTGGTGTGAGCCTTTTTTGTCACAACTGTGTTATTTTGCACCATGTTACAGGTGCACAATTCACATAAAAAGAAATACAGAACTTATATAATAGATTCTGGGACTTAAAGATATATTAATCCCTAAGCTTTATTTACAATCTAGATAAAGGGAGATAACAAGCACTGTTACATAATTCTATAGAAAAGTCAGTGACTATTCTTCTTCTCTAATGATAATTAGCTGTGAAAAATTTGTTAATGTGTTAACAAACTATAACTCTGTTGTTAGGTGATATCTAAGAAACCTCTTTCTTTAATAATTTATTAAGATTATGTGAATTAGAAAAGCAACCATGCTGTAAATAGTTCAAATCTCTCAACGCTATGGCTCCACATCTTACTACCCAAATGGTGATACTCTAATTCCGTCCTCCTAATCTAGAATTAATATTACCCTTAGTAGTCAATAATTAATATGGCACTTTGTGATACTTAATCATAGTGACTAATTCAAGTTTTATGAGTATGATATCCACGTTATGGCTAAAAGGTACACCAAAGATATGGTCAATGCCACATATGTGGGACACCAATTATGATTGAGTGGGGCAAGATTCCAGCCCAATATATGTGGGACTGACTAACCAAAATAATGTGATGATGCCTAATATGAAGTTTATAAGATAAGTTCATAATTTGTATTGCGAATTGTTTAGAAGTGTTTGTCATCCGCTGGTGTTGGGTATGACTTGAAATATGAATGGTGACAGTTATGTCACGACAAGAATATGAATCCCCTTGATGAATGGTGACAGTTATGTCACGTCAAGAATATGAATCCCCTTGATGAATGGTGACAGTAATGTCACGTCAAGAATATGAATCCCCTTGATGAATGGTGACAGTCTTGTCACGACAAGAATATGAATCCCTTTTGACGAATGGTGACAGTCTTGTCACGACAAGAATATGAATCCCTCTTGATGAATGGTGACAGTTATATGAATCCCTCTTGATGAATAGTGAAAGACTTGTCACGACAAGAATATGAATTCCTTATTTCAAAGCATCTACCATGAATTAAGATGGGTGACAATTTGATCACGACAAGAATATGAATTCCTTTTTTCAAAACATCTATTATGAATTAAGATGGGTGACAAACTGATCACGACAAAAATATGAATTCCTTATTTCAAAACATCTACTATGAATTAAGATGGTTGACAGTTTGATCACGATAAGAATATAAATTCCTTATTTCAAAACATCTACTATGAATTAAGATGGGTGACAAACTGATCATGACAAGAATATAAATTCCTTATTTCAAAACATCCACTATGAATTACGACGGGTGATAGTTTGATCACGATACAAATATGAATTCCTTTGTAGGTGACAGTCTTGTCACGACAAGAATATGAATTCCCTTTGTGGGAACATAAGAACTCCTATGAATTAAGATGGGTGACAATCTTATCACGACACGAATATGAATTCCCTCATTTAAGCAATTGCTATGAATTGAGGATGGTGGCAATTTTGTCACGACAAGAATATGAATCCCTTATGAAATTACATTATGATAATCTTAAACAATGTTGTTGAATAGGATTATGAACTTATTCTTCGGGGTAAACCTATGAACTTTCTTTTTAAAGAAATATATGAATCTCGAAGCTTTGTGTGATGAATTGATTCTATCAATACACTGATGAGGATGGATAAATGAAAGTAATATGATAGAAAAACTATAATGTAACATTTTGGTTATTATGCCAGTTTTTATTGCTCTCTCTTGATTTAGAAATTCTAGTACTAGTAATACTGACTAGTGGTTTGCCCTACTACTGGTAACACATTCGTAGGGGGATCTGAGAATGACAGAGATTAGCCTATAGAATTTGGCATGCATCGTTGATTGAGAGATCGAAGCACTTCCTAGATTATTCAATGTGGCTAGCCTTATTTTGGAATACCTTCTTAGATTTATTATTATTATTATTATTATTATTTTCTAGTTGAACATGTAAAGACTTGTTAAGACTTTAATATTGAAATTTTAAATTTTCATCTTTGCTTGGACTTGCCCTTGGAATTTACCTTATGAAAGTTATTATTATTATAATCATAATAACGACTTCAGAATCTGAAGAACCCCAGATTTTTGGGTCGTTACACATTATTAGTTGGTTAGATTATATGAAAAGACAATTTTAATAAATGATGTTTATGCCTTATGTGTTCATTTAATTTAAACACGTGAATTGTATGCCAATGCGTTATAATTAAGATTTCGACATGGCCCCTGAATTTGGGTCGTGACAAAGTGGCATTAGAGCCAGGCTTTAGGCAAGTAAAATAATTAGCAACCATAAGTCAAGTGGTGAGGCCGTGGGTATGGATACTTAGAAAAGAATTTGGTCTATTATTGTTCTAGGATGGCTTATTCATTGTTTATTTTGTAGAGGAACTAAGACAATGAATAATGCCATTGGAAACCCTAATCGGGGTGAAAGATTTGCTGAAATGCCGGAATATGCCCGGCAAATGTTTGAAAACTTTATGAAGGCTTACAGTCAGGTTTAGGAACAGATCCTAAAAGTATGGACAGTTCTAAGAAAGTAATGATCCATGTCGGACATGTATCGGATATTGACACTCGAACACTTTCGGACACGTATCTGATACTATTTTAGTCGTGTCCATAATTCATCATCATCATCATCAAAGCCTTATCCCAACCATGTTGGGGTCGGTTACATGAATTCTTTTTCTCCATTCCATTTTATTTTGAGCCAAATCCGTCGATAAGTTAAACTTCTTCAAATCTGAATTAATGACTTCCATCAATGTTTTTTTCGGCCTACCCCTACCTCTTGATGGGCCATCCACCTGTATAGCCAAAATTTTCTCACCGGTGCCATTACTGGCCTACGCTCAACATGCCCAAACCATCTTAAACAGGTTTCTTTAATCTTATCCCCTATTGGTGCTACCCCTAAATGCTCTCGAAAGCGCTCATTTCTAATTTTATCTTTCCTAGTTTTATCACACATCGACCTAAGCATTCTATTTCCATTACATCCATCTTATGAATATGCATCTTTTTAATTGGCCAACATTCTGTTCCATTTGTCATAGCTAGTCTAACCTGATGCAGGACAATATGAGATCTAACCTAACATAAAGAGATAGATCTGAATGAACAATTAATATTCAGTTATATCAACCCAAATAAATTAAAACAATCGATTTCAAGTAAATAATAGATCCATGGTCCAGGATGATCTCATAGATCCTACAGTAAGCCCTTTTTTGGTATATAAAATAGTAGGATCTTAATGGAAGATAGAACTTCCAGATTGCTTAGGGCCAGTAGTACACATCCAATGTTTTGGCAATGGTTTGAAGGTAAGATCTATAATGGCAAAATTCAGATCTAATATTTTCTGATCTAGAAGAGATCTAAATCTAGCAAAAGTTCAGATCTGAAATAAGTTTTAGATTTAGGAAGCTTTATGGTTCAGATCTGAAGTTGGGTAACCAGGGGATTCTAGATCTTGGGTAGTTTAGATCTGATAATAATACCAGAATGGCTCTAGATCTAAATGGGAATAACCAAAAATGCTCTTGGAAAGAAGAAAAGTGGAAGAGATATCGATACCTTTATTGGGCTCTCACCAAACTCCAATCTGGAGGCGTTAGAAGAGATATCAAGAGAAAGGTGGACTCAAGAGGCTCTTGGAAGAAGAAGGAAAAGCTTTTTTTTCATTCAATACCATAGAATAACATAACATCCCTAAGAGAATACAAGAGAAGTCTTTATATACTAACCCTAAGATGACATCATCGAACTAAGAAAACAAAACAAAATAAAATAAATAAAAAAGAAACAACTTGCGTCAAGTCCTTGGGTTTCGTGCGCATGGGATGTGGGCACGAATCCCAAGGCACATCCCTTTTGTGCTTTAAGTCGTGGACCCCCCTTTATTACATATATATTACATATATTCTTTAAAGAACATGGGTCCCTTTCTTATGCTACAATAAATGGGTGGAGCATATGGAGGAAATTTTTGAAGTTATGGGATGCACGGAAGTCCAGAAGGCAATATTGGGGGCATTCAAACTTGAAGGTAATGCTAAAGAATGGCGGAAGGCTGTTAAGAAGTCTTTCGATGGACAAGAGATAGAAATTACTTGGGACTTCTTCAAGAAAGAATTCATAAAGAAATTTATATTGACCACATTAAAGCCCAAAAGAAAAAAGAGTTTGAGACCTTGGCGCTAGGTAGCCTGACAATAGCGAAATATGCCCTCAAGTTCATGGAACTGTCTCACTTTGTAGAAACCCTGGTTGCTACAGAAGAATCCAAACTTGAGCAATTTGTGACTGGTCTAAGGGCAGATATCAAGAAAGACGTCAAATTGCATGAGCCAACTACCTATGTAGAAGTGCTGAGGAAAGCCTTTGTGTCCGAGGAAGCAATAGAGGATATTAACCAGAGAATTCATTCTCGGTTTTGCTTGCCAATAACTAGGTTTGCTACTCTATAAATAAGAGAGAGTTTCATTGTAGTTGCCTATGCTTTGATAATTAATAATATTCAGATTGGGTTTTCTCTCCAGTTATGGTGTGTTTCTTGGTTATGTTTGTGCCTTAGGGTAGAAATTCCTCTTGGATTTATCTATTTTACAGATCGTGGATTCATAACTACGCCAGTAGGGTAGGAAAATCCTAAAGAAATTGGCCTCATGCCAAACTCCCCATCGTAGGCGAAAAAGAAGACAACTCCGGGAAACCCAAAAGCACTTATGAGAATTTTCTTTTCTTTATTAGTCAATAACTGTGTAGCCAAGGAGGCTTTATAATGCTTAAATAGAGAAAGAAGATTACCCCATACTGTTTTCAACCGTTAACACAATCCTATGGTTGAAATTTAAACATCTACTTAAGCACAACATAAAACATAAACAAATAAAACCGTAAATAGACTTATATATGTGGACTGGGCTCAAAGGTGGGTTGACCCATGGGAATCATGGGTTTGCCCTGCATTACTTAATCAGAGCTTCTCTTTTTAATTTGCCTGTCTATTATATCTATCTCTCTCTCTTTCTGTGTAGAATGCCGGTGGTGGTTAGGAAAAAGTTGGATCGTCTAAGGAGGAATTATTTTGTTTTTTGGGTGGGGGGGGGGGGGGGGGGGGCGCTTCAAAGTGCGGGAGGGGAGTCTGGTTCCTTTTTGGGTTGATGAATGGGTGGGGGTTGGAGCATTGGCTTTATCTTTTTCTAAGCTATTTTAGGGTGGTAGGAAATAAGTTGGTTTTAGTTAAAGATTGTTATATGGGTGAAAGGTGTTTTGGTTCTTGGGCCGTGTCTTTCAGAAGGGCCTTACGTCAATTTGAGGAGTCCGAGTTTGAGTCAATGATTAGTCTTCTTTCTAACGTTTTTATTTGTAAAGATCTAGCTGATTGTCATATTTGGAAGCCTTTCTCTTTTGGGTGTCTTTTCTTATGGGTCTTTCTACAAGGAGTTGGAGGGCCCCATTGCTACAGGAGTTCCGGCTTTGCATGTGTGGATAGGGGCTTGTTTGGCATTGTTCCTTTGTTGTTCTCAATTTTGTGCTCAGTTCTGGTTGTGCTAAGATCGGGTTGTGCCAAGACTAAACTTTGTAGAACTTGTTTGGCAACATTATATTAAAACACTCTGCTGAGAATATGTAGAGTAGTTTTCAGGTGCTAGGCACCAAGCACAACCACAAATAAGTGCAAGTACAGCCACTCATTTGTGGCTGTATTTGTTGCCTCGCACCAAAAATGGTGCTAGCCACCTAGCACCTGAAAATTTCAAGAATATTTCATATGTTACTTTTTTGTTAACGGTGTAAAATTTTTTTTTCCAACGAATGGAAGGAAGAGTAATAAGATCTAAAATGTGGTTATTACCTTTTAATGTTTGTGGCACTTTGTGATTGGCATGCATGCGACCCACCTGTGGAAGTTACAATGTATTACCTACTTTTAAAAATTAGAACATGGCCCATATTCATAGAATTTATAAGGTGGGCCTACCTTTATAAGAATTATAACGTAGGCCCACCTTTAGAAATTATAAGAGATTATAATATGGGGCCGACTTTATTTTGAATGTAAATATGGGACCCATCTTTATAAATTATAGCATAGTACACAACTTCAAAAGTTAGAATATGGGCCCACATTCATAGGATTTGCAATGTAGTCCCCTTTTATGATCGTGACTATGTGACCCATATTTAGAAATTATAAACTAGGGTCACCTTTTTTGTGATTTTGTACATAGGACCCACATTTTAGAAATTATAATGTGGTGTCCACCTTTGAAGATTATAAGAGATTATAATGTAGGGCCATCCTGTTTGTTGATTGTGAACACGACCCACTTAAAAAATTACTTGGTACCCGCCTTTCGAAATTAGAACATGGGGTCACATTCATAGGATTCACAATGTGGGCCCACATTCATAGGAATTATAGTGTGGCTCCACTTTTTTTATTTTTTTTGAAAGATTAAATATTTTTTTGAAAGATCAATTTTTTAAGATATTGAATAATTTTTTTGAAAGATTAAATATTTTTTTTTGAAAGATAATATTTTTTTTACCATATAATCCACATTTAGAAATTAGAACATGTGGCCCATATTTAAAGGATTTATAATGTGATCTCACCATTATAAGAAATTAAGAATTATAATATGGGCCCACCTTTTGTGATTGTTATCATGTGACCCACTATAGGAATTTGGTAGTATAGTCACTTTGAGATAAGTAGGAAATAACTGTGCTAGTAAGTTGTTTAAATTTTTTTTGTTTCAAGTTTTTTATGCGAGTAGGTTAAGATTTTGAGATTCCTTCTTGTGAGGCCGAAATTCGAAACAGTGAATTATACATACCAAATATGTTTTTTGTAGGTTTATCTCGTGAGAACATCCGAATGGCACATTGCTAAATGCACCCTAAGATTGGCTCCTCCCAGAGTGGAGGCCTTTGCTTGGCTTGCAGTCTTGGGAAAGATCTTAATAGGGGACAATCTTAGGAGAAGAGGGTTAGTTTTGAAGGCTATTTCAGATTTCTGTGTTTTGTGTGGGAGGGAGACGGAGTCAATTGACCATCTATTTATTCATTGCAAGTTCTCTCAATCACTGTGGTGTAGTCTTCTTCAGAGGTGTGGTGTTTTATGGAGCTAGCTGAGGTCATTGGCTAGGAATATTGAAGCGTGGAGATAATTTTCTTTCTGTGAATGCAGTTTGATTCTTTTGAGACTTATCCCTTTCATTATCTTATGGTCAGTAAGGAAGGAGAGGAATGATAGAGTTTTCAATGATCCTTGTCATCTGTTGAAGATGTATCTCAGTTGGTGGTGGCCTGAATTGCTAAATGGGCCTCCTTCAAAACTAAATTTGACGGTCTAAGGGTAGAGGGTGTGTTTCATAATTGGAAGGCTTCCTTACTTTGTGGGACTGAGAAGGTGAAAAAAAAAAGCTAATTTAGGCTCCTCCTTCAATGAGTTAAAATTTAATGTGGATTGGGGGGCAAGGAGAAAGCTTTGGCTAGCGGGTATCGGTGGAGTGCTTTGTAATAATGAATGAATTGTGTTGGCAATGTTTTCCAAGCATGTGGGATGTATGAAGTCTAATGGGGCAGAGGGTTTTGCTATCTTACATGCGATTCGGATGTTTGTCATATCTTATCAATCAAGGTTAGTGGTGGAAAGTAATTCTGTTAATGCCATTTTTTGGGTGACATCCTCAGTGGTGCCTCCTTGGAGTTTTCAGTTTTATTAAATGAGATAAGAGCTCTATTGACTTCATTGCAAGTGTCTTTTCATCATATTGGGAGGGACGCCAACAGTTTTGCAGATTCACCAGCTAAGGTTGAATAGGTCTTGTAATTTGGTTGCTCTTACCATGTAGTTTGTTGTTTTTCTCCATTGTGTTGGTTGTTTTTTATTTGTGTTTCTCCTTGGTATAATTCTCTTATACCTTGTGCCCTTTATTCTACTAGGGCCTTTTGTATCTTTCTAGTTTCCCTTAATATAATATAATGTGTTGTCACCAACTAAAAAAAAAAGCTCACTGCAGGTTTCTCTAGTCTGTTAGCTTATGCTTCAAAGTGACATTCTTTTTTTAATCAAGAATTAGTTTTGCCCATTGGTCCCATTTTGCTATAGGAAAATATGACCTCACTAGGCACCTGGCTAACCACAGGGTTATTTATTCTCGAGTGACCCCATAAGGACCTGATGTGTACTACATGTGGGGTAGGCAGGAAAATTGTATGAAATTTGAGTACAGAACAGTGCACTTAAAAATGCATCAATTGAACCCAGTCTGCAGTCATGTATATTATTGTCTTTGAAAGAGTTTCTTGTCTGATCTTTCTTTTCTTTTCTTTTTGTTTTTTATTTTGAGTTTTGAAATGGGAATGCGTTTCTTTTTTATGTTATCTCTTTTGTTTTCCCTCTCTGCAGATCACTTCGAGGAATGCATCTAGATCTTATTTAAACATGGTGGATAATTCATACATTGGCAGCTCTGATGAGGTTAGGATTCTATTTTTATCATCTGCCTACAAGCATCAAGTATGAGCTGTATTATGCAACAAGGTGACCCGGTATTTATTTAAAAAACTACTATGCCAGAAGCACATATCTGCACATTTAAATGTGCATTTGGGCATGATCTTTATTTTCATTATTGTTCTCAGCTATCGTTTTGTGTGTGTGCGCTTTACTTGCTTATGCAATTTTATAGTCCTAAAGATTTTACTTATATCTTGCACTTTTGTTTACTGCACTTCTTATAGATAAATAATGCATATATCTACATTAAAAATTAAATGTCTAATAGTTAATCTACCATTTTTTACAGGTTACCAAGCTCTTGGAGAGAGTAGAGGCAACCTTCATCAAACATTTCTCTAATTCAAATCGTAGGAAAGGAATGAACACCTTGAGGCCAACAGCAAGAAGGGAAAGGCACAGGACAACATTTTTGTTGGGTAAGATAGACCAAATCTGTATTATCCACATTTTTATGGTAAATATTTATGTGAAAATAGATTTGGCCCAGGATAGAGTAGAATGGAGAAACATAATTCATTTAGTCGAC
The DNA here is from genome assembly GCA_037013555.1 of Sextonia rubra. NCBI lineage: Eukaryota > Viridiplantae > Streptophyta > Magnoliopsida > Laurales > Lauraceae > Sextonia > Sextonia rubra. The sequence continues at coordinate 63,588,131 of JASUAD010000006.1, read as the reverse complement.
CTCGACATGGTACAAGGCTTTGATGATGGTGATTTATGTGCAAATAGATCATACTTTCCTACATGTTGGTTAATATCCTGAGATTAAGACCTGCCAATTATCAAGTTCGTGGCACAATTTTTGATAGAGTCCCTTTTCACATTTTTCTTAAAAGTCCTTTTTTCTTTGTAGAAAAATTCGGAAAGTCTCAATAGATTTATTATAAATATTTTCTGGAAGTAAGAAGTAGATATTTCCTCATCATCATTTTAAGTTTTGTGAACTTTTAGGTGCTAATGACTACAGCTTTTTTCTGTCATTATTTGCAGGATTTGCTGCTGGTTGCTCAATTGCACTTTTGGTAGCCCTTGTTTTGATAGTACACGCTCGGAATATTATTAATATGGAGGGGAGTAAAGTATACATGAATACCATGTTTCCACTTTATAGGTAAGTGATGGCTCACCATATGATTCCAATTAAGGATAAAAAACATGGTAAAATGTAATTCCATAAATAGGAAAGAGAGAAATCAAGGAACCAATTCTAAATCAGAATTGCAAAGTGAAGCAAAAGCAGCCTGGAACATCCAGACAGAGTTTAGGATTCCAAGACTTCAATCTAATCTGGCTCTTCTTATTCTATAATACATTATTAGTTTTTGAAATTTTAATCATAGGTTCTGGGAAAATATTAGCACATCAATGCCTTAAACTTGTGGGTACAAATACTATATTGTGATCGATGGAAAACTTAGTTTCCATTGTTTCCCACTAATAGTACCCTTTCAATGATTCACTTTATCTTCATTTTGCAGCCTATTTGGATTCATTGTGCTCCATTTGCTTATGTATGCTGCTAACATCTACTTCTGGAGGCGTTATCATGTCAATTACCCCTTTATATTTGGTTTCAAGCAAGGCACTGAATTGGGTTACAGAGAAGTCTTCCTTCTTAGTACATCCCTTGCAGTACTGGCACTGGCTGGAGTTCTTGCAAACTTGGACATGGAGATGGACAAGAAAACAAAATCCTATGAAACACTAACTGAATTGGTCCCTTTGGGCTTAGTTATTGTAAGATTTCACTGGCTATGAAGAACTTTCTTAATCTTATTACAAACTATTAATCCACTAAAAATGTCTGTCTATCCACACATGTATCACTAGATATCATGTTTAGAAGTTTATATTCCATTAATATCGTAGAACTCTAATTATGTGAGCTAGTTAGGTTTTCCGGGGTCATGAAACCTTGCACCAACACGCATACACATGTTAATCATTTAACTCTTTCCTTCTTCATGGGCAACAATTGGAGGATTCTACTTCTTGCAGTAGCATGCACATCCATGCTAACTATCGACCCACTTCCTTTTATGTATGCAGCAATTACAGTAATGTATCAGTAAATGAATTAAAATTAGATTTGCTGAATTATGATCTTTCTTTGCAGTTCGTACTTCTCATAACATTTTGCCCTTTCAACATCATATATCATTCTAGTCGCTTCTTCCTGCTCCGATGTGCATTTCACTGCATCTGTGCTCCTCTGTATAAGGTATAATACAAAATGAAGTTCTGCACAAACTATTGAAACGTTGTTCTGAAAAGGCTATTTTTATTCTATCATGTTGGCAGGTTACCCTTCCAGATTTTTTCTTGGCAGATCAACTAACCAGTCAGGTTCAATCTAATCCTCGTCTGAATCTTTTCTTTGGATAAGTTAGGAACCTAAGCAAATTGAGTTGGTCACATGGGTTGAAATGACATTAATAGAGTGATTATTACTGTCGGATAACATCGTCTATGCTAGGCTCTTTTTTCATGTATTTAATGAAAAAGAAAACAACAGAAAGTAAGAAGATACTTATGTATGACTAGATCACAAATTATGATTTCATACCTTTCAAAAGAATTAACAATTCGCTCCTAAAACATGCTGGAAATATTGAACAGATTAAGAACTTCCGAGAGAAACATCATATTGGAAATATTAGCTTAATTCCACAAGAGGAATCTGATGTACTACATCAAAACGTATGCTATGTTATTTGTGGCTTAATTGTTAATGTGGGACTACATGGTTGTAAGAATGCCAGTTGAGGTAGTATTTTGGACAAGAGGAGTCCATGTCCTTAGGCAAATATTGTTTTTCTAATAAAAGATAGAAATAGATCTTGGAAACTTTGTCATGAGCAGGATTTGAATACACAATTAGAAATGCAGCAGTAGCTCAAGTGGCCATTAGGTTGGAACTCTTCATGGATAATTGAAGTTGATTAGAATCGATGAGCCGGTGCAATTATTAAAGTCCGCTATCACATCAATAAAGTGTAATATTAGTTCCATAGTCCCCCAATTGAAATAAGATCTCAGAACATTTGAGATGCAGGCCACAAATAATGAGATTATCATCTTGGATGTCCCACTTGTGGAATTGTTTATTATTGGTTTACATTAGTTATTTCCTAGATAGTCAGGCATGTGATGTGTATGGGGACAAAGGAAGAATGGTTGATGTACGTGGCATTTGTGCCAAGTGAGAGATTGTAATTGATCATGTGGCCCACCTGCCACGGGTCCCATGTCAAATCAAGCAAGGTTGATGCTAACAGAGAATACAACCCCACTTTAGTGTAAGACTTGATCTGGCCCTATAATAAAATTCCCAATAGGATTAGTGGATGTGGGTTTCTAGTGAAAAAGTCTCCAATAAGTGTGACTCTTTGGGTTTTGTCTATATGAGGATAAGGGAGCCCTAAGGTTAGATGTCAAGAGTTGCTAACCATTGCATTAAAATGCCTAGGCGTTAGAATTGTGGCAAACAATATATTTAACAACTCCCCTCAGGTGGGACACCGCCCGGACTCAAAATACACGCCTGTCATCTACACTTGCAACTTAATACCAAGGATGTGGTAGCATGGATTTGAACCTCGGACATGTGGTGTCTTTGATACCATGTCAAGAGTTGCTAACCATTAGAATGGAAATGCCTGTGTTAAAGTTGCGGCAAACAATATACTTAATATTGGAAACTCTCCATTCTCATAGGAAAGACGAGGCGAAGAGATCTACGTAACTTCCCAATCACCTGAACGCACATAAATCTCCGGCTGCTTGCCGGAGTCTCCGCATCTAGATCCATCAGAACATACTATCTCAAATGAGATCTCTCATTTTGTTGTTTCCTATAACTCTGGACATCCTTCTCAGCATGTGCATTTAGTCATGTGTAATTTAGTTTCTTCTCACCTCCTTGTCTAACATTCATCTCTCTATAGTCTATACAACAATATAGGTCTAGTATTGTATAAGCTGGCTATTTAAATGTGGGTCACATGCTTATTTCATCCACTAGCTTATCTCTATTTTAACATCACGCAATGATCCAATTTTCTGTATTAACTCAAATCTCTCTATTTTGTTCTATGATTGCGACTAGATATCAAAATCTACACCATTGTTTTCAATTCGACTCACAACTTTTCTACTCTCCGATCTACTAAATTGCAGTCCATATATTTTCATTTAGATTTTCAAATTTTCTGCCTATTTGACTTGAACAATTTTCCCCAAAGTTCTAGCTTGTCATTCGCTAGCTTTCTTCTTTGACTAATAATACTACATCTTTTTTTTAATGTAAGTTTGTCTTTCAATTTCTCAGAAAATCATAATAAACAAAGTGTTTCTTTCAGGCTGAAAGGAACAATGGGGCATTCCCAATTTTACATGCAAGGAAAGAAAACATCAGATCACCGTGGGGCATACCCCATAAACAGAATAATCCTGCCCCACATGAAAAAACTCACAACCCTGTCTCAGGTATCCACTCTACTAATCTCAACAGCAGAAGTGTGCTCTGGAGTTGCATACAAATTCTTCAACCTTCAACTTAATCTCCAAGCCATGGGGAAGATTTGAGAAAACTGAACTTCTGCCAATTTTTGAATAATTTGTTCAATACACCGAAACTTAAATCCATGGCGCCAAGGTGAAAGTGTTGGTTCTCTAAAGCCTTCGCTAACAAGGAATCAACCTCATAACAGATATCCCTAGCTTGTGTAAGAATACCTCCTAGCAGATAACTGAGCTCCGGATAATATAAAGTATCCCTCATATCTGCAGATTCTGGATGACAATTTGGGTGCCATAAAATACCAGTAAGGCAATCCTGTAAGTGAACAATAGAATATTGCCAGCCTGTATACACTATAAAGTATAAACCTACTATGGAGGACATGGATAGTGATACTTCATTAGCAAGAAGATTCCCTGGGCTCATAATATGGTCCGAAATCTGAATATTTAAATACAACAATCTACTATAAAGCTGCTGAAGAACACCCTGCAGAATTTGACATGGACGCTTTGATTGCTGAGAAAAAAACATTGGATTTCTTTCACGCCATATATGCCACAGATAAGCTGGGAACAAAAGAAGTGCTAGGTATATGAGGCCTGCGGACAAAGAATCCACCTTATCCACCGCAGACAACACTATCACAGTAGGAGCTACAATGAGTCAGCGGTACCAGAATTTTAGCCGGGAGCCCTTCCCACACAGTCTGAGCATTAGGACATTGCAGAAAATGATTCTCAGCATACTCCCTAGTACGAGTACATAAAGCGCAACAGATATCACACTGCACTTCTTGATGAAGTAAAAAATCTTTGGTTTTCAAACATCCCCAGAACACCATCCAAGCACGTAAAGAATGTTTTGGAATACATCCTTTAAACCAAACTGGCTTCACCTAGGGTAGAGGTTGTTTTGAAAATTTTCTTAACGAATTATAATTTGATTTCAACGAAAAAATACCTGCTTCCTCCATTGTCCAAATGACCTCATCATGAATGAGTTACAGGTGGATCATGAGCTGCAATAAGGCCCCGTACCGTCATTAGATCTATCGAAGTAGGAGGGAATGCCCAGTAGTTTTCACCCACAAAAGTCAAACATTGCTCTACACCCACTAGATCAATCAGCCGGCCCTCTTTCAACCAAGGGTCAATACAAACATGTCAATACAAACATAAAATAAAATGTACCAGTACCATCACCAATAAGATGGTGAATGTAAGGCATAGCTCTTTGTCTTATGCATAAGATGCATCACCGTCCCCAAGATACTGTCTGAGAAATTTTAACGTCCCCAAAAAGAGTCATGTTTGAGATACCTTACCTTCATCCAAGCCGTCCAACAATCAACCTTATTTGAGACCACATTCCATACTTGTCTCAACAAACAAGCACCATTCAAGCATTTCATTTCTTTTATCCAATGCACCCAAAGCACTGGGCTTTGCATATAGTAGACCACGCCATAGGCGTATGTAATTTGAAGACCAAGAATTCCAAAAGAAGGTCCTCATGGATCGGTCTATTGCATGTCACATTAATTGAGGAAGCATAAATACAGTGGCCCAAAAAAATGGAATGTAGATAAAGTTGATCTAATTATTTCAATTCTCCCCACATATGACAATATGCATGACTTCGAGCCAGATAGCCTCGTTTGGAAATTATCTTGAAGGGGCTGGCAAATTTGGAAATTCAGCTTCTTTGATGATAGAGGGATTCCCAAATATCTGAAAGGAAACTTTCCTTCTGTAACCCCAAGCATGGCTGGAATAGCTTGCATGTCTCCAATGCTTTAATTTGCAAAGAAAATGGTACTTTTTGCCTAATTTACTGCTAGCACTGAGAACTTCTTGAAATCATCCAAGAATGCTTTTAAATTTTGGGCAGCAAGAGGAGAGCTTTTGCTAAAACTGATAACATCATCTGCAAATAATACATGGGAAACAACAATATCGCCTCTAATATATGGAGTGGGAATCAGCATGGATCGGGCACATGATGATAGTAAATAAAAAGGGGGAGAGAGGACATCCTTGGTGCAAACCTTCGGTACCTGGGAAAACTCCAGCAGCTTGTCCATGCAACAAGAAAGAATAGTAAGGGGATGAAACACAAGAGAATGAATAGGGAAAGTCATGGTATGGAGTGCAGCTTCCAAAAAATCCCATCAAACACTGTCATAGGCTTTCGCTAAATCAATCTTAATACACGTGTGGCCACCCTTTCTTTAGATGAAACTGATGTAGAAGATCTTTCACCAAAAGTATGTTATCAACAATGGACCTCCATGTAACAAATGCAGACTGCATTGGACCCACCACCTTCTCTGTCAAAGGCTTCATCCTCGTGACCAGAATCCTTGTGATAATTTTATAAAGCTTATTAGTCGGTGATATGGGGCAAAATTTGGCAGGCAAAATAGGATTTTCCACCTTTGTTACAAGCACAATAAAAGTAGCCGTCAGCTGATTAAGCATCTTGGATTAATGGAAAAAATCCATAACTGACGTGCAAACATCATTACCAATAATGGGCTACCAAACTTTATAAAAGTGTTCATTAAACCCATCCAGACCTGGAGCCTTATTAGGATTAGCAAACTTTACTGCAATTTCAATTTCCTCAATTGAAACTTGCTTGCATAGCTTCCCAGCATCCTCCTCTGAGAGTTTCCATAAGGCTGAACATGGGGATAACTCTGAATCAACACCCTCCACAGGTGATCCAAGAATACGATTGAAATGATCAACAAATACTTGCCCAATAATTGTTGAATCAGTGAACTCTACAACCTCGAATCAGCTATTCTTGAGACATATGAAGAGGCCTGTCTCTTTTTCACTAAGCCATAGAAGTAATGTGCATTTCTGTCCCCTCGATTAATGGCTTGATCACATAACTTCTGCTTTATCATGCTTTCTTCCCACCTCAATAACACATGAAGAGACACAAAGTTGAACTTCATCATAGATATTTGTTGTTGAGTTGTCCAATAAAAAGGGACGCAAACTTGAATGCAACCAAATTCAACAAAGAACTCATATGTTAACCCACAAACAGTTCTCACATTAGTTATTGCCCTTTTATAGTTGCGCATTATTAATGTTCTTTGTCTTCAATGTCCACAAACAACTGCCACAATACCTTATCATATGAATTTTCAAAGCCCACAAGTCAAAATTGCATCAAAGGAAGATGGAAACTGAATAACCGGTTAATAGGTGCTCATTTTTGAAAAGTCACCTTTGATCTTCAGCTGCAACCGCTTATGGCATGAATCCTACATATTCAATTCCTATGTATTATAATGCAAATAATCATTCCCTAAATAATGTTAGATAAGGAGGAAAACCCATAAGGGGACACGAATATAAGTTGCAGCAAGTAATCAAAATTGCATTATGAGATCACCTTCTTGTAAAAAGGCTAACTGTTATTTGAAAAACACACACTTTGTTAAAGGCCCAAAATCACTTGCATCAAATTGATATTCAAAGTTGGACTGAAGTCATCCTGTTTACAGGGAGATCTCACATTTTATATTTTGGTGTATAATATCACCTCAACCCAAAACTGGATGCTGATATTTTAACAAAATTTGGTTTTTAACATAAATTGGCTTTCATGTTGTTTCAGGTGCAGGCAATTAGGAGTCTAGAATTCTACATCTGCTACTATGGTTGGGGAAACTTCAAACTCAGGGAGGACAACTGCAGCAAATATCCTGTTTATAAAACTTTTTATTTTGTTGTAGCAGTGATTCCATACTGGGCTCGCTTCCTTCAGGTAACTTTAAATATTACATGTTTTTATTTACATATTGCATTTTTCAACCAAAAAAATGTTCAAAATGACCAAAATAGCCATGGTTAGAAAACTTTGAAGCTATAACAATGCTTTCTTTGTGTTATAGTGTATCAGACGCATGTTTGAAGAGAAAGATGCAATGCAGGGATACAATGGCTTGAAATACTTAGCAACTATTATAGCTGTTGTTATGAGAACAGCTTATGATACGTTTAAGGGATATCATTGGAGGGTCATGGCTGGAATCAGTTCAATCCTTGCCACAATTGTCAGTATATACTGGGACATCGTGTTAGACTGGGGGCTTCTTCAAAAGGACTCGAAAAACCGTTGGTTGAGGGACAAGCTCCTGGTTTCTCACAAAAGTGTATACTTTGCAGCCATGGTAAAGGAAGAAACTTGAACTGTAGCATCTAGGTGTTGTAGACTTCAAATGTGTTGACTGTTTCTTGTTGAATGCAGGTGTTGAATATCCTACTAAGATTCGCTTGGCTGCAATCAGTGTTGGGGTTTGAATTGTCCTTCCTGCACATAAAGGCATTAAGTGCCACTTTTGCCTGCCTAGAGATAATACGACGTGGTATTTGGAATTTCTTCAGGTCAGTTACATTTTAAGTGTTGAGTTATTAAAAAAACCACTCAACAAGTTGGCTTGTAGGCCCATAGTACTAAATCATAGGAATATTTTCCTTAATTTTCCTTTCATGTAAAATCAGTGTTTTTAATTGAGATAATCTAGATCTATTCACCTTGTATAAACAGGTGGAAAGGAAAAAAATAAAAGAAAGAAGAATTTTCTGACCAGCAGTTTACCTGCTATATTTGGGTGCTAGCAGATACATCCATTTGGAGTGTCTGACATAGCATGCAAAGAATGCCTTAACATTCTTCAGTGTACACAGTTCTAAATGTGAATCCACTTGAGTTGATAAAGCAATGTTCAATTCATAACTCTTGAACTGTACCAGAAGTTTTCAGTTGTCTGCTTCATTGTTTTATGTATCTCATAATGGTTGGTTGGACTATTCATTGATCAGGTTGGAGAATGAGCACTTGAACAATGTTGGCAAATATCGTGCATTCAAGTCAGTGCCCCTTCCTTTCAACTATGATATAGATGATGGGAAGGATGAGTAGGTACATGAGGCCTGGAGGACGAGTTAGAAGTGTAATTTTCTTGGAGAATTTTAGACTGTTGAAGCCTTTTGTAGAAAATTTGCCAGACCTAAAGAAAATGAAAGGACCCACACGACAACAATGTTGAAGTTAAAGTAATTTTTTCCTTTTTGATCATTTTTGTGTAATTATGCAATAGTTAGAGTGTTTATGCTTGTGCTGTGTATATAGTAGAGCTGTTTCTTTAAATTTTGAAATTTATGCTTTATTTTGAGAAGTAATGAGTGGTCACTGGTCTGTAATACATCCATTTAGTATGAGACAGTTTGTAGTTTAACATAATGAAAATAATAATTTTCGATTGAGCATCAAGAGAGAAGGGTTTTTGTGTGTTTGTGTGTGTGTTTCATTAGGCACCCACACCACCCCCCCCCCCCCCCCCCCCCCCCCCCCCACGGGGGTGTTTCTAAACCCACTGAATTGAAAGAATTGTATTAGTTTGCCATCGGAATATCATACAATTAATTGGCAATTGCTATGGTTGCAAACAGCATGAGTGGAAAAAAGTAAACCAACAGCACAAGCTCAAGTGGACTGGGATGGGGCTTCGGAGATGATGATGTCATACATTATCCAATTGACGTCGGATCCCCTCCTTCATTGTAAAACGGTCGACGCATTATTTTTGCCCGGCACAGTCGCGTCCACTGGACAAAAGGATATCTTCAAATTAGAGATCCACTGATAGTCAGCGCCATTTAGCACTACAGGAAATTTTTTTTTTTACTTTATAGTGGTTGTAGAAACTTCCTCTTCATTTGCCATTGTGTGGCCTTACATGGACCCGAAACTTGAAATGGATTATTTGTGTCGGAATAACTGGGTCGTGGAAACTGAAAATAAATACAATAGTAATAAGAATGGATAAAACTGACTGAACACATGGCAGCCGAATCATATTTCTATAGATGCTTTCTTCAACAAGATTTCGTCCCCCAGTGTAGAAAATGTCTGCAAAGGATATGAGGGCTTCCTCGGGTCATGCTTCAGCACCTGTTGGAAATGTTTGCCAAGGATATGAGGGCTTCCTCTTCTGATACTTCAGCACCTGTGCATTCGAATGGATGAAGAAGCTCGAATCCTATTGACCTTAACAAAAGCTTGCATCAGCAAAACAGCTAAACTAAATGCCAGAAGAAAGTATAAGCCAAAGAGGGAGAATGAGGGAAAGACCACACACCATCAGACGGTGTGTAGAGTATGGAGGAGTGTCTAGAGGGTCCTTCCTGGGAGTGGGCCCGTTTAGATTCCACAACGGCCAGATTCTAATGGGTTGGCTCATCGGGTAGTGGATCCGGATAAAAACGCAGGCTCTGCTTGTTATGGTTACCACCACCTAACCCTCTCACTAGACAAACACCACAAGGAGGAGAGGAAAACAAGAGAAACCCCTTTGAAAGAGTTGGCCCACTGTTCTTGGAGTCTTCCGTATTGTTGATTTAGCTAAGTGAGCAACTGTTTCATGATCTTATTTAGTGGGCCTTATATCAGTTGAATTCCATTTTGTTAGCATCGTGATGGCAAATTATCTTTTTGGCTATAGGTTTCTCTTTGGGTGCCCTATAATTCTTAAGAGGTTCAGCTTTATTTTAAGAAATGCTACTTTTCTTTTTATAGAAGTTCTCTTTGATGCTTTTGTAGAACTATCCCTTTATGTCTTGTTTTGGTGAATTATCTTTTTTCCTATAAGTTTGTCTCTTGGAGCCATGGACCTCAAAGAGGTCTAACATTTTAGGTTTCCTTAATCAAAAGAAACATGGGTTCTGTTTTTAAATGAAGAGTTTTCGTTTTTGCTGTTGCTTAACAATCACTACAATGTAAATGATATATGTGGCTGCCCGCATAAATTGTCTGTGGCAGAGGATTGTAAAGAGTTAAAATTTCGGGAGATCATCATGACAAACTAGATTGAATGCAGGATTAAAACGAAAAGGGACAATTTTTCTTTATTAAATAAAATATTTTTTTCAATTTCTATATATAATATTTTTCATGTTGGGAAATATAGGGTGCATTTGGCATTGTCCTATTTGGATGTTCTCATGTTCCCCGCGAGATAAGCTTATAGAAAACATGTTTGGAATATGCAAATCAATGTTTCAAATTTTGGTCTTACGGGAAGAAATTTCAAAATTTTAACCCGTTAGCATAAGAAACTCATAACAAAAAAACTTTGTTTTTTTTTTAAACAACGTGCTTGCATATTGATTTATACTTATCTCAAAATGATTTTACTACGTAATTCCTAAAGTGGATCATATATTATAAATCACAAAAGCTGGACTTACGTTATGAATTCTAATTTCTTATGATGGTGGAGCCGCATTATAAAACCTTTGAGTGTGAGCCCCATGTTCTTATTTCTAAATGAGAGTTATATGATCAAAGAAATTATCTTTCAAAAAAAAAAATTTAATCTTTCAAAAAAATAATCTTTCAAGAAAAAATACTTAAAATTTCAAAAAAGAATTAATCTTTCAAAAAAATATTTAATCTCTCAAAAAAATTTAATAAAAAATATTTAATCTTTCAAAAAAATATTTAATTCTTGAAAAGCATATTTAATGTTTTAAAAAAATATTTAACTTTTTCAAAAAAAAATATTCTAAAAAAATATTTAATCTTTCACGAAAAAATATGGTTCTACTTTGTAATTTCTAAATGTGGATTGCATAGTCACGATCACAAATGGTGATCCTACATAATAAGTGTACCATGTTGTAATTTATCAAGATGGGTCCTACACTTACATAAAAAAAGGTCGGCCCCACTTATAATCTCTTATAATTTTCAATGGTGGGCTCACATTATAATTCTTATAAAGGTAGGCACACCTTATAAATCCTAGGACTATGGGCCCTATTTTCTAATTTTTAAAGATGGATGCTACGTTGTAGCTTCTACAAGTGGGTCTCATGTATATTAATAATAAAGTGTTGCAAACATTAAAAGGTAGATCCACATTTTAGATCTTATGATTTTCTTGCTTTTGTTTATTGGAGAACATTTTTTACTCCATTAACAAATAAATTCTGTATGGAATATTCTCAACAGAGTATTTTAATACAATATTGCCAAACAAGTTCTGCAGAGTTTTATCTCGGCACAACCGGATTTAAGCAAAAAATTGGGAACAACACGGGAACAATGCCAAACAGGCTCATATATTTTGCATACGTACAACTCAATGGGGCCCAACTGATCATGAGATGGGGGATATAAATAGACACCTTAGATGGGTCCAAATATCAACTTTAGGGTGAATCCCATGCCTCGAACTCCTTCATCAGTGGCCTAAAAAGTTTAACGACTTTATGTTAAAGAAAAAAAATTAATCCTTGAACTAATTGTCAGTTTGATCCGTTCAAATTGGTGAAAACTCAACGGATCTGCTGTAATTCATGGTGTCCTATGTGTGTAGGTAGTTTGGATGGATAATAAAGTAGGTCGCACTTGATGGATCCAAGTTTTACTCGTATCATGTTACTGTGATGAATGTATGCATATGAATATTTTTCTTACATATACATAGATATCTCAAATTTGTTTCTTTACCTTCGTTAACATATGTAATTGTTGTTATTGTTTTGAAAGTAGAGCACTAGCATCTTGATGTTAACTTGGATGCGTTTGACATTTCTATAGGTGCTTTTAAAGGAATTATTGACTAGAAATTGGTTTGTAATTCAATAATCATTGGATTATTAAAGGTTTTTTTTGTTCCCAATGAATTATTGGTTTATAATTTCCTTGTAATTAAGATCTTAGTTTTCTCCTTTCTTATTTAAATTTTGCAGTTGATTTAATTTGGTGATCTAGGGTTTCCTAAGGAGATCTAGGTGTTACTTATGTCTTGTGTTGGTTGGCGATCGAAGGTTTCTTCCACGTGTCTGCATTTTTGCGAGGAGTATATCCTCCAGGGTTTTGATTTTGGAGACGATCTTGGGTTTCGTATTCTTGCATTTTAATGGTATGGTAATGTGAAAGTTATGTCAGAAGCGGGTGTTTTATTCATTTATCTCGTACGCCGATTTCTTTCCATGGATTTTCTCTTAGTTCTTGATAGAAAGGAGTGATGACAGTATTTTTGGCGTGCAGTCTGCGATATTGACAATTAAGCTTAGAGAGGAACCGAATCATCATCTTACTTGAACAGCCATGTATGCAATAAAATTCTGAGTTTTCATTACTTAGTATGGTTTTCCTTCGGCAGAAAGTTTGCAAGGTTTATAATTTACTGATTTAGTTTTTTAACATACTAGTTAGCAAGATTTAATGATGGTCTATGTCCATGTGTACGAGCTTGCTAGCGTACGTAATTATATGGAATTGGGATCATTGTATTTTTCAACTTCTTTTGACTTTATTTGTTTTCTTCTTATGCTTTTACATGCTACGATTGAGTCTGGTGTGACTACGAAGTTGGATTCTTGTATTGTTTGTTATGGTTTGTAGAGTTACATAGGTGGTTGAACTTTGACAGGAACGACGAGCTTTCGATGGCACATTTTTAAATATCTTTTGTTTGAGCAAGTTCTGTTTGTGCAGCCCACATACGACGGGTCCCATGTAGATCAATTATGGTAGTTGCCATTAGAGAATTAGTAGACCACTATAAATAAAAGACTTGATCTGGACCAACAAATTAGACTCCTAGTAGGATGTAGGTTTTTGGTGAAGAACTCTTTAGTAAGTGTGACTCTTTGTGATTAGCTTATATTAATCATGTGGGAATCCTAGGGTTTGGTATCCTATTCCATCCTGTAGGTTGAGCTAGAGGTGAAGAGATCTGTGAAGCTTCCTAATCACTAGAACACATATAGATCTCGACCGCATGTTGGGATCTCACACATCTTGTTCCTTCAATTAGTATCAGAGCCTAGCATTGTGCGTTCTAGTAGTTCGGATTTTGGAGAAGTGACTTAGTTTTTAGTAGGTCCACGGTTTTACACTAAAGTCCTAGATCTCATTTTGTTCTCTGCAACTCCATCTCTTGGGAAGAGGAAAACTTGGTTTTCTTTTTTTTTTACTTGAGACATGAAAATAGAGACAATACAAGTCAACAAAAAGGGACTTCTTTATGCTTTTGTGATGGCTTGCAAAAAAGAGCACAACAACCAGTACTCTAGCTTGCAGAAACGAGCACTACAGCGCCTGCACACTTGAATTACTCAGATGCATAAAAAAAAGGTAAAATTAGCCAAAAGTCCTTCGTATGATAAAAATTGAAGGTGCAATCCACAAGATTTTCCTCTAAGGCCTGTAGTCCCTTGTAGCTGGACTTATTTTAGCCAGAGATCCTTAATGAGGCCAGTTCATCTTTTTTCATGATTGATTTGCCCTTCTAACTACCTGAAATAGTGTCATGTCTTTTGTTCCTAGTTTTTAGTCAATTTAATTTATTAGCTCATTTATCACTATTGTTTTCACCTTAGTTCATGCTCCTTTCCAAGAAAATTTCGAAATTCAAATAGAAGGGATTGAAAATTGAGAGATTTTTGGCTACATAATCTCCTTTCTTAGCTAACTGGTTTATATTGTTTCTAGTCATGCATGAGAGCTTTTGTGGACTTCTTCCTTCTGTATTTCTTATCATTGTTCCTTGTACTGAGCCTTATTTAATTTCCGAATCTGATTGTTGAGGTAAGTATTAATCTTTTGTATGGTTTGATTACTTTACATTGTTGAAACTTTCGTATTTTAGTTTCTACAATGACTTTATTGGTTATATGTATATTATATTGTGTGTATTTGTGTGTAGCTCTGTCTAGTTATGTTATTTGTGAGTTTATGAAATGTTCATTGATATTTATGCAATTCTTCGATGCTATCTTCATGTCTTTTGAAATATATTTGATTTTATATTTATCCGTAGTTTGGTTGCTATCCATTTTTTTTTGTTAGGTTAGATAATATTATCTATTTTCTTTCACAAACTCAGATAAAGTTATCCATTTGCTTCAAAAAATCAAATAACATTATCTGAGTTTGTGGATTTAATTTGTTTTTCCACAATATCTTCATGTTTCTGATTTTATCCGTTTCTTTTCTCTTTCAGTCTTCTCAATGGCACAATCGATCATGCTTCTTTACACGTTTGGTACATTCACTACCATCATTCCTTTCATTGAGAAGATGAGGTACGATGATTTGGTTAAGCAACTTTGTATCAAGTGGAAAAACTTGTCACTTGACACGGTGTGTGTTACCAATGCATTGTCCAAGCACCCAATGTGCATGATGATGTGAAATTAATCAATCTACTTAAAACTGCAAGTGCACAGTTGTCTTGTTGAGACAGTGGCAAATACAGGTCGATCCCACAGAGAGCACTTTTGAACTTTTTAATTAAAAATCTGAAATTTTTTTAAAAAGGAAAACAATAATAAAAGAGAAGTGTGATATGCAAATCAGAAATTAAACAAATTAACAACAATGATAAGAAATAGATCAGAGTAGCCAGAATCCATTAAATTATCTAAAAATTCAATTTATGTAATTAATTTACCCTTTTGTCTCAATTATTACTCAGATCAGAAACAAGCCAATGTTTCTGACCGGATAATTTGACTATTGCAAAAACCAACTTTGATTAAGAAAAATAAAATTAATATCCAAGACCTCCTTCACCTCATAAAAGAATGAACATCCTAAGCATCACCTATCAAACTAAGTATAGACTATCAAAGATAACTATAGATCTAAGCATAATCTATCAAAGTAAGTATAAATGATCAAAATTTATTCATTAAGAACACAAATCAGTGGTTTGCCTTTGGCATGAAGACAGATCTATTATTATATTTTAAAAGCACATTAACAAGAGACAATCAGAAAAAGAGTAAAATAATAAATATAAACTAGAACATTAAAATACTTAGCTTCATCTTTCGCTCTAATCAGAAACTCAGCCCACCATTGCAAAAAACATCAAAAATAACTTCATTGATTCCTTCTTCTTATACAATAGTCTTTCAGAGTTCTCTCTTCTAGATCCTAATTTCTGGAACAAGGCTCCAGAATACCTTTAAAATAAAAATAGAAATTAATGGAAGGGAGAGGTGGAGAAGAGAGAGAGAGAGAGAGATATGGGATTTCCAAATTTGGCTGGGGATGAGGAAGAACCTCTCATGGCCTCCTTTTATAGTTTTTTAGCTCCTCAGGTTTATTGAATCTAGATCTCTTTTTGGTGGATTGAGAGATAAGATCAGTTGCATGTTGATTGGGTTCATCTCCTTAGATGAGAGAGATTTTAGAGGTAAGATGAAGTGGAAGCTTTAAGCATTCTTATCTGATCTTCTCATGGGCTCTACAGAGAAATGTGCAACAGTTATACTTCAATGGTGTAGATGCAATTGCAATCCCGCCTAAAAATGTACATAAAATTTCCCAGGCCCATAACTTTCTCATTTTAGCTCCGATTTGTGCAATCTTGGGCTCCATGGACATCTACTCTGAAAGAGCTCTCCAACGGTGGGTCATTTGCACTGATCCGACTTCTGGATTGAGAGTTATGGTCATTTTAAGATAGGCTATTTTGAGAAAAACAAGATTAAATTTTAATTTGCAATGGACTCTATCTCTAAGAATATTTCTTGGTACAATAGAGTAAGATAAGACCTTCTGGAAGCCTTAACTGATCTTTAGATGGGATCCACAGGCAGATGAACTCTAAGTGTGTGGATCTTTAAGTAGTGGGACCCAAATCATCCAGGGTTCTGTGGGTTCTACAAATTTCATTTTTTGCACATTCTAATTAAATACATCAAATACTGAAGAGCCTACATTGAAGTGGGACCCGTCTAGACGGAGTTCTACTTCAACTGGAGTTTTTCGAAAAAAAATTGCAAACATTCTTAAATTAATGTATAAGATGTACAAAAGTTGTACAAATTTCAATTTTTAGGTGAAAATGCATGAAATGATGAAATTGAATGAATAATAATGTATTTAACCTAATTAAGTCCCTAATCCAATATAAAATGATGCCTAAATTGTGCAAATTCATGGACGTAACATACCCCCAACCAGCATTTTGCTAGTCCCTTAGCAAAAGTTGCAAATAAAAAGTTTGAAGTTCTTTGACTTAATCTAAAAAAACAAGTAAGTAGAAAAACAAAACCACTTTCGCTAGTACTCTCGGTTGTATTTAGCATATGCAACAAGCCCTTAAACCTCTAGGTTCCTCCTAAAGGACGAGTTGTACCTCGTGAGGGTTTGCAGTGAATATACCCACAAAATTCTTTTTTCAAAACGTAACAAAGGAAAAAAAGGATTTCTCAAAAGAAAATCCACTCCTATCGAATACTTTCGAAATCCGGAATGATCGAGAATTTAGACTTTTCAAAATTCGGTCCACTATTCTATTTTCAAAAACTTTCTCAAATTCATACCACAACTTGTGTGCACGGTGAAAAATGTATACAAAACTATCAATTTCGAATATTCCACACCAATGCCACTTAAACAGAATTTTTCTTTAAATTGTCCGATCCCTCAAAAATCTAGCCAAAATAAATTCCTCTTCTCAAGGCTACTATGACGGCTTCATACTGTTGTTAAGGGTCGGAAAACTTCTCTATTCTTCCCTCTCTTTCTCTCTTTTTTTTTTTTTTTGAAACACACACATCTTTTTAATCACATGTGACAGTGCAATGTCTAGGTCCTTTAAGCTTTCTAATTAACTCATGTAATGAGCGTTAGGCCAATGACTCCCAAACCAGATGGCTTTAGGGCACTAGGTATGGATATACCCCTACGGGCTTACTAGCTCGAGTTAAAAAGGCTATGAACCTAAACTAGTCACAAACATTATTCATCACTTTTTTTTTTTTTTTTTGCAAAGAAACGTGGAGAAGCACTTCGATCCCCGAACAACAGGCAGCCTTTTTCAATTTGCCCGAATTAAGTCCCTTTGATGAACCAGGAGAGAAAATATTTGTGAACTAAATCTCAGGTTCTCATCGAATCCTTGGAGAAATTCTGAAAGCAACCATTTTAGCTTCCTATCCAAACTTCAAGAAATGTAAAGTGTATACAGTAGGGACAAGTTTAGGTAATCCTCTAATAAACTTCTTCATTCAGAAAAAGTGGACTTTCTTTTTACTTCCGTCCAAAAGTATGAAAATTCCAGATTCCTTATATATTTTCAATTCGCTTCAATTCCTTTGAAAAATTCTTTTCCTGAAACTTTAAAAAAAAAAAAAAACAACTTAGACATAAAAGAAAATGCAACCTAAATTGGTCCACTCCGGACCAACATGGGGGTCTTTTAACGTCAGATTCCTAGACAAGTTGACTACCATGGCCATGTTTCATCTTGTCTCATCAAGTAATCGTTTTGGTCCCTACCGATGTAACCCGTCTCATCTTGTCTCTTAGTTGGTATGGCCTCAACCCATTCGAAAACGTAGTCTACAGCCAACAAAATGTAGAGATTTCCAAAAGAATTTGGAAATGGCCCCATGAAGTCAATTCCCCACACATCAAAAATTTCTACAATAAGTATGGGATTTAGGGGCATCATGTTCCTCCGATTGAGTTTCCTAAGCCATTGACACCTCTCACAATTCAGACAGAAAGTGTGGCAATCTTTAAAGATTGTGGGCCAGTAAAATCCACACTGTAAAATTTTTGCAGCTGTCTTTTTAGAACTAAAATGGCCCCCACATGCATGGTCATGGCAGAATGAAATAACCAAGTAATGGTCATGATCAGGAATGCATCTCTTGATGATCTGGTCTGGACAATACTTAAAAAGATAGGGGTCATCCCATAAAAAGTACCTGACCTCAACTATAAATTTTGATCGATCTTGTTTCGACCAATGGGTAGGCATCCTCCCTGTAACAAGGTAATTGACTATATATGCAAACCAAGGAATATGGGAAATACTCATTAATTGTTCGTCCGGAAAATTTTCATTCACTAGGCCCTCATCTGATGGCTCTAAGGGTAACCTCGAAAGATGATCTGCTACGACATTTTCACACCCTTTCTTGTCTCTTATTTCCAAATCAAATTCTTGTAGCAAGAGGATCCATCGGATCAACCGGGCTTTCGCATCCTTTTTGGAAAGAAGGTATCCTAAGGCTGCATGATCCATATAAATGATTACTTTGGACCCTATCAGGTAGGATCGAAATTTCTCTTAGGCAAAAATCACAGCTAATAATTTCTTTTCAGTGATGGTATAATTTAGCTGTGCAACATTGAGGGTCCTACTTGCATAGTAAATCACATGAGGTAATTTTCCAACCCGTTGACCTAAAACAACCCCCATAGCTGTATCTGATGCATCGCACATGAGCTCAAATGGAATGGTTCAATCAGGTGGTTGGATTATAGGGGCTGAGGTTAGGTCCTTTTTTAATATTTCAAACGCCTTTAGACATTTCTCATCAAATTCAAATGGAGCTTCTTTTGTCAGCAAATGGCATAAAGGTTTAGCAATTTTACTGAAATCCTTGATAAATCTCCGATAAAAACCAGCATGGCCCAAGAATGATCTAACTTGCTTAACAGATTTTGGTGATGGCAATTTTGAAATCAAATCAATTTTTGCTTTGTCCACCTCAATTCCTTTCTTAGAAATAATGTGTTCCAGAACTAAGCCTTTTGTCACCATAAAATGACATTTTTCCCAATTCAAAACAAGATTTTTCTTTCTACATCTTTCAAGTACTAGTGATAGATGATGTAAGCATTCGTCAAGTGAATTTCCAAAGACTAAGAAATCATCCATAAAAACTTCGATGAATCTTTCCACCATGTCGGAAAATATGCTGAGCATGCACCTCTGAAAGGTGGCTGGTGCATTGCATAACCCAAATGGCATACGTCTGTAAGCAAATGTACCAAATGGACAGGTGAAGGTAGTCTTATCCGGATCCTCAGGTGCAATTGGAATCTGATTATAGCCAGAATAACCATCAAGAAAACAGTAATAAGCATGACCAGCTAGCCTTTCAAGTATTTGATCCATGAATGTGAGTGGAAAGTGATCTTTTCGGGTGACCGAGTTCAACTTCCTATAGTCAATGCATACTCTCCATCCAATCTGTATTCTAGTAGGTACCAATTCATTGCCCTCATTTTGAACCACTGTAATTCCTGATTTCTTAGGTACTACTTGTACTGGGCTCACCCATGCACTATCAGAGATGGGGTAGATCACCCCTGCATCTAGTAATTTCAGAACTTCTGACCTAACCACTTCCTTCATTGTTGGCTTTAATCTTCTCTGTGGTTCATGAGAGGTTTTTGCATTTTCTTCCAAATGGATTCTATGTTGAACCACAGATAGGCTTATTCCTTTTATGTCTGCTATGGACCACCCTATAGCTTCCTTGTGTTCACCAAGAATGTTTACAAGTTTTTTCTCTTGGACTGTGTCCAAGTCTGAAGCTATAATTACTGGAAGGATTTCTAATGGACCTAAAAATACATATTTTAAAGTATCTGGTAACTGCTTGAGTTCTAACTTGGGGGCTATTACAATAGATGGGATTGGTGGGGAAGCAGATGGGGTCAGAATGTCGTACTTCGGTTGCCACCTGGTGCAGTCCATGACTAGGGTTGAGTTCAAAAGGGCATTTATTTTTTCAATATGTCCATCCATGTCAAAATCAGTTCCGAAATGTGCTAGACAAGCCTCCAATGGATCCTCGGAATTCAAATAGGGCAAGTGATTTTCCACCAATTCATGAATATAACTGACTTCAAATACCCCATCATCCTCATTAGGAGGTTGTTTACTGACATTAAAAATGTTCACTTGAACTGTCATGGTCCCAAATGAAATTTGCATTACTCCATTCCTACAATTGATCAAAGCATTGGAAGTCGCTAGGAATGGTCTTCCTAAGATCACTGGTATTTTGGGTGCAACCCCAGATGTGTTTGTCGTAGCCAAGACAACAAAATCAACTGGAAACACAAAGTTTTCTACTTTGATTAAAACGTCTTCGATTACCCCCTTGGGGTATTGAATCGATGCATCTGCCAATTGCAAGGTCACATGAGTCTTTTTCAGCTCCCCTAAACCTAATTCTTCATAAATAGAGTACGGAAGAAGATTTACACTCGCACCCAAGTCTAGCAAAGCTTGCTCTATGTGATGGTCCCCTATTTGACATGAAATGGTTGGGCATCCTGGGTCCTTGTATTTGATCGGGGTTAGATAGGAAATGATCGAGCTTGATTGTTGAGCTAGAAAAACTTTCTTGGGCACATTAGTAGTCCTTTTAAAGGTGCAAAGGTCCTTCAAAAATTTAGCGTAGGCCGGAATCTGTTGGATAGCATCAGGAAGTGGGATGTTGATTCTCACCTATTTAAATACTTATAGCATTTTATCCAACTGGGTAGTTGACTTGGCGGGGCCTAGCCTTTGGGGGTATGGTGCCTTAGGGAGATAAGTCCTAGGAGTGGGTTCACTAGGGGATGTTTCAGCATTAATTGGGTTCTCCTTGGCTAGGTGAGACTCTATCTTGGGCTCAGCATTCTCAATTAGTTCCTCAATTTCCATTTTCTCACTCGATTTTCCCTTAAGTTCCGTGGGTAGTTCTACCTTGTTATCAACCTGTGTACCTGACCTAAGAGTGAGTATCGATTTGACTTGCTCTAGGCCTTCTCCGTTGTTATCATGAACAACTTGGCCCTTAGGATTAGGTTCAGGTTGACTAGGGAAGGTTCCCATATCTTTAGCACTCAAGGAATTAGCCAATTGACCCATTTGGAATTCTAGTTTTGCAAGGGATTGAGTGTGGCCATTCAAAAGTTGAGTGCTGGACTGCTGAAATTGAGCAGTACTCTGAGTCATGAGTTTTAAGGCCTCTTCTAAAGAATCTATCCTCTGGGTCAATGGTTGGGGTTAAGGTTGGGTTTTTGGAAACCGGGTGGGGTATTGGCTTGAGATTGATTGGGCTGAGATTGAATAGTCTGTGATGGGCCACCCTGAGTTAGACCCTTGGTCCAAGAAAAGTTCAAGTTGTCCCTCCGACCTGGATTGTAAGTATTCGAAAATGGGTCATACCGTTGACGATTATCAAAACGAGTGTTTTAATAAAGAGCATTTACTTCCTCAATAGATTCAGCTTGACCCAAAGTTGTTGGGTCAAGCTCTCCACTCACCGTCTGATTATAATTCAGTGACCCTAAAGTGCTTGGAGTGGGTTTTTGGTTAATTTATAAGTCCTCTATTCTCCTCATTAATGTAGCCAGCTTGGCCTCTGCCTCAATTTTGGGATCAAGTTTGAACATTCCCCCCTGTTCTGGAATGATAGTTTTAGGGGGTTCCCTCTTGATAGGGGCCCACTGCAATGTATTTTCAGCAGTTTCTTCTAAAAGTGTCCATGCTTCTTCTGCTGTTTTCTGTGTAAAATTCCCACCATAAAAAGATTCCACCATTTGTTTAGTTGGGTAATCTATGCCTTTGTACACAATCTGGACCAACCGGATTTTTTCATATCCATGGTGGGGACACTGGATCAAAAGGTCTTTGAACCATTCTAGATAATTGTAAAGTGTCTCCCCATCCATCTGATAAAACCCATTAATGGCCTGCCTAATCGAAGCGGTTTTCTACTTAGAGTAGAATTTTTTATAAAATTCTTCGACTTGCTTGGCCCACCTAGTGATGGACCCGGCTTGTAAGGCATATAGCCATGCTTTAGCTTTCTCTTTTAGAGAAAAAGGAAATAATCTAAGCTTTAGCGTTTCCTCAGTCATTTGATTTATCCTCATGGTCCCACAGATATCTTCAAATTCCCTAACATGTTGGTATGGATTCTCTTGGTCTATCCCACGAAAGACTGGGAGCATCTAGATCATGCCAGATTTGATCTCAAAGGTAGCATTGGTCTGGGGCAACCTGATACAGGACGGTTGAGTTGTCCTGGTGGGGTACATGTAATCCTTCAAAGTCATGGGTGGGTCCCCTTGGTCAACTTCCGCCATTTTTTGTTCAAATTCTTCAAAAATTGAAGAATTTCCTACAACGGAGAGAGGTAGGTCGGGTTCAATTCTAACTAGCCTTTTTTTCTTACGTTCCCACACTATACTTCCCTCAGACTGATTTTTCTTTGTTCGCATACACTGGGTTAGACCTAAAAAAATGTTAACCTAATCTATATGCAGGGTCCTAATAGTCCTAGTATGATGCACAAGCAGTCATGCACAATCATTGAGCACAAGAAGGTTCATAGGGTCATCCTAGATCACTAGACAGCTCCTAACTGGTTGAAAAGAACACGTGGGCCTCCAATTCGACCTTATGAAACCTCAGTTAACCAGGTGAGCCACCAAGGAGTGGTGGGGATGAACCCGCTTAAGAACCAGTACCCTAAACAAACAAGCTGTCTCATTCTCAGGAGCAAAGGCTTTTCTAGACATCAACTTTGGTCAAAGAACACAATTGGTGCAACCGTCAGTGGTCTTCATCCTACTGAGCTCGAGTCTTATGGTCTCATTGCTACTTGATTTTAATTAAAGTTAGGTGCTAGTGTGAAATGATTAAACTTCGGTGGGTAAGGATCTAGTGGTGAAATCCAGTACTTATCTTGTTTGGGTAGTTTGCCCTTAACTAAGTGTGTGGGTCCAATTTAGTTTGTGTGCCAAGCAAGCAATCATAATTTACAGAAATTTAAATCACACAAGCCCACTTGCAGATAAAGATTCGTGGGTTAAAGATAGAGAATCTTACAACCAATCCAAGCAATCTTATCTTTAAAGTAAATTTGATTTTCAAATTTTGAATTTTGAGAGCAATCTTGTTTGCTAAAAAGCAAATCCAGCTGTTTCCTGTTCCCACAAGCAACTTATCCAAAGAACATTAAAAAAATTAGTAAATCTTATCACCTAAGATAATCAGAAAAATAAAACTCTATCTAACCTAATCTAAAAGTTGCAATCTTATCCTAATCTATAAAAAGAGATAAAAAAAAAAATCAAAAGAGGACAAAGTTAATCCAAACTCTATTACAAGCAAATTCAAATTAGTAACCAAAATCAAAATCATATCTAATCTAATCTGTAAAATTAGAAATTCAAACCTATCTACTCAAGTAGCAAGATATGATTAGAATTCAAAATGAAAAGCTATCCAAATTGATCAAATCTTATCTAATCATAATTTTCAGATTTGAAATTCAAACTTATCTCAACAACTTTGGAAATTCAAATACAAAATTCAAAAGTTAGTAGATTAATATAAGAAACTCTAATCTAATCCTAAAAATCTGAAAATCTATCTAATCTAATCTAGAAATTTGGTTTTTTTTTTCACTTACTGAAATCCAAAATTAAAAGATTTTTTTATTTTTTTACATAAAAATTTTGAAAATTCAATAAAATGAAAAGAAAATCAGAAAAATCATTAAAAAAATCAAAAAATTTTCCCTCTTGTTTTTTTTAATAGAAAAACTAACTAAATAAAAACTAATGATGTAAAATACAATTGTATGGATGATGCAAACTAATGCAACCTATGTATGCTCATGAACCTAAATATGATTAAAAAAAGAATTCAGGTTTTAATAAGAAAAATTCAGAATTGGCTCCCCGGCAACGGCGCCAAAAACTTGATGTGAAATTAATCAATCTACTTAAAACTGCAAGTGCACAGTTGTCTTATTTAGACAGTGGCAAATATAGGTCGATCCCATAAAGAGCACTTTTGAACTTTTTAATTAAAAATCTGAATTTTTTAAAAAAAGAAAAACAATAATAAAAGAGAAGTGCGATATGCAAATCAGAAATCAAACAAATTAATAACAATGATAAAAAATAGATTAGAGCAGCCAGATCCACTAAATTATTTAAAAATTCAATTTATGTAATTAATTTACCCTTTTGTCTCAATTATTACTCAGATCAGAAACAAGTTAATGTTTCTGATCCGGATAATTTGACTATTGCAAAAACCAACTTTGATTAAGAAAAATGAAATCAATATCCAAGACTTCCTTCACCTCATAAAAGAATGAACATCCTAAGCATCACCTATCAAACTAAACATAGACTATCAAAGATAACTATAGATCTAAGCATAATCTATTAAAGTAAGTATAAATGAACAAAATTTATTCATTAAGAACACAAATCAGAGGTTTGCCTTTAGCATAAAGACAGATCTATTATTATATTTTAAAAGCACATTAACAAGAGACAATCAGAAAAAAGTAAAATAATAAATATAAACTAGAACATTAAAATATTTAGCTTCATCTTTTGTTCTAATTAGAAACTCAGCCCACCATTGCAAAGAACATTAAAAATAACTTCATTGATTCCTTCTTCTTATACAATAGTCTTTCAGAGTTCTCTCTTCTAGATCCTAGTTTCTGGAACAAGGCTCCAGAATACCTTTAAAATAAAAATAGAAATTAATGGAAGGGAGAGGTGGAGAAAAGAGAGAGAGAGAGAGAGATCTGGGATTTCCAAATCTGGCTGGGGATGAGGAAGAGCCTCCCATGGCCTCCTTTTATAGTTTTCTAGCTCCTCAGGTTTATTGAATCTAGATCTCTTTTTGGTGGATTGAGAGACAAGATCAGCTGCATGTTGATTGGGTCATCTCCTTAGATGAGAGAGATTTTAGAAATAAGATGAAGTGGAAGCTTTAAGCATTCTTATCTGATCTTCTTATGGGCTCCATAGAGAAATGTGCAACAGTTATACTTCAATGGTGTAGATGCAATTGCAATCCCGCCTAAAAATGTACATGAAATTTCCCAGGCCCATAACTTTCTTATTTTAGCTTTGATTTGTGCAATCTTGGGCTCCATGAACATCTAATCTGAAAGAGCTCTCCAACAGTGGGTCATTTGCACTGATCCAACGTCTGGATTGAGAGTTATGGTCATTTTAAGATAGGCTATTTTGAGAAAAACGGGAATAAATTTTAATTTGCAATGGACTTTATCTCTAAGAATATTTCTTGGTATAATAGGGTAAGATAAGATCTTCTAGTAGCCTTAGCTGATCTTCAGATGGGATCCACAGGCAGATGAATCTAAGTGTGTGGATCTTCAAGCAGTAGGACCCAAATCATCCAGGGTTCTGTGGGTCCTACAAATTTCATTTTCTGCACATTCTAATTAAATACATCAAATACTGAAGAGCCCACATTGAAGTTGGACCCGTCTAGACAGAGTTTTACTCCAACTAAGGTTTTTCAGAGAAAAATTGCAAACATTCTTAATTAATGCATAAGATGTGCAAAAATTGTACAAATTTCAATTTTTAGGTGAAAATGCATGAAATGATGAAATTGAATGAATAATAATCCATTTAACCTAATTAAGTCCCTAATCCAATATAAAATGATGCCGAAATTGTGCAAATTCATGGATGTACACGTGATGGACAACAACTCAGATTTGTTGACCTTGTCTTTTTTGGTACGATGATTTGGTTAAGCAACTTTTTAACAAGTGGAAGAACTTATCGCTCGACACGGTGTGTTTCACCTGTGCATTGTCTGGGCACCCAATGTGCATGATGGACAATGACTTAGACTTGTTGAGCTTCTCTTTTTTGGTAGCTTCACTTTGAATGGATTAAGTTAAATGTTTTTGTATCAGATTTCTCATAATTTGACGGCAAGGATAAAGAGGATAACGGGGATGATCTGGGTGAAGATCCCATGGCAGAAGTGGATTATGAGGGTACAGATATGGAGATAGATCTCTTTCCACAGTTTTGTTCACATAAGGAGAAGATACTGCTGTCTTTGGACTGGACGAATGGTATTAGACATGTGGGGTAGAGGTTTAAGGGTGGGGTTTCTGAATTCCAAAGTGTTATGTGCAAATATTTGATTGAGGTTTGGTTCGAGTTTCACTATGTGAAGAACGACAAAGTGAGGGTCATAACTGAATGCTCTTGATGTCACTTCCAGGATTGCAAGTGGCATGCTCACACAGCTATTCGTATGACCAAGAATGGCCGTATGGGTTCTAAAATTGTTACCGATTTTATGGTGGATCATATTCGAGAGAAGCCATTGACCAGACCCATTGATGTCATGCACCAATTCAAGGTGAATTACAGGCTGGCGTTCACATATCATCAAACGTGGTGGGGTGGAAAGAGCAAGGATTAAGTTGTATGGGGATACTTCCCTTTCTTTCGACCATCTTCTTTGGTACATTAACGTGGAGTTGAAGATGAATCCAGGGAGCTTTTTTTGTTCTAGATTATGATCAATCCATGCTGTGCTTCAAGTAGTTGTTTGTGTCGTTCAATGCTGCGATCCATTGGTTTAATCATGTCCATCCTATGTTGTTCCTGAATGGGATATTTCTGAAAGTCATGTATAAGCGAAATATGCTGGCACCAACAGGGAAGGACGGTAACCAAGGTAAGCTGTCATTTTGCAGACTCAGATAATTTTATCTGTTTTACAATAATGTTGATATTATTTGTTTTCTCTTTAGTGTTTATGTCATCTTCTGGCTTAATTGATAAAATTAGATTTTTTGATTTGTTAAGTTTGTTTCCTCTTGCTTTCGCTGTGGTGGATTCAGAGATGGAGGATTATTGGACTTAGTTTTTGAAGAACTTATGAAAAGTAGTGGCTTATGATTGTTGTATCACTTTCATTTTGAATAGGAATCCAGGTCTCTTGGATGGTGTTGCACGTGCATTTTCGTATGCTTATCATGTTTTCTACCTCCAACACTTGAAGGCAAACTTTAGAGACAAGTTCTCAAGTGGGTTCACAAATGAATTTAGAGAGAGAATAGTTATATTTTTCTATGACTGTGCATATGCTCCCACCATATCTGCATTCCATGCCAAGCTGTAGATGTTGAGGCATGAGGGTGGTTCCAATGTCGATAGATTTCTTTCGGGACTACCTCATTATAGGTGGAGCAACGCTTATTTCAAGGGCCAGCGGTACTATGAGATGTGTTTGAATGTAGCTAAGTCTTTCAACTCCTAGACTAGAGAAGCACGTCACCTGCCTGTTACGAAGATGATGGACATGATCAGGGTGCAAATGGCTAACATGAGGGAAGTGTCTAACAGATGGAAAGAAAAATTAATTGAATATTAGTAATCATAAAAATTCACATTTTAGTTTTTGTGCATTGAAACATGTCATTTACAGAGGGATCCCTAACTTTTTCAACTTCTAAGAAAACAATCAGCCTAAATATTAGTGTGTACAAATTTTATCCTAATAGAGTATGTTGTTCACTACACATCCATTCCTCAAACTAAGTTCCAAGGAAGCCCCTAATCGTGAAGTTTTCAAAGCTCCAATTTCGATGTTTGTTGTTTAGGAATTTGCTCACCATTTTTGTCATGACCCCAAATTTGAAACCAGGGAAAAATGTGAGAAAAGAAATAAACCAAAAATTTTTTTCTTTAAACAAAAACATAACTCCTACAATAGTAGTCCAAACCAAAGTCATGGTATCGTCAAAATAAATTTAAATCAAAACCCAAAGTGATATTAGAAAATAATAAAGTTTAAAGGTCTCAAATAAATAAGTATTGAATCTAATTAACTACCTAAAATCAAATCCATGAAAATACCAAATTATTAATTTAAAAGAAAAATCCAATAAAAGTCTATGATAAAATCCCTAATTAGAAGTCATGATGAATTTAAGTGATGATCACTCTTGTGCAACCCTAGACGGCTTCGTATTCGTCATCGGCGCCCCACTCGGTTTCATCAACTGGCTTAAACACTTAAAACGTTTGATCCTCTACTCGCACCTTGGTAAAGTGGGTATCATTACCTATGCACCATATAATCAAAGTCAAAGGCAAACTATAGATGTAATTTGAATAGCAAGCAAAATCAATAAAGATTAATTTAATTACATTAATTAGAATGATTAAGACAATCGGAGATTATCGAAATCAATGGACATATTAAAACATGATAAACAAATAAGCAATGATCATGTGCACATGAAAGTAAAGCCTCCGCTTTGGTTGATTAACCCTAGGTAACTAATAAGTGCAGGTCTACCATACAGATAATCAAACAGAACTGAACTGAATTCGACAATAAGCCGCGCAAAACTGAAATGAGCTACAACCATGAAATTGCCCATGAATCATATATAAATTACGTAACATAATAATAATATAGATAAACTATATCCATGATACTTGCTTGACAAAGAAACCTAAGGTAGGGAGAGGGTTGGCTACTAAGTACACACTAATTTTCCATCATACTTCAACTTATCTTACAGTGGTTCCAAATCTTTCTTTCCTAAAGCCAAGCCACTCTCAAACTCAATTATGCAATGGTACATACTAATCTAGGACAATTTGAGGAACACATGCATGCAAACCCAAAGGTCAAGGAAAACCCACAAATCCAACCTAAAGCTAAAGACACATGTTCACTTACCCAACAATTCCATTAGAACCGCGGGTGAGGAACAACCCGACACATCCTGCTAATTTCGGTGCATAAACCCACTTAGGGTCTCCCAATAAAGATGTGCCAAATTATCGCCACATAAGAGTTCAGATGGTTTGTACGAGGAATTAAACATGGTTGGTGAGAACCATGTGCCTGAACAAAGCCTCACCTTAAGGTCTCACCAATTTATATGAAATTAGGGTGTTCAGCAAAAATTGGGAAAAGTGTTAAAACCCACATCTAAGTCCAACCCATTTAATCCATTTAAGTAAAATTAATGTGTTTTACAAATTTGGAAAAAGAGTATTCAAGTTCGTATCAAATTCCAAACCCAAACTAAGTCCGATTATGATAAAAAAAAGGGATAAGACAATTTGGTTTTTAATCATCATTGATATATACTAAAATACCTAATCATTTTATATAAAAAAGAAAAACAATGTCAAACCCAAAATCAACCTGAAATTGAAATCCCAATTGAATCCTAATTAAGCCGTAATTAAAAATTCTAATCAAAACCTAATTAAATCTAAATCAAACCCTAATTAAAATCCCTAATTAAAATTCTAGTAAAGTCCTAATTAAATCTAAAATCCAAGTCTCTAAACTTGTCGGTCCCAGCCCAGCCCACCAAGTTCGGCTTGCAAGGTCCAGCCTACTAGCCCAATCTAGCAGACCCGGCCTACCTAGGCAGGAGGTTGTTGCCTACACGCCTGCGCATGTGGGCAACAGGTTGCTGCATGCGCGGCTGCCTGTGGTATGCCTTTTTTATTTTTTATTTTTTTCAATCAAAATCAAATCACCAATATTAATCCACATGAGAGGGTTAGGAATGGATCTACATGATCAAGAACCAACCAAATCAAGGAAACACAAGCAAATCTGTAGCAGGTTATATTTAACACTTGCCTCAAATCTACGATTGATAGTGTTTGGTGGGAAGGTGACCCCTAGAGATCGAATCCCATGCTCCTAAATCAATGATCCTTTCTTCTCTGTTGTTTGGTTGAGGGTGAAAGGTTTTTGCAGAAAAAGGGATTTTGGGATAGAAGCAATTTCTTTTTGTAAATAGGTTTTCTACAGAAAGTGGGATATTTATAATAAAAGGGTTAGGGTTGCAGAGTTCTAATAGGATCCTAATTAGGTCAAGAGGGTAAGTTATTGGATCCTTTCACTTAATGGCCTAAAACTATTTCTAACCCAACTAAATCCAACTGACGGGTCTGACTCAAAACCTGTTGCCTATTTAACTAAAATACAAACAATATATAAGAAGTTAATAGATTATAAATTATTAAATAATTTTTAAATATATATTAGGGTTGGATGTTACATTCCCCACCACCCCCCCCCCCCCCCACCCCACCCCCACAAGAGGACATTTGAGGACCAAATGAACACGTACCTTTGCGAGAAGTTCTTGATACTGTTTCTTCTCTTGATCGCAAAGCTCCCAAGTAACATCCCTCGGATTGTGATGTTCCCACCGCACTTTTACCCAATGAAAGTTCTGCGACCTCAAAACTTGTTCCTTTGTGTCGACAATCTGCAATGGCCTTTCAACATAGGTTACATCCAGTTGTACCTCCAATGGGTCAAATTGCAACACATATGATGGGTTGACAACACACTTCTTTAGCATTAATTAGCATTAAGATGTGAAAGACATTACGAACTCCTACCAAATTTGGCTATAGCACCAATCTGTAAGGAACATCTCCTATCATCTCTATGAACTTGAATGGCCCGATGTATCTCCTAGATCCCTTTCTATCCAAACCTTAGTGTTCCTTAGGTAGGTGTTCAAGGAACATTTGATCACCCACTACAAACTCGTGATCTCTTTTCTGCAAATCTGCCAGATTCTTCTATCTGTTGGAAATTTATTCTAAAAGCATACTTTTATATATTTTTCTTTAACTGATTTACTTATTAGTCAAGTTTACTTTTTCCATTTTAATAAGAATTTGTATGGGTAAATGGTTGCATTATTATTTATTGTGTATGAGTGCATCTTTTATTCTATAAAGTAGACAAGTTGGTGTGTAGAGTTCAGCTTACGCACGGAAGATTATTTGTCGGTTCTTATAAATATAAGTTATTGTTGTTCACAAACTAGATGGAGCTGGACACACCATCGGTACGATTGTAGTATGATGTTTTAGTAGGCTTGTCTTGGTTGCGGGAAACAGTATAGTTTCGACTTGTTATACTAGTATACTTTGTGTGTATTGAACAGGACCACTTTTGGGTTATTATCTTTATACTAACTATATAAGATTATTAACATCCAAATGGTTATTATGAGAGTTTGTACTCTTAATCCCGATATAAATAATAGACACGTGCATTTAGTATTTGGCATTTTGATTTACAAAGGAGTGAAACCTTTTATGGGTCAATAATCTCAGTAAATTGGATGACTATACTATATGTATGGTGCATATTAGTTTATTGACGGAATCCATGTCCCGTAATAGGGATTGATGATATCCCCTTGATGAAGCTTATAAGTTTTGATTATATCAAACCCTGCAGGTGGACTTAGTGTCCGACATATCAAATAAGTTAAGTATAAGGTTTCAAGGAATTATAAAGTTATTGATTAAATATAGGCGTCAGTAATTATTTAATCGATGGATATCTGAAATCTTAACGTGGGGAGATTAATAAGCATTTAATAACAAGAAGTTCGAAATATTATTTTGAGAATAAGGACAGGAGTACAATTATAATTCTTTAGTGGACTGAATTGTAATTTATGGATCTAGGATTCTAATCTGGGTCGAATTAGGGTTTCCTATTTCTATAAAAAGCTTATTCCTTATTTCCTTCTTAAGGTCCCTATTGTAGCCTATAAATATGCGCTATTGCTGTCTAAAAAATACATACAAGAGAAATCCCGTTTTTTAAAAGCAAGGAGAATTCGCAGAAGAGGCCCACACCCCGGTACGAGTTCGAGCATAGAGGAATACAGTAGAAGATCTTGAGATTTTCAGGCTGATATAAGACCGAGATCAAATCAGAGAGATCTCACAGGTATGGTTCTTGAATCATTATCGTTTAAACTTATTTCCGCAGTGATCTGTGCGCGATATCTAAGGATCCTGACGGCTGCCTCCCAACACTATCGACTTTGAGTAATCTTTTACCTGTCACTAATCTTTGATCTTCTCACTTGTGTCACTAATGATCGATGGGCCATAAAAACTTCTAACACCTATCTCTTCGTAACAAATCAGAGTCCTGCATCTGCGCTCGTACAATGCCTCAAACGGTGCCATGCCAATGCTAGAGTGGTAACTATTATTGTATGCAAACTCAAACAACGGTAAACTTTTCCGCCAATGCTTTCGAAAATCATGCATACAAGCCCGAAGCATATCTTCCAACCTCTTGGTTTGCCAGTCGGTTTGTGGGTAGTATGATGTGCTGAAATTAAGCGTCATACCCAATACTTCTTAAAGTCGAGTTCAAAATTTGCCCAAGAATCTCAGATCTCTAATCCATGAATTTGAATTACATTACGCAGATACATCTTGGCTAATTTATCTTAGGGAGTTTTATAGTCATCGGTAAGAAATACGCCACCTTAGTCAACCTGCTAACTATGACCCAAATACTTTCTTTGTTGTGCAATGGCGACAATCTGGAGATAAAATCCATTGCGATATGCTCCCATTTCCAATTTAGGAGATCCAACTGTTGGAGTAAATCAAGGGGTTTCTTGCGTTCTGCTTTCACTTGCTAACACACTAAACATCTAGCCACAAAACCTGCCAATTCCTTTTTCATGTTGTTCCACCAGTAGTGATTTCTTAGATCTTGATACATCTTGTACTTCCAAGGTGGTTAGTAAATTTGGAATGGTGCTCCTCTGTTAGTATCCCATTCTTCAATTTCTTAATATTAGGCACATACAACAAGTCTTAGAAATACAAAACACCTTCCACAAGTCTGAATTCTGACCTACTATCAATCTACTCAATCACTCTAGGCAATTTTGGATATTCTTTCTGTCTATTTTAAATCCAGTTTAAAATTTTTGGCTCCTAAACACACATGCTGGGTAGTATCACCTTGTCACTACTGTGTTTCAAATCATCTCCTATATCTAAGAAAATCATTGTCCAAGACCATTTTGACATTGTACACGCATTGGTTGCTACTCTCCTGCTCAGCATGTTTGCCACCTCGTTCTCATTCCTAGGGTGATACTTACTTGGAAAGTCAAAATCCTTCATGTATTTGATCCATCGAACCCATCTGATGTTTAATTTTAGCTGAGTAAATAAATATTGGACACTTTTATGGTCTAAATGTACCTCTAATTTCTCTCTGTAGGGGTAACGTTGCCACAGTTTTAGCGCCATAAGTATTGCTGTAAGTTTTAAATTGATAAGTCCTTAAAAGTGCATCATTTCATTTTCATTTTAGGTGATTTTAAGGACCTATTCATTAGAAATCTTTTCATTTGGTTAGAAATCATGTTTTATGGTTTTGAGCATCATTGTTTTATTTTCATGGAAAAATCATCATTTTCTCATAAAATCATAAAGCTTTCCAATTTTGAATTTCTAATTTTAGAAGGTTTTTCAAATTCTTAGTGTTAAATGAGATTATATTGTTTTTCATCATTATTAGTGAATTCATGTGGAAACATAATTAATGGTGTGAATTTATTTTATCATTTTCTGTGAATTGGGCACACATTAGTGCGTTCGTGACTTTTGGTCAAAATTATCATTTTAATTAAAGTTTCTTTTATTTTTAGGAAAAATTGAAGAGAAGGGTCCCACAATCAAAATTAAAGCCAAAGAATTAATTCAAAGAAGATCTCTAAGACATTGCACTAGAGCCAAGAAAGGAAAGTCATGATGACAGATTCTTTGCAAGAGAAAAGAAAGAAACAATTTTAAAAAGAGAGACAACTCAAGATGGAAAGGAGCTTTGCAAAAGAAGATTTCAAGAAGACTTTTTAGCAACACTTTGGACGTTCCAACCTGACCACTAAATGCGTTGCATGGCCAGCTAAGGTCTATGCTTCCACTTCTCTAAAATTTAAGCCAACCATTTGTGAAAAGCACATCATGATGAGTAAAATCACATCCAAGGTGGGGTCCATCCACTATGGATAAAATCCAATGAAAGTATTTCATTTGAGCATAAATTCTGAAGAGGAAAGTTGAATCTTGACACTTTTACAATCTTCTCATGATTTTCACATGGCCCATTTTCCTTTAATAAAAATCGATAGCTGGAAATATCGAAGGAGGACATGCTGCGTAGGATGATGATGATGGCATGCACATGATTTACAAAAGGTATATAGTCATATACTGTAACACCGACCCAACTTAATCTGGTTTAGTATACGAAATTGAAACTCTATGATTTATCAGCTAATCTTTATTCCGTTAGATACAACATGTGTGTTGCTTATACTTTGCTGAATCGTTGTATTCATGAGTTGTCCTTGGTGCTGCAGGCTCAGATCCCTTGACCGACCCTTCGTTGGTCAACCAGACTCCAGGGGAGACCCCAGATGCCCCATCAGGGTTAGAGGAGTGGATGTAATCACTCCATTGGAGCAGATAGTGTCATATATGCATATCAGTCTTCCTCATTTTGGGATCTTAGTGGATTTTTGGGTTTATTTTTGCTTTTTATATGTTGAATTTGACCCATTTTGTACAACTCTGAACTCATATAATCTTTTGCATATATGTTCTATTGCTCTTATATGTCTCCTTTTGTTATGCACTGATATCTACAGCTTCTGCGTACATGTATTGGCACGTGTAAAATTCCCTTGTGTGTGTGCATTTAGACAAGGTTTGAGTGCATATGCACGGGAGTACGTGTGTCACTGGTTAGGTTTAACCTTAACCCCCGATCTCCTGGGCTCAGGTCGTGACATATACTAAATCCAAAATACATGTCCATCAATCTATGACTCCAAAAATATGATAATGATAGCATGATTTATCCATAAACCAAGATATGGCTGCATCCTAAGTAAGCCCAAAATAAACCCCTATGACATGCTGCTTAGGAAGACTAATAATAGATGTCATTCACATTCTACTCCTTTACACCCTGAGATACAGCTGTGGTCTCCTCCAGGGCCACATCAATTGCCCGATCGGCAACGGGTCTTGTACCTATAATACCAATGGTAGCACTGTTAAACATGACAGTTTAGCTAATATAAAAGTATCATAGAGTATCATGTTATATCAATTGAATTTAAAAGAGACTGTTAATAGGAGTTAAGCATGTTGAACATATGAATAAGCATGAGTAAGGGATCATAAATGGAATACAATAACATACTAGTTGACATTCACAAGGATATCTTTTCTTTAAAGAGAATACATACCATATGGTGCGAATCACTGGTGGTGGGGCCAAGATTGGTCTAACTACCCGAAAAGCACCGACCAACTCTTCACATAACTACTATAGTAGGTAATAGATGGAACACCCTAATTTGGTCTTATCAAACCTCATATGGGTACAAGCTAAATGGTGCCCACTCAATGTATCAAGAACGATCGAGATTCATAACTTTTATACTTAACATGCATAATGATCATCTCATACTTATAGAGAAAGAACTTGAGATCGTATATGATTCATAAAATCAAAATTGAACAGAATTGCTGCCGATTGAATAATGCCTACTTAGATGAGCTAATCGTGATCGAACCCTTTCAACCTTGGTTACCCTTTTCCTAGCTCACGGGCTATCGCTCGGAAGAAGTTATGGCCCCATTATTATCTCAAGGTTTACCCAGGAAGAATGGGTACATGATTTTATCAGGCTGAAGGCAATGTTTACCTTAACAATATGAATGCATTTGAATTGAGAGGTTAACAAGGATATTTACTAGTCAACCCTAGCTAAGATATTCTGCGTTTCCTTAGTCATTCAATACAGTGTATTCATAAAATGTCCGGTGTCAATGTACTACCAATTCTTAGTGTTACATTGTATAAGCGGTGGACAACACTTCTTATGCCAGCACCCATGACGTGATGTTAAAAACTGATATGAGAATAAGAGGGAATGAGTGACATCTCCACACTCTTCCTTTTTAGTATTTAATTGCCGTTGGCCAATTCATTTAAGGTGAAGGTACCACTTCTAAGGCCTTACATAGTCTTTGATTAGACTTAATATCCCGAAGGTAAGATTAGCTTAAATCATCTCTCTAAGGTCTTAAGAGAAAGCTAGGATAGCTCCCAATTGATCCCTATTTAAAAATAAATTAAACAAGGTTTGATAACAAAAAAGGGTGCCCAATCGATCTGTCTATGGTCCAATCGATCAAACACCAACCAGAAGCATAATCCGATCAATTGGGCTCTTGCTCAATCATCGGCCTTAGAGCCTTTTGGCTCTAAGCAGAATCATCTTCTATCTGATTCTTCCCTTCGCATTTTGGTATCCCTTTACCCAAAAACATTCATAGATATTACTAGATACACAAAGTGGCCATTCCCTATGTTTCCAAACTCTAGCTCCATTCCCATTCCCATAAGAAACCTAAAATCCTTACATTAGCATGTAATTTAGGCAATTTAGTTGTAAAAGAGGTAATACATGGAACTTTTCAAGGAATCAACATACATACACATGCATGTAGCAATAATGCACACTTAGACTTGCCTTTAGTTTAGTGCTTTATCAAATTCAAGCTTGCTTTAGCTCAATGGAGAAAAAAAGAGCCAAGTTTTGCAAATCCTACAGATGCAAGGTATGAAAGAGATGAAAATAATGGAAATGGAATACATGCACTAGAGAGGAGTCTCTTGACTCATTTATGCTCCAAGAACCAAAATGGAAATGGAGTCTTTACCTTAGAGGTTCTATAGAGCATTGGGGAAAATGAAACCCTGAATTCCAAAAAAGAGGAAACACAAGAGGATGATGAAAAAGGAAGATGAAAGCCTTGGCTTTTGCATGCAAGGACTCAAGATTCAGATACCAGCAATAGTTTGAAAAGGAGCAAAGGAAGATGTAGTTACAATAGTTTTGAGAGGAGGTGTAATGACCGAATGGGTTCTTCGGGCTGTTTGAAACCAAAGTTTCTGGGAATTACAAACAAGTCCAGTTTGCTTAAGAGATTTACATATAGAGTCAAATGAGTCTTACTTGGGCCAAGATAGATTGGAATTGGGCTCGGCCAAATACAAAGATGACCCACATGTTAGGATACACATGATCCAATTAAATGATGCCACTATGATGCAAAAACATAAAAATCTAAATTTCGAAAAGTCCATGACTACCTAAGTGAGGTTCAAACCCAACCTAACCACCTCTCCATGACCACATAAAGGATTTGGATTGAATTAGCCTTAATAAGTATTAATTAGGTAAACTAAGAGTAATTATAGTAAATCATGATTAACTTGGCTTTGGACCTTACATCCTCACCTTCTTTAATAACATTCGGTCCTCTGAATGCAACATACCTCAAGTAAAAGTCCTGGATACTTCTTCCAAACTTGCTCTTCGAGCTCCCATATGGCATCTTCTTGTCCATGGTGCTCCTAAATAATTTTGACCTACTTAATGTTGTGGGTATGCAGCACTTGGTCCTTTGTGTCGATGACACGAACATGACGTTCTTCGTAAGGTGCATCTAACTTCAATTGAATGCAATCAATCTCGAGAACATGAGAAGGGTTTGGAAGGTACTTTTTAAGCATTAATACATGGACCACATTGTGAACTCAAGCGAATTAAGGAGGTGATTTTAACCTATAAGCCAAATCTCCAAATCTGCCTTTGATCTCAAAAGGACCTACAAACCGTGGAGTGAGCTTGCTTTTCTGTCCGCACCTTATAGTATCCTTCATTGGAGAGACTTTCAAAAAAACCTTGTCTCCCACCTGAAACTCGAGAGGTCTACAGTGGTTATCGGCATAACTCTTCTATCATGATCTAGTAACCTTTAACTTATCTTGGACTTTTTGCACTTTTTCCATTGTATTTGTAACAAGAGAAAGCCCATCTTCTAACTCTGACTTCTTCCTAGCACATTGGTGTACGACACTTACATCCATAATAGGCCTCAAATGGAGTCATTCCGATGCTTGCGTGATAGCTATTATTATAAGCAAATTCGCACAAGGAGAGATGCTCATCCTACTCTTTCCCAAAGTCTAACACACTGGCTCGAAGCATATCCTCAAGAGTTTGTATTATACACTCCGATTGTCCATCAGTTTTAGGATGATGTACAGTGTTAAAGTTAAGCTTAGTGGTCAAGGATTTTTTAAAGGACTACTCAAAGGAAGATATGAATCTATTATCTCATTCCGAAACTATGGAGTCTGGGGTATTATGCAACTGAGTAATTTCTTTTGTAAAGATCTTGGCCATTTCTTGGAATTTCATCCCTTTCCTAATAGGAATAAAATAGGCTGATTTTGTTAGTTGATCAATGATCACCCATATAGCATCATGGTGTTTACTCGTCCGGGGCAACCTTAGAACAAAATCCATTAAAATATTTTCCCATTTCCACTTTGGAATATGGAGAGGTGTAAAAAACTGGGAGGCTTTTTATGTTCAGCCTTTATACGCTGGTAGGTAAAACATCTTACTACAAAACCCGCAATATCTATCTTCATGTTATTCCATCAAAACCTGCCATTCGGATTTCAATACATTTTGGTACTCTCAAGGTGCATCGAGTATCTTGCATGATGTGCTTTAGTCATAATTGCTTCTCTCAGATTTCTAACTTCTAGAACATACAATCTATCTCTGAAATACAACACACCATTAACCATCCTGAAATCTGGCCTCTAAGATATATGGTCACGAATCCTAACAAACTCTAGATCCTCAAACTATCACTCCCTAAGCTATTGTATCAAGGTTGGTTTGAAGAAAGAGATCACTACTAGTACGATCTTGTCACCAACAAATTCAATTTCCACATCTAGGTCTCAGAATTCTTCCATTAAAGACTACTCACCACACATAACTGCCATCTTAAAAGATGATTTTCTGCTAAGAGCATCAGCCATTGTATTACCCTTTCCTGGAAAGTATTTTATAGGAAAATCATAGTCTTTTATGAACTCTAGCCAATGGAATTGTCTCATGTTAAGGTCTTGTTGAGAGAAAAGGTATTGAAGACTATTGAAGACTATGGTGATCATTATGAACCTTGGATTTCTCTTAATATAAGTATTGTCTCCATAACTTTAAAACAAAGATGATAGCTGCCAACTCTAGATCATGTGTGGCATAGTTCTTTTCATGTTCTTTCAACCGTTGGGATCCGTATGCTATTACCCTCCCATTCTGAATCAATACACATCCTAATCTAATTCTCGAAGCATTAGTATATATGAAAAATCCATCACTACCTTCTGGTAGGGATACGATTAGGGTTGAGATCAATTTCTCCTTAAGAAATTAAAAATTTGATTTTTATTCATCTGACCAAAAAAATGGTTCATTCTTCTGAGTCAATTTTGTTAGTAGAGTTGCTATTCTTGAAAAATCTTTAACAAATCTTTGATAATAGCCTACAAGACCAACAAAACTCCCCACTTTTGCCACAATCTTTGGGCTTTGCCAACTAGTTATTGCCTCAATTTTAGCTGGGTCTACCGCAAGTTCGTCTTTCGAAATTATATGTCCTATGAAAGCCATTTGTTCCAGCTAGAAGTCACACTATTCTAATTGAGTGTAGAATTGATGGTCTCTTACAATTAGAGGGAAGTTCTCAAATGCTCAACATATTCATTTCCGGTCTTGGAATATACCAATACATCACCAATGAAAATCACAATGAATTGATCGAGATAAGATGTAAAAATTCTATTCATCAAAGCCATGAATACAGCGGGGGCATTGGTTAATCCAAACGGCATGACTAAGAATTTGTAATGCCCATATCTGGTCTTGAAGGCTGTTTTGATGTGTCTTGATCCCTAACTTGTAGTTGATAATATCCAGACCTCAAATCAATTTTTAACAAATGAGTTGCACCCTGTAACTAATTAAATAGTTCATCAATTCGAGGCAGTGGATATTTGCTTTTGATTGTCACCTGATTCAACTTCATATAGTCTATGCACATTCTAGAGTTGCCATCTTTTGTCTTTATAAATAAAACTGGATCTCGCCAATGTGATGTACTAGGACGAATAAATCCTTTGTCTAGTAACTCTTGCAGCTGCACTTTTAATTCACGTAACTCTGCAGGCGCCATCTATATGGGGCTCTAGAGATCGAGGCTATAACGGGTGCAAGTTCTATAGTAAAATCTACTTACCTAACTGGAGGAAGACCAAAACTTCATCCGGAAATATATTCATAAACTTGCAAACTACCGAAATCTTTTCTAACTTCTTGGGTGGCTTTGTCTCAACAATGAAAGCAATATACCCTTCGCAACCACTATGGATCAGTCTCTCAGTTCGAAGCGCTAAGTTCAGCTTAGTATTCAAACTCTTTTTCTCACCTTCAAAGACAACACTCATACCGACTTCATCTACCTTCATGGTGATGGTCTTATAAAAACAGTCCATACCAGCCCTGTACTTAGACAACCAGTTTATACCTAGGATTACATCAAAGTCATGCATACGCAACATGATGAGATCCGTTGGCAAGAGCACCTCACCAATTTAGATCTTACAGTCTAGGTAAAAGACCTCGCAAACCACCTTCTTGCCTACAGGGGTGGTGACGACCACCACATACGGTAGTTGTACTGGTAGCTCCTGTAATCTAGTAGAAAATTGCGGTGCAACAAAAGTATGCGAAGATCGAGAATTAAACAACACTTTAGCGTATACATCACAAACGGAAATGTTACCTACAACCACGTTGTTTGTTGCTTCGGCTTCCTCATGGGTTAATGCATAAGCACGGCCTTGCCTTTGGGGTTTGTTTCGCTATCCTTGCCTCTGCTGGCCTTATCTATGCTGACCTTGACTTGGTTGTGCCTATCCTTGACCTTACCTTGCCTATTGTTACTGACGTGGAGGAGCAGGTGGAGCTGCTCTAGCAAGATGTTAATACTGCTACTATAGGGCTTGGGCAGTATTCTTCTTCTTCTTTGGACATTTCAACAAGTAGTGGTGCATTGATCCAGACCCAAAGAAAGCTCCTGTAACCTTCTAGCATTTGTTCGTCTCATGGTTCTTCCCACACATGCCACAAACTAGCCTTGTTGACCCACTAGCAACTCCTTTCAGTTTCTTGGAGTGCTACTCATTCCTTCCTGACGATGGGGGTATTCCTCTTAGGTTCTCCAAAAAATAAGCTCTTCTCTATTTCTTTAGCTACGTAGGCTTCCTCCACAGTTGTTGTACTATATAGGATGCTGGAAAGCCATAGCATGCCCCTTTTTAGCTATCTAAAACCCTAAAAAAACCTCTTAGTTTTCTTCTCCTCGGTGTCAATCAGGTTTGAGGCAAGCCAAGAGCATTGACTAAAGACGTGCACATACTCTGCAACCGTCATAGTGCTCTGTTGTAGAGTGAGAAATTTTGCTTTATTCTTGTGGTTGACATGTTCTGAAATAAACTTTTTCCTAAACTGTTTCTTAAAAGCATCCCAAATAGTGGCATCTTGCATAACTTTAATATGTTTGCGGATACTGTTCCACCTTGTATCCACTATATCTCTAAACATGGATGCTGTTAAGATGACTTGTTGTTTCCTCATTGATCGCTCTTGAATACGTGAAGTGAAATGCAATGGATTCGAGTCCAACATTCACACACTTCAAGCATTAAGATGAATGAGAAATAACTATAGTTCATCATTATTTTCCCTTTGTTTACATGGGTTCAAATGCTCTGACCGCAGGGCTATAGGTTGTTTACCGATTTTAAAACATTTACAACCCCTCCTTCTAATCTTAGATGTGATCCAAATTCAAAAAGTGTAAGAAAATACATAAAAAATAGGAAAAAATACAAAAGAGAGGGAGACAGTGAGGAGTGATTGTGGCTCATAGCTACTGGCAAACAATAGCCAAAAAGTGACTGTTTTGCCTCCATTTTCTCTCTATTTCACTTTTGTGACTTCTTTAGAGTGCTGGAGCCTATTTTCTTTGAGTTTTGGAGTGTTGAATGACCACCAAAAGTGCTTGATTTGACTATGGAATCGACTTAGACCTTTGATAATCATCACCTTTTGGTTACAGACTGTTTTTATACAAATCCAAAAAGGGTGCTTACATAAGCAAAAATGGAGCTAAAGTTTTGTCATTTTGAACCTATAACTTTCGAGGAACAAAATAAAGCCTAAAAAGCTAGTTCACAACTTCCGGGATGACCCAAAACCCTTCTCAACTGAGAAAATCAAAGAAAGAAGCCTTCATCCAAGTGGCCCTTGTATTTGCCTTCTTTAAGTCAGATGCATGTTTTTTCTCCTTTTCTGAAATATTTCTCACCTTCAGTTAGTGAAAAGGAGAAGCAAAGTAGACTTGAACTATCCGAAGTGCCTTGTGAATGCTTAGGACTGACTTGTGACTTGTTGAACTTAGTATGCAATTGACTGGAACTTGCTTCGATGGCTTGGAACTTGCTTTAACCTTGTTTTAACCCCTTCTTCAGAGCCTAAGTGTACATTTTATAGGCTTTAGAGGAAATTGGGATAGTTCCCAGCAGTTGTAAGGGAGTTACACCTCCAAATAAAGTGAAAAAACTCCCAAAAACCATTCGGGACCAAGTCACATGTGTTTGTGATAGCGGGCTACGGTCACTGACAAGGCCCATGTTTGGATTTTTGCATACATGACCTGTTTTAGCCTGTTTGGGCACCAAACGATGTCTGATCTTCACAAAACTTGATAGGATGCTTTTTGACAATATTTTGCGTGTGACATAGAAATTTTAGCCTGTTTTGACCTTCTGACATTGGTCAACTCCTCGTTGACTTTTCATGAAAATGGGCTTTGTTTTAGCTGCTTGAGGCCCAAATGACCTCGGTTCAGTTTGAAACATCGAAGGACTGATGTTAGGGTTATCTTGGAGTGTTAATCAAAATTTCATACAATTTGGATTTATGGAACTAGGATTTCAAATAGCGACCCACTTGTTGTATGTTTTAATTCACTATTTACCTTACATTGTAAGTAGTTAACTTGTTTTCTACCCGAATGACATTCAATTGACTTGAAACTTTGTGAAATTAACTTTGAACATATTTTGAATCTCTGTTCCAAATTTCATCAATTATGGCTTCTTAGAAATAGGACTTTGGTCAGTGATCTCCATGACTCGGAAGTCACGGACTCCTAGCTGACATGTCATTAAAGTAGGTCCAAATGAAGTCCTTCTGACTAAAAATTTTAAAAAGTCTCCTTTGAGCATGACTAAAGCTTTGTGCCCAAATTTCATCGATTTTGGACATTGAAACGCAGGACTTTGGTCGGTGACCCCATGCCTTGGGGGTCATGGACCCAAAGTTGACATATTTATTGAATTTGGGTCAACTGAAGTTCGTTTGACCTAAAATTCTGTAAAGCCTCCCTTAAGCATAATTTGAGCTTCCTCTAGGAGTTTCAACTAATTTAATATTCATGAGATGTCACTTTGCGCAGCGACCTTATAGAGCTTTGTAGATGAC
This sequence comes from Sextonia rubra, assembly GCA_037013555.1. Taxonomy (NCBI): domain Eukaryota; kingdom Viridiplantae; phylum Streptophyta; class Magnoliopsida; order Laurales; family Lauraceae; genus Sextonia; species Sextonia rubra. The sequence continues at coordinate 63,544,290 of JASUAD010000006.1, read as the reverse complement.
CATCCGAACTGAGTTTAGGTCCAAATGATGTCCAGATGGTCTGAAACTTTGAAAGATAGTCTGTGAATGTATTTGAAGGCATCCCTCTGAGTATCAGCCTGTTTCGGTATGTAGAAGTGTTAATTTCCACAATGAACCCTAAGGAGCTGGTAAACAGTCACTGAAGCTTAGTTTGAGTTGAGATGAAGTCCAAATGCTTTGAGACTTCGAAACATCATTTCCAAGTATATTTTAGAGTTGCCATGAGATTTTCAGCCACTTTGTGTCACAACCCAAGCCCAGAAATCGGGGGTTAGAGAAAACCTAACCAATGAAACACGTACTCCCATGCATGTACACCTAGACCTCACCCAAATGTACACACACGAGGGATCAATCACACATGCAAACAAGTGTACACGGAAGCTGTAAGTATCAAGGCATACCACAAGATAATAAAAGACACAGTGATTACAAAAGATTAGACTGATTACAACAATGTACAACAAAATAGAGGGTCTAGTCCACAAAATCACAATACAGATATAAATCAGACCCAAAATACAATCTACAAAAAAATCTCCCAAATAAGATCAGACACAATGAAGGGGAGAACAAAATGATGCAAACCGCACTCAAAAGAATGGATCAAGTCCACTCCTCTAGGCCGGAGGGGGCCTCGCGAGCATCTACTGGAGTCAGATTGACCGACACAGGATCGGAAGAGGGATTTGAGCTTGCAACACCAAGACCAACTCAAAAGTACGACGACTTAACAATTAATAAGCCACAAGAAGATAACACGAATTGTATCTATCAATGAGCAAAAGTAGTAATGCAAATATCCATAGTGAGCATGTTCGTATACTAGGCAATTGTGTCTAAGAATAAATATGCTGTCGGAATCATCAGTAGAAATACACACTCAAGCTGGCTAGTACATTTGCTATATTTTCCCTTTCGAGAGCACACAAATATGAGAACACCACCGACCGGGCCAGGGTACGAATGGGTCTCTAATTCCCAGGGTCCGGAAGCCCAGGACAAGAGCACTCTACAGAGGCGATCACACACACTAAGCCAAAGTTAACCCCGTCAGGTATCCTGAGGCTGAGGCTGAGTAGCACCATATATAGACAATCTCAATCAAATCGGATGATGCACATTAAACAAAATCACATACAGATCTCATATCACAATCTATCACAATAAACGAACAATAGTAGTGCATCACACACTGAGAAGCAATACAGCTCATACTGATAAGCAATACGAATAATGAATGCGAATAAGCGAATACGAATCAGTACTGACGAATGAGTACAAAGAACAAATAATCACTGAACTCAAGTACTCCACATGAACAATAACAAATACACAGTAATGAAGTGTCCTTGCCCGGGCTTCGCTCTGGGGATGTAGCTACATTTCCCATAGAATTGAGAGGTCCAGTGCAGAACACATGAGGGCAAAACTGAAATCAATATGCAATGCAAATCAGATTTACTATGACGAATCAAGGTCAATTACAAGCCAATCCTAATCTAGTTGTCCAGTGTTTCTAACCGTGCATGCTGATGTAGTTTTAACGTATTCGATACACAGTTGTTCCATCAAGGAGTGTTGCATCAGATAACGAAAGTATACCAAAGTCCCTTAAACCAACACCCATGGGACGGTGCTAAACAACTGGATAACATACATGAATGAGACGCAGCCCTCGAGATCATTCATGTCATTCTTACATTCCATTGGGCATATTCGGGTTATCTGCATTCTAGCATGAGAGTCATATCAGGTCTCTTCTTTATGCCTAATCTTTTTATTCATTTCTCAGGGTCACACGGTGTAGCCGTAGGTGAACATACGGCTTAGCCGTAGGCATCTTACGGCGTAGCCGTAATCTGCACTGCGGCGGAGCCGAGGTTCCCCAAATTATTCATCCGCATTTACAGCTCAACCGTAATTTGCTCTATAGCGTAGCCATATCTTGCTCTACGGCTTAACCGCAACACAATAGACGGCTTCGATCTGGCTGGGCCGTAGAAGAGCAGCAAATGTGCCAACTCTCAATTATTTCAGATGTCACTCTGTATTGATCTACGGTTAGGGTCACGGCTAGGTCACGGTGTAGTCGTAAGCCATTTCATGGCTCAGCTGTAGCACAATTCACGGTTTAGCCGTGAGTGCGCTGAGTCAATCTCCTAAAACAGTTACAGAGTTACAGAAATGGCTAACTCTTGACTGAAGACAGAACGATAAGAACAAAACTTACTCAATAGGGCTGTTTAATCATGATTCATACAAGAATAGTAAAATATACACACAATCAAAGCATTACCAATAAGTGTTCAAGCTACTTGTGCTTATACTTGCCTCACAAGTGGAAATTACACACACTACAGTCGTTGTCTTGGCTCAATCCGCTAGAGACACACGAAAATCACAACACACGGCTCCCTTCCTCAAGTAAACAAGACAGAGCTGAACGAAAGAGAAAGAGAGACGAACGAGAGAAAGAGAGATCATTGAAGATCGTTGAAGCAAAGAGAGAGACGGTGGTAGGTAGGATATTTATAAGATAAAAGAAGTCAAATTTGCAACTAAGTCCACCATTTGCCTTTACTTACAGTTCGAGTCAAGTAACGGTCCAACGAAAGCAAACGAAGTCATTTGGATCCAAAACAGTTACAAAGATTAACAAGCCTGACGAAATACACACGTTAACATTAAAATGACATAAAACTGACAAGGTCCAACAAAAGCAAAAATTACAAAAAAGGGCTCGAACTACCTAAACCATGTCAAACTCAACCAAACTACCTATCCATGACTCAAAACCAAAGAAAAGCAAAACCAAAACACTCTTAGTAACAAAATTGCACTTAATTAACCACTGATTCGGCTTAAGTTGGGTCAGAGTGTTACATCCTCCCCCACTTAAGAATCATTCCGTCATCGGAATGAATGCATACCTGAGCGAAAAGATAGGGGTACTGACGCGCCATCTGCTCCTCTAATTCCCACATGGCTTCATCAGGTCCATGATGTTCCCAGAGTACCTTGACCCATCGGATAGTTCTTGTGCGCAAGATCTGTTCTCTGGTCCCAATAATACGGAGCGGACGCTCAACGTATGACGCATTCGGTTGCATCTGTATATCATTGTAGCGAATCACATGCGTCGGGTCTCGAACATACTTGCGAAGCATTGACACATGGAAGACGTCGTGTACTCCAGAAAACTCCACTGGAAGAGCTAATCTGTACGCCAAGTCTCCAATTCGGCTCTTGATCTCAAACGGACCCACATACCTTAGGGCTAACTTGCCTTTTTGACCGAAACGTATCGTACCCTTCATCAGTGAGACCTTCAAAAATACCCAATCACCGACCTGGAACTCTAGAGCTCTTCTTTTCGTATCTGCATAGCTCTTTTGTTTCGACCGTGCAATCTTCAAATTATCAATGGCCTTCTGCACCTTCTTTATCGTCTTGGCAATAATCGTCGGTCCGTGGAAACTCCTTGTTCCCACTTCTTCCTAACAAACAGGGCTTCTACATTTACGCCCATATAGAGCCTCATATGGTGCCATACCAATACTCTCATGGAAACTGTTATTATACGTGAACTCACACAATGAGAGATGTAGATCCCATTCTTTCTCAAAATTGAGTACACTGGCGCGCAACATATCTTCGAGCGTCTGAATAGTTCGTTCTGACTGTCCATCAGTCTACGGGTGATACGCCATACTAAAACTCAACTTCGTTCCATGGCCTCTTGAAATGCTCTCTAAAAAGAGGAAACAAAACGACTATCTCGATTAAATACAATCGACACAGGCATACCATGCAATTTGACAATCTCATCAACGAACTTCTGTGCCATTTCTAAAATTGTCATGCCTTTCTTGAATGGAAGAAAATGAGCTGTCTTCGTCAATCTGTCCATAATCACCCAAACGGCACTATTTTTCTTACTCGTCAGAGGTAGGCCTGAAATAAAATCCATCGTAATGTGCTCTCATTTCCACTGAGGAATATGCAATGGATGCAGGGAACCTAGAGGTCTCTGATGGTCAGCTTTCACTCTCTGACAAGTCAGACATCTGGCGACAAACCCGGCAATTTCCCTCTTATATTGTTCCACCAAAATCTGTCCTTTAGCGCTCGATACATCTTCGTACTTCCCAGGTGCATCGAATAACGGTCACAGTGTGCTTCTGTCATCAGGCTCTCTTTCAAATCATTTGCTGTTGGCACACATAACCTGTTCCTGAAATATAAAACATCACCTTCTAGCCGAAATTCTGGTCGTTCCACAACATTATCTCGAATTCGCCTCAACATCGCATCTTTAAACTGTTGGTCTTTAATGCGCTGAATGATGTCGGGCTGAAAACTCACTGTACTAGCAAGTGTCAAATAGTTCTCTACTAATCTCACTTTAATTGGCTAATCATGTCTCACAAAATAAAGACTGTCCAAAGCCTGGAGAATCTCCGACTTCTTACTCAAAGCATTTGCAATAACGTTGCCTTTCCCTGATGATATTTGATGGGGAAGTCATAATCTTTAATCAACTCAAGCCACCTGCGTTGTCTCATGTTTAACTCGGGCTGCGTGAAGAGATACTGTAAACTGTGATGATCTGAGTGCACTTCAAATTTCACGCCATACAAATAGTGTCTCCACAGTTTCAAGGCGAAAACGATGGCTGTTAACTCCAAATCGTGCATGGCATAATTCTTCTCATGTTCCTTGAGTTGACTCGAGCCATAAGCAATCACTTTGCCATGTTGCATCAGAACACATCCTAAGCCGACTCGAGAAGCATCGAAGTAGATCACAAATCCTTCACTCCCATCCGGTAATGTCAAGACTGGAGCCGAAGTAAGCTTCTCCTTCAACATACAGAATCAGTGCTCACATTCATCCGTCCAAAGGAAAGAAACATTCTTCCTGGTCAATTTAGTCAATGGAGCTGAAATCTTGGCGAAATCTTGAATAAATCGACAATAGTATCCCACAAGTCCAAGAAAACTCCGTACCTCCATCACAGTCTTTGGGCTGGGCCAATTCACCACTGCTTCAACTTTCATCTGATCAACTGCTAACCCTTTTCGTGAAATGGTATGACTAAGGAATGCTACCTGCTCGAGCCAAAAATCACACTTCGACAATTTGGCATATAAGCGATGTTCCTTCAACAACTTCAAGGCTCGATGTAGATGTTCTGCATGCTCTTCTGGGGTCTTCGAATATACCAGAATATCGTCAATAAAGACCACCACAAACCGATCCAAGAAAGAAGCAAAGATCCTGTTCATGAAGGCCATAAAGGCAGCAGGCGCATTAGTTAATCCAAATGGCATCACGAGAAATTCGTAGTGTCCATACCGTGTCCTGAAGGTAGTTTTCGAGATATCCTCCTCTTTCACCCGAAGTTGGTGATACCCTGATCGAAAATCAATCTTTGAAAAGTATGCGGCACCTTGAAGCTGGTCAAACAACTCATCAATACGCGGCAGGGGATATTTATTCTTGATAGTGACTTTATTCAATTGCCGGTAGTCAATGCACACCCGCAATGTACCGTCCTTCTTTTTCACAAACAGCACTGGAGCTCCCCACGGTGACACACTCGGCCGTATGAAAACCTTCTCCAACAGGTCGTGAAATTGGGTCTTCAATTCGAGTAGTTCTGCGGGGGCCATACGATATGGAGCTAAACTAATCGGTGCTGTACCAGGCACGATGTCACTGGCAAATTCCACGTCCCTGACAGGGGGTAACTCAGGTACCTCCTCCGGAAATACATCCGGAAACTCACGTACTACCGGAATCTCGCTCAATTGCTTCAACTCCTTTTTCTCCGAGACAAAAGCGAGAAAACCTTCGCAACCTCTGCAGATCAAGCGATCCGCCTTGCATGCGGAGATGACACGCCTCAGGCATTTCTTCTTATTGCCCTCAAAACGAAACCCCTTCTCAAAATCAAAGTAGATCGTCCTGTTGTAACAGTTAACACAGGCACGATATCGCGCTAGCCAGTCCATTCCAAGGATTACATCAAAATCCAACATCGACAAAAAGATCAAATCAACTGGCAGCCGACGACCTTCAATCCACACATCACATTGAGGGTAGTACACACTGCACTCCACTCTCTTGCCCACAAGAGTAGACACCACCAACAAATATGGTAGTGGCTGAGGGGGTTGCGGTAACTGTTCAGCAAAATGAGGTGCGACATACGAACCCGTAGACCCCAAATCAAATAATGCAAATGCTTCAGCTTAAGCAATAAGAACTTTACCTTCCACCACGTTCGCATCTTGTGCACTATCATGGGAGGCTACGTACACGCGAGCATTCTGACGCTGTGTCTTCTGACCTTGGCGAGATGGCTGGGGGTTGCTAGCGACTACAGAACCAGCAGACCTGGATGGCTGAGAAGTCTTGAATCTCGGGCACTGAGCTATCTTATGTTCCATGGATCCACAGCCTAAACAAGTGCCAATCTTCTTCCAGCACTTATCTGTCGAGTGTCCTTGTCCACAAAACTCACATCTGATCCTAGAGAAACTCGAAGTTCCTTGCTTCCCTTTCCATCTCTTCTGCACCTGTCCCTTGGACCCCATCGGTGCGCTTCTCTTGAGATCGGTAGCTCTCTCTGATAAGTAATTCGCCTCAGCAGCATAGGCTCTGTCGACTGCATCGTCAAAGGTAGCTGGTCTCTGGAAGGCAGTTACATAATTAGCGTACCTAGGGTGCAGACCGGTAATAAAGCGATTCACCTTCTTCTCCTCAGTATTAATCATGTCCTCGGCAAAGTGAGACAGCTGGATGAATCGGTGAACATACTCTGCTACAATCAGTTGCTGCTGCTGTAAGGCCAGAAACTCAACTTCATTTACTCGCTGAACATGGGCAGGGATGAACTTTCTCCGGAACTGCTTCTGAAATGTCTCCCACACCGTTGCGTTAGGCATGGTCATATAGGCATTGCTGACGCTCTTCCACTAAGTCTTTGCCACCTCCCTGAACATAAATACCGTGAGCATAACCTTCTGCGGTTATTACAAACAATGGTAGTAAAGAGATCTACGGTGTGCTCTAGCCACTGATCAGCCTTCAACGCATCTTCATTGCCATAGAATTCTGTGGCTCCACATTTCCTGAATTTATCGTACAACGCGTTCGGGTCACTCTCCTTGGGCTGGAAAACCACTTGCTGTTCTACATGCGGTTGAACGGACGCTTGGCTCTGTCGGTCTACCAAGGAAACCACCTGTGCTTGCAAGGAATGGATTGCCTGCAACATTGCCAAGAAACGCTCATCGGGGTTTGCAGGTTGCTGTGGGGCGGCTGATCCACTCTCATTATCACCCTGATTATTATTCTGAGTACCAGATCCAGATGCCATAGCCTGCAAAACACAAAAGTCAATCTGTTATCACACGAGGTGACCCACACATACCCCAAAATGAATGAAGACCACACGCAAAAGCAACGACTTGACTATGTAATCTCACCACATCCTGTTTGCCTACATGCTTAAAAGCTAAGACAGAGATAATGCTCTGATACCATACAATATGTATGTCATAACCCGAGCCCAGAAATCGGGGGTTAGAGAAAACCTAACCAATGACACACGTACTCCCGTGCATGTAGACCTAGACCTCGCCCAAATGTACATACACAAGGGATCAACCACACAAGCAAACAAGTGTATGCGGAAGCTGTAAGTATCAAGGCATACCATAAGATAATAAAAGACACAGTGATTACAAAATATTAGACTGATTACAACAATGTACAACAAAATAGAGGGTCTAGTCCACAAAATCACAATACAGATATAAATCAGACCCAAAATACAATCTACAGAAAAATCTCCCAGATAAGATCAGACACAATGAAGGGGAGAACAAAATGATGCAAACCGCGCTCAAAAGAATGGATCAAGTCCACTCCTCTAGGCCGGAGGGGGCCTCGCGAGCATCTCCTGGAGTCGGATTGACCGACGCAGGATCGGAAGAGGGATTTGAGCTTGCAACACCAAGAACAACTCATAAGTACGACGACTTAGCAAAATATAAGCCACAAGAAGATAACACGAATTGTATCTATCAATGAGCAAAAGTAATAATGCAAATATCCATAGTGAGCATGTTCGTATACTAGGCAATTGTGCATAAGAATAAGTATGTTGTCGGAATCATCAATAGAAATACACAATCAAGCTGGCTAGCACATTTGCCATATTCTCCCTTTCGAGAGCACACAAATATGAGAACACCACCGACTGGGCCAGGGTACGAATGAGTCTCTAATTCCCAGGGTCCGGAAGCCCAGGACAAGAGCACTCTACAGAGGCGATCACACACACTAAGCCAAAGTTAACCCGTCAGGTATCCTGAGGCTGAGGTTGAGTAGCGCCATATATAGACAATCTCAATCAAATCGGATGATGCACATCAAACAAAATCACATACAGATCTCATATCACAATCTATCATAATAAACGAACAATAGTAGTGCATCACACACTGATAAGCAATATGGCTCATACTGATAAGCAATACGAATAACAAATGCGAATAAGCGAATACGAATCAGTACTGACGAATGAGTACAAATAACAAATAATCACTGAACTCAAGTACTCCACATGAACAATAACAAATACACAGTAATGAAGTGTCCTTGCCCGGGCTTCGCTCTGGGGATGCAGTTACATTTTTCACAGAATCGAGAGGTCCAGTGCAGAACACATGAGGGCAAAACCGAAATCAATGTGCAATGCAAATCAGATTTACTATGACGAATCAAGGTCAATTACAAGCCAATCCTAATCTAGTTGTCCAGTGTTTCTAACCGTGCATGCTGATGTAGTTTTAACGTATTCGATACACAGTTGTTCCATCAAGGAGTGTTGCATCAGATAACGAAAGTATACCAAAGTCCCTTAAACCAACACCCATGGGACGGTGCTAAACAACTGGATAACATACATGAATGAGACGCAGCCCTCGAGATCATTCATGTCATTCTTACATTCCATTGGGCATATTCGGGTTATCTGCATTCTAGCATGAGAGTCATATCAGGTCTCTTCTTTACGCCTAATCTTTTTATTCATTTCTCAGGGTCACACGGTGTAGCCGTAGGTGAACATACGGCTTAGCCGTAGGCATCTTACGGCGTAGTCGTAATCTGCACTGCGGCGGAGCCGAGGTTCCCCAAAGTATTCATCCGCATTTACAGCTCAACCGTAATTTGCTCTATGGCGTAGCTGTATCTTGCTCTACGGCTTAGCCGCAACACAATAGACGGCTTCGATCTGGCTGGGCCGTAGAAGAGCAGCAAATGTGCCAACTCTCAATTATTTCAGATGTCACTCTGTATTGATCTACGGTTAGGGTCACGGCTAGGTCACGGTGTAGCCGTAAGCCATTTCACGGCTCAGCCGTTGCACAATTCACGGTTTAGCCGTGAGTGCGCTGAGTCAGTCTCCTAAAACAGTTACAGAGTTACAGAAATGGCTAACTCTTGACTGAAGACAGAACGATAAGAACAAAACTTACTCAATAGGGCTGTTTAATCATGATTCATACAAGAATAGTAAAATATACACACAATCAAAGCATTACCAATAAGTGTTCAAGCTACTTGTGCTTATACTTGCCTCACAAGTGGAAATCACACACACTACAGTCGTTGTGTTGGCTCAATCCGCTAGAGACACACGAAAATCACAACACACAGCTCCTTCCTCACGAAAACAAGATAGAGATGAACAAAAGAGAAAGAGAGGCGAACGAGAGAGAGAGAGATCGTTGAATATCGTTGAAGCAAAGAGAGAGAACGGTGGCAGGTAGGATATTTATAAGATAAAAGAAGTCAAATTTGCAACCAAGTCCACCATTTGCCTCTATTTACAATTCGAGTCAATTAACGGTCCAACAAGAACAAATGAAGTCATTTGGATCCAAAACAGGTACGAAGATTAACAAGCTCGATGAAATACACACGTTAACATCAAAATAATGCAAAACTGATAAGGTCCAACAAAAGCAGAAATTACAAAAAAGGGCTCGAACTACCTAAACCAGGTCTAACTTAACCAAACTACCTATCCATGGCTCAAAACCAAAGAAAAGCAAAACCAAAACACTCTTAGTAACAAAGTTGCACTTAATTAACCACTAATTCGGCTTAAGTTGGGTCAGAGTGTTACACTTTGGTAACCCGAAAGCTTGAGTGTGTTCAATGACCTTTAGACTTTGAGCTAATGAACCTTAAATTTAAAGTCTGGTGAGTCAAGTGACTAAATGAAGTTCGCTAACTCCTGAATTAGAACTGTTGCACTTTGAGCTCATCTGAAGTCTTCTCAGTGGATTGCATAAGCTCAGAACATCTGGATGCAGCACTTGACCTTTCATTCCACAATCCTGAAGTTTATGTACCCTTGGTTTCAAATTTTCTTGTAATGTCTTTGCTACAACATTTGTAGTTTTTTATAAATCAACAAGTGCCCCCTTGAGGTGCCGTGATTATAGTGTGACAATCATTGTGCTTCGAAATAGCCAATCTGTGGGAATGATGAATTGCTTGTTGAAAATGTAGTTTTGTCAAGGTAGGTTATAGGCCTAAACTTGGAATTTTGAAAACTATGATAAAAACCATAAAAGGTTTAATGATAGAATTTGGTCAAAACATAAGAAATCCGAATTTCTTTACCCTATTTTTACAGATATCAAAAGTAGCTTCTCTGTAGGGACTGTGAGGAAGACCTATAAAAGAATCCTTGATGCTTTAAAAGAATTCAGAAATTTATGAATTTGGTTTTGAATTTTGGATTTTAGAGATGAATTTATGTTTTTTTTTGACCTATTTGTCGCAGATATTCAGAGTGGCATCTCTGTGGGGATTGTGGGGAGCACACACAAAAAGAATTCCTGAGGTTTTAAGAAAATCAAAGGTTTAGTTTAAAATATATTTGGGTTTGGATTTTCATATATTTTTGATCCATTGTCAAAAATCAAAGTTAAGGTTTTGACTTGGTTTGACATGAGTTAACATAAGATGAAATTTTGAAAAAGATTGGCTTATGTGTGTTTTGGTCCAAAATAATTTGATATGATGGCTCAAAATAAGGTTTGACCCAAGGTAATTTTGAAATTTAGGTTGGTTTTGGAAAGAAAACCTCTTTCTTTTTTTTTTCTTTGTTTGGAAAAGAAATACCCTAAAGTGTGTTCATTCCGTTGTGGGAAAACAGTAGTTTTTCTTTTCGTTTTGGGTCAAGTACCCAAAGTGGGGCCACCATCCTGTGGTAATTTGAATGGTCACATTTGAGAGAGTGGGCCACTACATAGTAGGTCTCACTGTTCAAAATCACAGTGGCTGAGAGGGCTGGAGTATGGTGGCAGTGACTCTGGACTTGACCAATGAATGAACCCCACTATTAAGACATCTTTTGTCTATGGAAAGAGGGTGAAGCATCAGTGACTATGGACTTCATCACTTTGTTCATGGAGATAAAAGGTAAGGCAGTCATGAAAGTGGCCCAAAGAGTGAAGTTGTGGACCCCATTGCTCCACACAGCAGTGTCTATGGGAAATGGAACATACATTGTGGACCCTACTTGACCACGTTGTGACCCAGAGTGGAAGGATGTAAACCATGGAATTGAAGAAGATTAAGAGAGTGGGCCACGACATAGTGGGTCCGAGGTCTTACTGATCATCACGTTGGTGACCATGGGAACTTGAAGTGAAGCCTTGTGTCCTTGCACATGTTATATAATGCTCATGTCCCTATTTTCTCCTTCATTTCATTATCTTTCAAATTTTCTAAGTTGTGACCGAGAACAAGAACAGCAGTAGACAAGCATCTCCTCCTAGCTTCTTCTTGCAATTTTCCCCCTCTTGAGTTCGCTACTATGGCAGGTATGCATCTTGAACGTTATCTTTTCTTTGTGTTTTATCCATGGCCGAATGGGCACTGTTGATGGCTCTTTTTTTTTTTTTTTTTAATTTTGTTCTTGCATCCATGCACAACATTTTGTTTTGGTTTGATAAGCACCATAATTCCAAACTGCAATTCATTTTCTCCGTGGGTTTTAGACAAACATGCACCCAAAATGCCAAGAGCTGCTCACGGTTTGTGTTTTTCATGGGGACTGCAGTTTGCCCCTTCTCTACTCTTCTCTTCTTCTTTTTTTTTTTTTTTTTTTTTTTTGCTTGCTTAATGATAGAAGAGCTATGCTTGGAGTAGACTGTTTTGCTCAATTTGATTGCTGCCCATGCTAGTGCCACGGTCACGACTCATGTAGTCCCTAAGAAGAACCACGGTCACAACCCATTTGAAGAAATGTTTGAGAGAGAAACAGAATTCTATTTTCTTTGTTCTTTTTCTCTCTTTTTTCTTTGTTTGTACTTATGGTTTGCTATTGACATGGGATTCATGCTTGAGTAGTCTGTTGTGAGTGTTTTTCTCAATGTTGGGCACTGACGAGCAGATGTCGCAGTCACGATTTGTGAGACACCCACGGTCACAATCCATTTGATGACACGGTCTGTGGGACCGTGCTCTTCTCTTTTCTCTATGTTTTTTTTTTCTTTTTTGTTTCTTCCATGCTCCTAGTTTGTGTTGAGAGGCAAGTGTCAGGATTTCTAGATATTGCGCACAGATATCTGCGGAAATATTTTTAAATAATGATAGTTTAAGATCCATACCTATGAGATCTCTCTGATTTAATCTCGATTTTACAGTAGCCCGAAAGTATCAGGACCTTCTATTGTATTCCTCTATGCTGAAACTCGCACCTGGGTGTAGGCCTCTTCTACGACTTCTCCATACTCTCAAAAACGAGATTTTTCTTGTGTATTTTTCCTAAAGAGCAATAGAGCATATTTATATGCTACAATATGGACCTTAAGAAGGAAATAAGATGTAAGGTTCCGAACCCCACTAATCTTAAATTACAGTAATTAATCTTGCTTTACGCTAAGTAAACCTTACTAAGGCTAATTTAATTCAAAACTATGGGATTTGGGCCTTGGACGGGTAGTTGAGAGGAGTCTGAACCTTACTTCAGTAATGGAGGGCCTTTTGTAAATTGATCTTCCATCTTATGGGCACCTCGCCAATCATTTCTTGTGTAATTTTTCATCTAGATCATCTTTTGTGTTGGTCTTGCACGGATCCGAACTCGTCTTGAGCCAATTGAGGTCCATTTGGCTTAAATTGAAATTTCATAAAAAGATTGGACTTGCATGTTAAATACAGGGAATTTAAGTTAAAAGGGGACTCAACGTCCCATTTTCTCTTCTCCTCCTTACTGCAACAGCTAGAGCTGCTTCTTCCTTCTTGATCTCCTTTTTTTCTCACTTCAATCTTGAAGAGCTACTAGGGTTGGGGGTCTTGTATGTGCTAGGGATAGTCTTCACCCATCTTCCTCTTCCTCATAGGAGCATTTTCTTCTTTGAGAAGCACATCCTCTTCAAGCTACAGCTCATTAAGGTGAGGTCTTTGCTTCCATTCTATATATTCAAGTTTGTTGGAGTCAAGAAGACTCCAATCCATGACATGCATGCAACTCTACATTCCATTTATCATTTGTATGTTGCCATGTAGAGAACCCACTTCTCCTTGGAGGTTTTCCCTTAGCCATACAATAAGGACATAGGAAAGGGCTAGTACTAGTAAAAGGCAAGTATTAGAGTTCATATGTACTGCATGAATGATTAAGTTATTGATTCATGGGTTGGTTCTTTCAATTCTCAAAATTTAGTCCATTTTTCATGGTTTAATTGATGTAATTATGGTATGGATTGAGTTAGGAGGTCAACATGCCATAGATGGGTGTGTGAGTATAGAACACTCTCAAGGACACTCTGATTGAGCCTTAGAGTTGCCCTGCAAGTCAGTTCTGTATTGATTCCGTACAGAAATTCAGCTATAGAACTGATTCAGGTTTCTGAAGCTTATGGCAAAGATACGACTAAGCCGTGAGCAATTACGGCTCAAAGTCCAGATAGCAGCAAAACTTAGTTTTGTACTATAGCTTACCCATGGCTACACCGTGCAATGCACTACGGCTAAGCCGTGGCCAACCCGTACCCAAGCCATAGGTCTTCCTACGGCGAGCTTTCCAGAGAGCTCCAGAAACCCATTCTCTTCTACGGCTTGCATACGCCTGCACCGTGAAATGCCTTACGGCTAAGCCGTAACCCGACCGTAATCCAGCCGTAGGCTTAGCACAGCTAAGCCATAGGCTAATATGTGGTTAAGCCGTAAATGCGTATGTACTGTTAAAGGAAACCTGAATTACTCGGCTAAGCCATCGCATTGTATACGGCTAAACCTTATGACCTCAGTGAATTTAGGATGTTAGGAATTCTTCATTGATCTTATAGGGCCTTAGTATTGGCACCTTCTCCCCCCTACACAGGCCCAACTATAAGGATGTATTAAGAGGATAAACGAATTCCGGATGATTCCCCAAAGTCAAGTCATGGATGTTGGCATAAGAAGGGGGTGTTCTTTACGCACACACGGCAATACCAAGAAGTGGTAACACAATGGCATCAGACGTTTTATGAGTACATCGTGTTGAATGTCCTTGGGGATCATGGGACACTTACTCAATCTAAGTGCATTCATATTATTATGATATATTACCTTCGACATGATTTGTTATCGAATTCACTTCCTCTAGCAAACCCTGAGGCAATTCAGACCTGAGCTTCTAATGAGTATATGTCTAACAAGCCAAAGCTTCTACTGAGTGCATGCTTGCTCGCCAGGGGTATAGCCGAGGTTCGGGCCTTTGTAGCCCATATGCATGTGTTTCGTTTGGTTATTCGTTGCTTGCATGATTAACTACTCCTTATGTATGTTATGACTAGTATGATTGATTCCGAGTCGGCACCACCTAGCTTGGGCCCTTTTGGGTGTATGTATGTCACTACTGCAGTAGTTTATGGAGGAGTTGTCAACGCTTCTCGGGAAGCTAGCTTGATCCCCTAGCGACCAATATGTATGCTCCCTTTTGGGAGAATAGAGCATCGTGGTCACCATTCAGTATGATGTTTAATTGTAATTCCTCATTCATTGCCACTCATGCACCATATGTCTAATAACTATTATTGCTTCCTTTAATCAGTGTATATTGTTAGGTTATTTGATATAATATGTTATACTTGCTTTATATGCCTCAGTACTTGCTTAATCGTCGTGTTAACAGTGTTACCCTTGGTATTGCAGGTACAGAACGCGGTCCCAACTTGGGTGTTGACGCGCCCTCGGAGAGTACCCCAACGATACCTTGGGGTATAGATGAATGGAAGGATGGCAATGTTTTCTATTAGTCATCCTACGGAGTGCATCAATCCTGAAGATGTTACGGTCACTTTTTGGTCTGTTCTTGAGAGAAAAGCAAATTGGTCTTTATGTACTTAACCCCTTTAATCAGATGTGCATTTGAAAGAAGTGTAATTGGAACTTAAGTACTGCTATATATATACCTATATGTTTATCTATGAATGACCATGAATATGCTCTTTAACTTGCTCTTGATTATTACTGAGTATTTCGCAGGAATTCGATTATGATGAGTTACATTCCTACGTGTGTTGGCATACCTCACACGTTCCTGTGGAATCTCCCTCGTAGGAATTCGTGCATAATCCTTCAGGGCACGGGTTTCTACGGGATTACGTATACACGCCCTGGGGGCCCACTCTAATCCCCAAATTCCTGGGATCAGGGCGTGACATAAGAGATAGGCTTCTTATGGAAATAGGAAACCCTAATTCGAGCCAAATTAGAATCCTAAATCCATAAATTACAATTCAGTCCGCTAAAGAATTGTAATTATACTCCTGTCCTTATTCTCAAAATAATATTTCAAGCTTTTTGTTATTAAATGCTTATTAATCTCCCTACATTAAGATTTCAAATATCCATTGATTAAATAATTACTGACACCTATATTTAATCGATATCTTTATAATTCCTTGAGACCTTACACTTAACTTATTTGATATGTCCGACACAAAGTCCACCTGCAGGGTTTGACATAATAAAAATTAATAAGCTTCATCAAGGGGATATCATCAATCCCTATTACGAGATGTGGATTCCATTAATAAACTAATATACACCATACACGTAGTATAGTTATCCAATTTACTGAGATTATTGACCCATAAAAGGTCTCTCACTCCTTTGTAAATCAAAATGCCAAAGACTAAATGCGCGTGTCTATTATTTATATCGAGATTAAGAGTACAAGCACTCATAATAACCATTTAGATGTTAATCATCTTATATAGGCAGTATAAAGACAATAACCCAAAAGCGGTCCTGTTCAATACACACAAAGTGCACTAGCATAATGAGTCGAAACTATACCAATTCCCTCGGCAAAGACAAGCCTATTAAAACATCAGGCTACAATCATATCAATGCTGTGTCCAGCTCCATCTAGATTGTGAATAACAATAACTTATATTCTATAAGAACCGACAAATAAGTCTTCTGTGTGTAAGTTGAACTATACACACCAACTTGTCTACTTTATAGAGTAAAAGACACATTTATGCATGATAAATAATAATGCAACCATTTGCCCATATAAACTTTCATTAAGATAAAAAAGTAAACTTTACTAATAAGTAAATTAGTCAAAGACAAATACATAAAAGCATGCTTTTAGTATAAATTTCCAACAATCTCCCACTTAGATTCAAAGCCATGCTGACATGTATTTCAACCACATTCCCTCCACATGACTATCAAAGCTCTTTGTAAAAGGATCTGCCAGGTTGTTTACTGATGCAATCTTGGTCACAATTATATCACCCCTCTGTACGATTTCTCGTATGAGATGATACTTATGATAGATGTGCTTACCCTTTTTATGTATCCTAGGTTCTTTTGCATTAACAACTATACAGGTATTATCACAATAAAGTATTATAGGTGATTTTATCAAATGTATCACTTCTAAATCCATCAAGAAGTTTCTGAGCCAAACTGCCTCCTTAGCTGTTTCAAAAGTTGCCACATATTTGGTTTCTATGGTAGAGTCAGCAGTACATGATTGCCTGACATTCCTCCAACTTATGGCTCCACCTCTCAAGGTAAATACAAATCCTGAGGTTGACTTTCTGGCATTATTATCTGACTGGAAGTCTGAGTCTGTGTACCCAATGGGTATCAAGCTCTCGGCTTGGTAAATCGGCATATAATTGTAGTCCTCTTAAAGTACTTAAGTATATGCTTTACCGCAATCCAGTTCTCTCCCTGGATTAAACTGGTATCTGCTAACCATGCCAATGGCAAAATAAATAACAGGTCTAGTACATAGCATTGCATACATGAGGCTTCCCACTGCCGAAGCATAAGGTACTTCCTTCTTTTTTTCTATCTCATCAGTCGTCTTAGGACACTGATCCTTGGATAAAGTAATTTCATACCTGAAAGGAAGAAATCCTTTTTTAGAATCTTGCATGCTAAAATGGGTAAGAATCGCATCAACATAAACCGCTTGAGATAAGCCCAACATTCTTTGTTTCTGATCTCGCAAGAGCATGATCCCTAGAATGTGACTAGCTTCTCCTAAGTCTTTCATATCGAACTGACTGCACAACCATATTTTGACCGAAGACAACACCCCGACATCGTTTCCAATGAGTAGGATGTCATCTACATAAAGTATTAAGAAAACCACCACACTTCCGTTACACCTCTTATACACACAAGATTCATCAAGGTTCTGCTCAAAACTATAAGATTTAATGGCTTGATCAAAACGAATGTTTCAAAATCTAGACGCTTACTTAAGTCCATAAATGAACCTCTTAAGCTTGCACAACATGTGCTCACGACCTTCAACTACAAATCCCTTTGGTTGCACCATACAGATACACTCGTCAAGATTTCCATTAAGTAAAACTGTCTTGACATCCATTTGCTAAATTTCATAATCAAATGAGTCGCAATGGATAAAAGAATCTTGATGGATTTCAGCATGGCTACTGCAAGAAAGTCTCATAATCGAGTCCTTCTTTCTGAGTAAACCCTTTCGCAACAAGTCTAGCTTTAAAGGTTTCAACCTTTCCATCCATCCCTCTTTTCTTCTTGTAGACCCACTTACAACCAATAGGTTTTACCCTCTCTAGTGCTTCTAGAAGATCCTAGACTTGATTAGAGTACATAGACTCCATTTCTAATTTCATAACTTTTTTCCATAGTTCTGCATCTTTGTTTTGGAGTACTTCATTATAGTTACAAGGTTCCGTATTTAGCTCATCAGAGACTCTGTCAAATGACTCTCCCAAGAACATATACCATGAGGTTGACAACCAACCCTCCCACTATAACAAGGCACACCCTGTGTCTGTGTATGAGTAATATCACGCTATGCTAAAACTAATCCTGGTGTACCATCATCAACATGCTGATCTGGCTCATCACCTAGCAGGTTGGTGGTTTCACCGAGAGTATCATCAGCTTGAGACTAGACAATCCTCCCACTATGACAAGGTAATGGAAAGCCAAATCCTCCATCTTGCGGTGTCTCTTCCTGTGCTGCTTGTAATGGAAAAGTTTGGGTAGGTCTCTCACCACTCAATTCCTCTAGAACAATTCTGCTTTTGGGTTTGTGATTCATTACATAGTCCTCTTCTAAAAATCAAGCATTAGTGCTTACAATGACCTTTTGATCTTGAGGATTATAGAACAAACCACCTTTTGTTCCTCTGGGATATCCAACGAAAATGCAAACTTCCGTTCTTGGTTCCAACTTATCTGTGTTCCCTTTCAGCACATGTGCTAGACTACCCCAAATCCGAACATGCTTTAAATTGGGTTTACGCCCAGTCCATAGTTCTATTGGTGTAGTAAGTACTGACTTAGATGGAACTAAGTTTAGAATGTATGCAACCATTTTTGGAGCATGCCCTCAGACCGAATTAGGCAAATTCGAATAACTCATCATTGATTTCACCATATCCATAAGAGTCCTATTCCTTCGTTCTACTACACCATTTTGTTGAGGTGTACTTGGTGCAGACAACTGGGATGTAATCCACTCTTGTGCTAAGTAATCCTTAAATTCTCTAAAGAGGTACTCGCCACTACGATCAGATAGTAGTGTCCTGATACTCTTACTTAGACGCTTTTCCGTTTCCACCTTATACTCCTTAAATTTCTCAAAGTATTTAGACTTACGACGCATTAAGTAAATGTACCCATACCTTGAGTAGTCATCAATAAAAGTAATGAAATACTCAAATCCACCTCTTGCTTGGACATTCATGGGTCCACACAGGTCGGAGTGAACCAATTCCAACAGTTCTTTGGCCCTATAGCCTTTTGCCGAGAAAGGGCGCTTGGTCATTTCCCCTCTAAACAAGATTCGCAAACTGGAAGTGCCTCCACTTCTAATGAATCTTATGGTCCATTTGCAACCAATCTTGAAATCCGGTTTAGATTAATATGACCCAGGCATAAATGCTAAAGATACGTTTGGTTCAATTGTAAAGGTTCCTTTCTCTTGCAAACATGATTAGTAGCTCCCGTATCTACACACCAGGTACCGGTAAATATAACCGCCAAACATGATTCAACAACTAGTGAATGAAATTTGGACAATTTTTTATTGTTACTTTGTTGAGATAAGTTGGATATTGCTTTTTCTAGTGCCCTGCTTGCTTGCAATGAAAACACTTGCCCTTAGGCTTTTTCACTCCTCCCTGAGGTCCATTGCCCCCTTGAAGAATTACATTATGATTCTGACCCTTTTTCTGTTTTTTCTTGCCTTTCGGCTTAGAAACAAAACCTTTTTCAACAACATGAGCACTAGCTGACTTTTTCAGAAGGCCCTCAACAGCTTGAAGTTCCTTGAGTAATTCTGCCAAAGAAAAATTGAGCTTGTTCATGTTGTAATTTAGGGGAAAATTCTCAAAGGAATTAGTTAGGGACTGGAGAATGATATCAACCTGGGTTTCCCCATCAATTTCAGCTCCAAGGACCTCTAGTTCATTGAGGTGTCCCATCATTTTCAGAACATGGTCCCTTATAGAGGTACCTTCAGCCATCTTAGTGTTAAATAGTTCTTTTATGGCAACCTGCCTTGCCTCCCAATCCCGATCACTAAACATCTCTTTGAGACTGTCATCTGCAGTAGGAGAAGACTGATGCTGATGTTGCAAAACATTTGACATAGATGCCAATATATAACACCGTGCCATCTCATCAGCTTTAGTCTTTTTTTTGTATGCCTGGACAGCCACCTCATCGATACAACTTTCCGGAGGTTTCTCTGGGCACACCTCATTGAGCACATATTTGTACTCTTCAGCAATTAGTATAATATTCAAGTTTCTTTTCCAGTCAATATAATTAGGTCCAGTGAGTTTGTGTTCTTTAAGAATTACACCAAGTGGATTGAAAGTTTCAATCTTAAATCTTGACAAGTTACATAATCAACAAATTATGATGGGCAAATAAACTTTGGGTTCAAATAATGGGAAAAAGGCTCCCTCTGCCAATTAATAAAAGAATTCGACAGCAATCTAAAACATTATGCATAGTTTGCCTCGATGTGAGGACTTCTACCTACTTATTTTGTTTAGATATAACATAATCTATTAGTTTTGCTATTAACGCAACAAACCGTGCCAAGTAAAACCAAACAGCTGCCATTACTTTGGTCCTATAAATAATAACAATGACTCAAATAGAGAGCATACTGTTATTTATCCTTAAGTGTACACCATCATTTAATTCAAGGTCCATTATTCTGTATTCAGTCCCGTTAGATGAAGAAGTGACCTATATTAATAATCACCCTAAATCATTCATATAGGAGTATCTACTAGAGATTCCATACTTAACTCATCCGATGAGGAGCAAGACTCCAAGGTCAACACATAAATCAATTACATCGCCTACAAAACAATGATGGAGACCGTGGGAACTAAAAGGTTCCCTCTCCCACTTAGTTATTTAACAATAAGGGTTCTTGTACAATAGTTTAATAAGGCCAGTTTAGAATTTTGAAGTAATACGATACCAAGATATCTAGGTTACCCTATCTTTACGCATTATAGCATTGGTGTGATTAATAAAAGATAGAGTTCAATTTTATTTGCAAATTACATGAATGCTTCCTATTTCTCCATTCTAAATAGTGTTAAATAGGTCTAATATCATATAAAGCATGTTATGATAATTATAGACATCCAAGCACAAAAAATATATATATATATACAACCAACATAAGAGTCCTAGCTATCATGGTCAAGTAGGATCCTTTGTCTTGCCCTCGAATCACATTTTTTTCATGAAGTTCTTCCTTTGAAATTGAATATCTACCTTCAAACTTATGTCCCTCCTTTAAAAAAAAATTTACATTGAGTCCTAAGCCTCCTGACGAACGAAGTTCACATGCTATATCAATATATTTACAACACCATGGAAATTACATTAAATCCTAAGCCTCCTAACGAACGGAGTTTTTAACACTCTGACCTTACTTAATCCCTTTTAGTGACTAATTAATGATGAATTAGTTGTTAATTATGTTTTCCCTTTGTTTTTGTTTTGTTCCAGGTTACGGATAGGTAGTTGGGTTGAGTTTGATTTAGTTTAGTTAGACCAAGCCCTGTTTTGTAATTTTTGATTTTGTAACACATCGTCATTCACACATCATCTTGGCGTCAACACGTGTCTTTCATTGAACTCATTCATTTTCGTAACTCCCCCGTTCACAAAAGACGTCATTTGTTTCCGTTGGATAGTCATTTGACTCAAATTGTATATAGTGTTAACGTTTAAACTTCCTTGCAATTTTCTTAATCTTTATCCTTTTATATAAATCAACATGCACCGCCTCTTCGCTTCTCAACGTTTTCTTTTCCTCTAATTCTAGCTCTTTCTTTATGTTTTCCCTTTCTTCTTCAATGATCAAGCCAAGGAAGCGGAATTGTGCACTTCCCTTTTGGTTCATTTCTTGTTTGAATTGAGGTAAGTCATGGATTTTGGATGTTCTTCTTCCTCTTTGCCTTCTTCACATCAGTAACTGTGTGCATGCACTCATGTTTCTCTCTTTTTCTCATGCATGGTGAGTAGACTTCTGTTTGGACATTGGATTTGAGCCCAATGTCACAACCCGAGCCTAGGAGATCGGGGGTTAGCAAAAAATCTAACCAACGACACACGTACTCCCGTGCATATGCACTTAGACCCCGTCTAGATGCACACGCACAAGGGAAATCACATGTGCAAACATGTACGTAGAAGCTATAGGTATCAAACCGTAACACTAAAATACAGGAAAACCAAACGAATGAGGTCCAACTGGTTACATAAAGGTCGGAATATACAAACTAATTCAAGGTACAAATATACAGAACAGGCGTAAAACCAATGACATAGAACGAAGACAATATGCATGTATGATTCTGTTGCACTCTGATGGAGTGATGTCACACACTCCGCGAACCCAAAGGGACAGCAGAAGTTTCCCTTGCAACCTAAATGACCGACGAGGACTCGGTCGAGGGGTCTGAGCCTGCAACACTAAGGACAACTTGTGAATACAATGATTCAGCAAAGTATAAGCTATAACAAATTAACACATGTTGTATCTAAGGGAATAAATGACAAAAGACAAATCATAGCATTTCAATATCATATTCTAAGTAGTCGTGCATTCGAATTAAAATATGCTCTCAGGATCAATGCATACATAACATGTACATACTGGGTGGCTACTACATATGCCATACGCTCCCAAAAAGGGACTTATGTCCGTGCTGAGAACACCATGGGCCAGATGGGTCTCAGTTTCCTGGAGTTCGGAAGCCCTAAGACAATAACTCACTACAGCGAGGCCATATGAACTATGCCAAATTCAGCCCAATCGGGTATCCTAAGGCTGAGGCTTAGTAGCGCCAAACCATATGGAGTCAAACAAATATAAGAACATGCATATCTAATCTGATCATAATGTGCATATCATTACGTGCATAACTTATTAGAACGTGACGTGCATATCATGGCAGGCATCTATCAACAACTCAAGTGGTTATACAAGTTAAACTGTTCATACAAGTCGAACAGAACAAGCAAATCAAACCTTACTAGCTTGAAAGATATAATGGGTGCCAACCGAGCATACGTGAGCAAATAACAAAAGCGATGAAGACTCATCAACTCACATTAATCAAATGGGTAATATCGAACATGCAAGACCGCTGTTCTGCCCGGGATTAACTATGGACAGAGCCAAGAAATATCCAATCGTTGCCCCAGTGCAGAAAGCGTTTAAGGGGGCAAAACCGAAGCCAAGATGCGATGTATATCAGATTCCTTTACGAGAGTCACGATCTTTTACTAGCCAACCCTAATCTAGTTATCCAGAGTTACAAATTATGCATAATGATGTGGTTTTAAGTTATTCGATGCACAGTTGTCTAGTGTTGCATTGTATCTTACATGTGCACCGGAGGCCTTGAAACCAACACCCATGGGGAGTTGCTTAACAACTGGATAACCTACATGAATGATTCGCACCCCTCGAGATCATTCATGCTGAGCTAACATTCCATTGGGCAAGTGCAAGTTATCTACATTCTAACATGAAGGCCATATCAGGTCACTTCCTTAATCCTATCCTTTTATTCATTTCTCAAGGGTAGTACGGCTTAGCCGTAGGTGAACATACGGCTTAGCCGTAGGCAGCTTACGGCTTAGTAGTAATATGCACTGCGGCTCAGCCGCGGTTCCCCTTACTATTCATCCGCATTTACGGCTCAACCATATTTTGTTATATGGCTTAGCCGTATTCTGTCCTTCAGCTTAGCCATAGCACAGTGGACGACTTAGAGATGGCTAGGCCGTAGAAGTTTTGTAGAAATACTAACTCTCAGTTAATTCAGTAATTTTCACCCTGTATTGATCTACGGTTGGGTCACGGTTAAGCTACGGCTTAGCCGTAGCACATTACACGGCTTAGCCATTTCCTAGCCATAGAAGAAATCTGGGTTTTTACAAGTTTTTGGACTCCGAGCCGTAGTACAGTCACGGCTTAGCCGTAGACTACACGAGGTCATTTTCGGAACCTACTCCAAAGACAACTGCATGCGTACAAAAATGATAAAATCACATGAATCAGATGGAGACTAACATGAGATGGGCTGTAACGTACTTCATCATATGCAAGATTACATAAATTAGTCACAATCAAACATCTATCCACATGGTTCATACAAATCATGCTTATACTTGCCTCAAATGAGTCCTAACAAGTTCTGCATTGTCCTTGGGCTCAATTCACACTTCTAACCACTGATCTAACACCCATGCATGCAAAAGAAGAAGAAGAGAAAGGCGTGAGTGCATGTAACAGTCGATAACATGAAGAAGAAAAAGGAGAAGAAGAGATTCATGAAGCCAAAGCTCACCTTCAACCATACACACGGTTGATGAATCAAGCATAAACATGCACAAATTCTCCTTTCCTGGTTTGATCGACAAGAAACAAGAAACAAGAAGAGGAGAAGCAAGAAAGAAAACCCACATGAGGAATTGATGAGGGAGAGAGTCAGTGCTTGATTTATAAGATAAGGATTAAGACAAATTGCAGAAAAGTCCAAGCATTAAGGCAAATTACAGTTCAAGTCATTTACGGGTCCCACGGAAGCAACCGACATAGTTAGCAAACGACGTAGTTACAAGAATTAACAAGCATAACAAAAGACATGCGTTGACACTAAGATAATGCATAAATGACAACATCTTACAAAATCTAAAATTACAAAAAAAAGGGCTTATGTCTACCTAACCTAGGTCAAACTCAACCCAACTACCTATCCATAACTCAGAACAAAGCAAAAACAAAGGCAAAACACAATTAGCAACCAATTCACCATTAATTAGTCGCTAAATTAGATTAAGTTGGGTCGGAGTGTTACACCCAAGGACAACAGTTTGTGTGTTTGAAAGCATTTGAGGCAAGTATAAGCATGATTTGTATGAACCCATGTTGGGATATGCTTGATTTTGAATAATCTCTTATGTTGCATGTGAAAAGATGTGTTATAGCCCAATTTGTGTTAATTCCCTTCTATTTGATGTATTTTGCCCTTTTTGTACCTCCCAGTTAATTCTGTAACAGGTTCAGGAAAACGACTCTGCGCAGTCACGGCTAAGCCGTAAACTGTCTACGGCTCAAAGTCCAGAAAGCTATAAAACCCAGATTTCTTCTACGGTTAGGTCACGGCTAAACCGTAGCTCAGCCGTGGCGCAGCCATAGATCAATACAGGGTGCAGTTTTGAAATAACTAAGAGTTGGCATTTTGCTGACCTTCTACGGTCCAGCCACGGCTAAGCCGTGAGGTGTTCTACGGCTAAGCCATACCCTCACCATGGCTGAGCCGTAGAACAAAACAGGGCTTAGTCGTAAGACCTGTGGAAAGTAAGAACACTCAGAATCGAAGGAACCTTGTAGGACCTTTGAAATAGAATGTAGGCACCCCTGACTTGCCCGACTGATCCTAATCAGAACTGCATGAATGATTTCGAGGGCTGCAAATCATTCATGTCCGTTATCCAGTTGTTAAGCACCTCCTCACGGGTGTTGGTTGTAGGGACTTTGATGAACATTTATAAGACGATGCGACACTAGATAATAGTGCATCGGATAACCTAAAACTACATCATCATGCACGGTTAGAAACACTGGATAACTAGATTAGAGTTGGCTCATAAATGCTCTTAATTCAATTGATTATTGCTTTGCATGGCATCTTACATGATGCTTATTGACCTCCACTCTTCAGTGTGGTTGGTTAGTTCTCGTCTTGAATGTTCATATGGTTTGGTTGCTCGATATGTCTCCAGAACTTTGAGTATTGTACACATGCATGTATGCTTGGACCGTATGCACGTATGATATATGTTTGGACCATATGCACGTATGATATATGCTTGACACGATATGCATGATCTATTCAAAGTCTAGTATAT
Source organism: Sextonia rubra (assembly GCA_037013555.1). Taxonomy (NCBI): domain Eukaryota; kingdom Viridiplantae; phylum Streptophyta; class Magnoliopsida; order Laurales; family Lauraceae; genus Sextonia; species Sextonia rubra. The sequence goes on along the minus strand of JASUAD010000006.1, from coordinate 63,518,250 downwards.
GATTAACTCTATATGGTCAGGCACTACTCAGCCTCAGCCTTAGGATACCCGACGGGGTTGAATTTGGCGTAGTTTATATGGCCTCACTGCAGTGAGTTTATGTCTTGGGACTTCCGGACCTCAAGAACCCAAGACCCATTCATACCTTGGCCTGGTCGATGGTGTTCTTAACACGCACGTAAGATCCCTTTTGGGAGCATATGGCAAATGTAGTAGCCACCTAGTTATGTACACGAAACGTATACATTGATTCTAATTGCATGCTTTATTTAATGCACAACTGCTTAATATACGAAATTGAAATGTTATGATTTGTATAATGTCGCTTACTCTATTTGATACAACATGTGTTAACTTGTTCTTGCTTATACTTTGCTGAATCGTTGTATTCATGAGTTGTCCTTGGTGTTGCAGGCTCAGATCCCTCGACCGACCCCTCGTTGGTCAATCAGACTCCAAGGGAGACCCCAGATGCCCCATCAGAGTTAGAGGAGTGGATGTGATCCCTCCAACGGAGCGCATCAATGTCATACATGCATATAGGTTTTCCCCAATTTGGGATCTCGTTGTATTTTGGGATTTTGGGAGTATTCATGATTTATCCATCTATATTTTGATTAATTTTGTATAACCTTGACTCTTATGTAATCATTTATCAATATAGCTTTTTGTTAGTGCGTCTTTCTCGTGTTATGTTTGATACCTACAGCTTCCGTGTACTTGTTTAGCACGTGTGAACTTTCCCTTGTGCATGTGCATTTAGACCGAGTCTAAGTGTATAAAGTTACAACCCGGCCTCAAGAAATCGGGGATTAGGATCTTCCCAATCAAGGACACACGTACTCCCGTGTACCTGCACCCAAGCCTGAACTAGATGCACATGCACAAGGGATCATTCACACGTGCAATCACATTGTACGCGAAAATTGTGAGTATCTTTACATTATGCTACAACAAACGAAACAGAGAAAAAGACAATAATATAAGCAAAATGATATAGACAGTATATACATTCAAGTCACAAATACAATACAAGCCAAAAGGAAAGACAAAACAAAAAGTGAGACAATGACATGCAATAGAGGCAAGATGCACAAAACATTGATGAGCCGCTCTCCGAAGGGGATTACTCATTCCCACTCATTTAGTCCATAAGGGGTCCCTACGATCTCTCCCGAAGTTTGACTGACCTTTGTAGGATCGGAGATGGAATCTGAGCCTGAAATACCAAGAACAATACGTGAGTACAACAACTCAGTAAATATAAGCAATCTATGGTAACACGCATTGTATCTAACAAGAATTCATTACAGGTGGATTCAATAGAGGTCATGTTAGTACACTAGGCAATCATGTAAATGAATGAAACATGCCAGTGCGAGTCAATAACAAGAATACAGAACTAGGTGGCTTCGACATTTTGCCCACTCTCCTTATTAGGAGCAATCGGTAGTGAGAACACCATCGGCCAAATGGGTCTCTATTTCTTGGGATCCAGAATCCCCAAGACGGTAGCACACTGCAGCGGCAACAATCAATAGTACGCCGAATGTCAACACCATCGGGCATCGTAAAGCGGAGGCTGAGTAGAGCCAGACACGATCAATCAATCACTAATCAATCAATCACTCTCTGACTGGATGTGGGACTTCGGTCCCCCCTCGTAGTCGAGCAGCGAGATATCGAGAGGTCCCCAGGGGGCTCTATTCCCCTCCATCCAACTGATATCAAGGTTGACGCTCAAATAAGTGTATATCATGACATGAAAAATAATAAAGGAAACAAGACAAGATATGCGATCGTTAGACAAATGCGATCATACATGCAAATCAATGTCCATGTCAATGGCAAGATATTCGAAGTAACCCGAAGCATGTCAAGACTTATTCCATACGATACACGAGATTTGAGGGCAAAAACCAAGTGTCAATATGCTATGCAGTTTAATTTAATAGAATGAAGATCATTTACTAGCCACCTCCTACTTTAGTTATCCATTGTCACTAACCGTGCATGATGATGTAGTTTTAAGTTAATCTGATATTCAATTGTTCTTCGTTTGGTGCCTCATTGTAAGAGAAAAGAGTATCGAAGTCCCTTAAACAAACACCAATGGGGAGGTGCTTAACGAATGGATAATACTCATAAATAAATCTCAGCCCTTAAGACTATTTATGATAAGTCCAAGAGTAATCAATAGTGGGGTCCATTCTTAGGTCTTCAGGTAGCTTGTGGTCAGTTAAAAAATAATTTACACGAGGTTTCTACAGTTCTGTAATGTGCTTACCCGATCGATTGGGTAAGGGTCTGACCGGTCGGATACCAGCCAGAACCGAAATTCGACCGGTCGGGGCTTTAGGACCCACCGGTTGGCCCTGAAGCAGCGGGTGCGAACAGAGGCTATTCGAAATTGTTTCTCTGTTAACCAATGAAGGCATAAACACAAAAAAGGGTTGTCATACCATACATATACTAAGCATAAATGAAGTAAATCATGGCCATCATGGTGTACCAACATGTATTTATCCAATAGTTACTTATACTTGCCTTAAACAACGATTGCCAAACTTTCACGTATTTCTAGACTCAAATCACGCAGAACTGGTGGAGGTATCATGGCAAAACACTGCTGGGAAAAGGCGACGAGAAACGAAGACTCGAACAAACGAAGAAGAAGAAAGAAGAAAGAAAATGGAAGAGAGAAACAGAAACGGAGAAACGGATAAGGATGAACAGGTTCGGTTATATATATGTATAGTTTAGCTATTTGCAATCAGGTCCAAAAGTTATACAAATTACAATTCGAATCATACGGGCACTTAAACACATCAAACGACTCCAGATGCTCTCGGGGCAGTTACAACAATTGCCAAGCACGACGAAAGACACGCAATGACATCAAGTTGATATCAAAATGACAAACTCGGACAAATAAGGAAATTACGAAAAAGGGCATGAAGCTACCTAATTCAAGTTAAACTCAACCAAACTACCTAACCAAGACCTCAAACATAACCCAGAGAAGGTCAAACACAATGACCTAACAGTAACCTCTAGCAATACATGAATCACGAAATTAAACAACCTCTAACCTGAATATTTGGGGTCGAGGTGTTACATATAGGCACGGGAGTACATGTGTCATCGGTTAGGTTTTACTTAACCCCCGATCTCCTGGGCTCGGGTTGTGACAGAGTTCACATGCTATATCAATATAATTACATCACCATGAAAAAATTGAAAATGTATAAAACAATAACCACGAATTTGATTCATGGGATAAATTCACATAACATTCACACATGGTGACCATGATAGCCAGATCAATCGCTGCAAAACAAAGGTTAGATAGTTCGCTGCAAAACAAAGGTTAGTTATAGCAAACGCAATCCACGTTTTTTATAGCAACCTATAATCTTACTATGTTTTCTTCAATCCATGCGCAGTATCAAGATTGACTTTAATACCACTGTTACGAGGCAAGTGCTAGGATCTCTAGATATTGCGCATAGATCTATGCAGAAATATTTGTAGATGATGATGATTCAAGATCCATACCTGAAAGATCTCTTTGATTTGATCTCAGATTTATAGCAGCCCGAAAGTCTCAAGATCTTATATTGTATTCGTCTATGCTCGAACTCGCACCGGGGTGTGGGCCTCTTCTGTGAATTCTCCTTGCTCTTAAAAACGAGATTTCTCTTATGTGCTTTTCTTAGAGAGCAATAACACATATTTATAGGCTACAATAAGAACTTTAAGAAGAAAATAAGGAATAGGCTTCTTATGGAAACAAAAACCTTAATTCGACCCAAATTAGAATCCTAGATTCATAAATTACAATTCAATCCACTAGAGAATTGTAATTGCACTTTTGTCCTTATTCTCAAAATAATATTTCGAGCTTCTTGTTATTAAATGCTTATTAATTTCCTCATGTTAAGATTTCAGATATCCATCGATTAAAAAATTGCTGACACTTATATTTAATCGATATCTTTATAATTCTTTAAGGCCTTACACTTAACTTATTTGATATGTCCGACACAAAGTCCACCTGCAGGATTTAACATAATCAAAACTAAGAAGCTTCATCAAGGGGATATCATCAATCCCTATTACGAGATGTGGATTCCATTAATAAACTAATATACACCATACATGTAGTATAGTTATCCAATTTACTGAGATTATTGACTCATAAAAGGTCTCTCACTCCTTTGTAAATTAAAATGCCAAACATTAAATGCACGTGTCTATTATTTATATCGAGATTAAGAGTACAAGCACTCATAATAACTATTTAGATGTTGATCATCTTATATAATTAATATAAAGATAATAACCTAAAAGCGGTCATATTCAATACACACAAAGCGTACTAGCATAATGAGTCGAAACTATACCATTTCTCAGAGCCAAGACAAGCCTACTAAAACATCATGCTACAATCGTACCGATGGTGTGTCTAGTTCTATCTAGATCGTGAATAACAATAACTTATATTCTATAAGAACCAACAAATAAGTTTTCCGTGCGTAAGCTGAACTCTACACACCAACTTTTCTACTTTGTAGAGTAAAAGACACATTTATGCATAATAAATAATAATGCAACCATTTGCCCATACAAATTCTCATTAAGATAAAAAAAAATTTTACTAATAAGTAAATCAGTTAAAGACAAATACATAAAAGTATGTTTTTAGTATAAATTTTCAACAATTTACTTTTTAATATGAAGGTTCTATCTGAGCTCCATTCATGATTTCTGCACAATTGAAGCACCTTTGTAGCAGTCTATGATCACGGCCAATGCCGTTCGGGTATACTTATGGTAATGGTCACAGTCACACATGAGCAACTGGATTTAGAGCCAAAAGTTGTCTTCTCTCCTCTCTTTGCTTTTTTATCACAATTGCTTAGAGGGGATTGCACATGACCCGTTTGCAGCCATTAGAATAGCACCTAAAGCTAGCTTATTGTTGGGTTTGGTGAAGATACATCCACTTGTTCAACTTGATCATTGACACATATAAGCAGACACTTAGCTTTTGTGGCCTATGGGTGTTGACCCATAAAAAATTGCAAATAATGCAGCAAAGGAGTTACAAGCTTTGGATTATAAAGTTCCAAAGTTTTCAAAACATTTGGACCTCATCTCAGTTCTACTCAAGCTTCGAAGGCTATTCGCTAGCTTCTTGGGAATCACTATGGGACCTGGCACTTCCACATGTCGAAGCAATCTCCTATTCAACAAAATGCTTTCAAGTACATTTAAAGACTACACCTCAAGGATTCAGAGCAGTTGGACATCATTTAGATCCAAACTTGGTCCAGATGATCATATACTATGCTCTGTGGGTCTCTGTGCAGAGTGACATCCGATGAAGATCAAACTATCTGAAACTCTTAGAGGAAGCTCAAATGATGCCCATGATAGGCCCTACAAAATTTCGTGTTGAACAGAAATCATCGAACCCAAAAGCCACAAGCATGTCAAATTGGAGTCAGTCCCCCCCTAAGCCATGGGGTCACTGACCAAAGTCCTGCTTTCTGATATCCAAAATTGATGAAATTTGGGCAAATAGTCCAAGATATCCCTGATGTCAGTTCCTCCAAGTTTCAAACCAAACCGAAGTTAGTTCGGCCTCAAACAGCTGAGACAAGGGCCCATTTTCATAAAAAGTCAACTGGAGAGTTGACCAACTTTCGAAAGTCAAAACAGGTTAAAACTTCTATGACATGCTCAAAATAGTGTCAAGAAGCAACCCTTCAAGTTTCGTGGCGATCGGACATCGTTCGGGCCCTAAACTGGCGAAAACGGGTCACATATACAAAAGTCTGAAAAAGGGCCTTCTCCGTGACCGCGGCCCAATCAATGAAGGATTTGACCAACTTCAGGTGGTCAAAACGAGTTGAAACTTTTATGACACACTCAAAATAGTGTCAAGAAGCATCCTTCCAAGTTTCGTTGCGATCGGACTTCGTTCAGACTCCAAACAGGTGAAAATGGGTCACAAATGCAAAAGTCCAAAAATGGGCCTTGCCCGTGACTGCGGCTTGTTCATCAAGGGAGTTGACCAACTTCAGGTGGTCAAAACGAGATGAAACATCTATGACACACTCAAAATAGTGTCAAAAAGTATCCTTCCAAGTTTCGTCAAGATTGGAGTTCGTCAGACCCCAAACAGGTGAAAATGGTTCACAAATGGAAAAGTCCCAAAATGGGCCATGGGAGTGACTGGGGCCTGTTCATCAAGGGAGTTGATCAACTTTAGGTGGTCAAAACGAGCTAAAACCTCTATGACACACTCAAAATAGTGTCAAGAAGCATTCTTCCAAGTTTTGTCAAGATTGGAGTTCGTTCGGACCCCAAACAGGTGAAAATGGTTCACAAATGGAAAAGTCCTAAAATGGGACTTGGGAGTGACTGGGGCCTGTTCATCAAGGGAGTTGACCAACTTCAGGTGGTCAAAATGAGCTAAAAACTCTATGAAACACTCAAAATAGTGTCAAGAAGCATCCTTCCAAGTTTCATCAAGATTGGAGTTCGTTCGGACCCCAAACAGGTGAAAATGGTTCACAAATGGAAAAGTCCCAAAATGGGCCTTGGGAGTGACGGGGCCTGTTCATCAAGGGAGTTGACCAACTTCAAGTGGTCAAAACGAGCTGAAACTTCTATGACACACTTAAAATAGTGTCAAGAAGCATCCTTCCAAGTTTTGTCAAGATTGGAGTTCGTTTGGACCCCAAACAGATGAAAATGGGTCACATACACAAAAGTCCAAAGACGGGCCTTGTTCGTGACCGGGGCCCGTTCATCAAGGGAGTTGACCAACTTCAGGTGGTTAAAATGAGCTGAAAATTTTATGACATGGTTAAAATAGTGTCAAGAAGAATCCTACCAAGTTTCGTGGCAATTGGACTTCGTTCGGGCCCCAAACAGATGAAAATGGTTCACATACACAAAAGTCCGAAAACGGGCCTTGTCCATGACCAGGGCCTGTTCATCAAGGGAGTTGACCAACTTCAGGTGCTCAAAATGAGCTGAGAATTTTATGACATGATCAAAAAAGTGTCAAAAAGCATCCTACGAAGTTCCGTGGCAATTGGACTTCATTCGGGCCCCAAATAGGTGAAAACGGGTCAAAATGCAAAAACCCGAAATTGGGCCTTGTCCGTGACCGAGGCTGCGGTCACAGACTCTCAAAGGATACTTCCTGCGGTTTTGGGCAGTTTTTGTCCACTCCCTTTTGAAATCCAACTTCCCACAACTCCCCTTAACTCCCAAGAACCGCCAAAAACCGCCTGGGACCTCTATAAAAAGAAGAATGTTTGAAGGAAGCGAGGGAGAACAGACAGAAGAGAGAAAAACAGAGAATTGCACGAAGACAGAAGCATTCAAGCAAAGAAAAGCAGCATCCCACGACCATTCCCCTCCTTCTTTAGTCACCACGGTGAGCAAAAAGATTCAGAGAGGAAGAGGAGAAGGGTGGGGTAACTATGGAACGAACTATGTTCATGCAATGGCGACAATTCGAAGGATGAAGTTGTCATCTTTGTTTTTCTCATTCGGGGGGGTTTCTTAGCCATTACAAACATTGTGAACAAGCCCCTTTGGGCTTCATTTTGTTCCTTGAAAATAATAGGTTCAGAATGACGCAATTTTGGCTTCTTACGACACCCTCTTCGGACTTGAACAAAAAACAGTCCGTAAGAAACAATGATGAATTACAAAGTTTTCAATCGATTCCATAGTCGAATTCGATCTTCTCAATGGTTATCGAACACCCCAAGATGCCATGAAAGGGAGTTTCAACACTTGAAAAAGTTTGGAAGAGCAAACAGCGCGAACAGTATGAAAAACGGAGGCGAACAGTGGCTTCACGGCCACTGTCTGCCAGTGACTGTGACCCCCAGTCATTGGCAGCGGCCAGTGACCGGGAGTCTCTGTCACTGGAAGGCTCCAGTGACCATGACCCACGGTCACTGGAATGGGGCAGTGACCGCGGGTCACGGTCACCCTCCCATTTTTTCCTCTTTTTTGCATTTTTTTCTACCTTATGTACATTTTCTTGTATTTTCCAAATTGATATCACATCTAAGACTTGAGGGAGGGGTTGTAAACTTTGTAAACTTGTGTAAACAATCTGCATCCCCGCGGTCAGGGCATTGAACCCATGTAAACAAAAGGGAATTCAGTGATGAATTGTAATTGATTCCCATTTTTCTTAACGCTTGAAGTACGTGAATGTCGGACATTGAATCCATTACACATTTTCCACGTCATTTTTAAACGCGATCAATGGGAAGTGTCAGAGGTTGAGAAATGACAATTCACCCATTCCTTAGCATGGTGTAAGCACAAGTTGAGTCACTAACTCTCTCTAGGATTTACAAGTGATTTGATTTATGGTTGTTTAACATGAGATGAACACAAACTTGACTGACATGGCTTCTGTGGGAATTCATTCAGGGTCATCAAAATTGAGGATGCCTATGATACACCTTTTTTTTGCTTTTGATGAGAATGATACTTCCCTTAAATCTCAATAAATATGAGAAGTATAAATCACCTAGATATGAGTGGCCGTTTGAAGAAACCAACAAAAATAGGATGAACCTCTAGTCTAGTGGTTGGATGTAGCTTTAAATGAGCCTTTTACATTGTCTTTCTCAATTACAACTTCCAAAGCTAATTTACCTTTCCTTACCTTTTCCGATGCCAACCCGATATGTATTATCCAAGTCAATTTGAGAGATGTCGACCGTCTGTGTGGGAAGTTAACGGATACAATATCACCATCTAATCATTGATGACAGTTAATAATCTTTGTCTTAAAATTAACTTTGTAGAGCAATATTTCCTTCATTAACTCTAAATACACTGAAAATAGTGCGTTTTCGAAATTCCACAAGAATGTCTAATGGTCCCATCATAGCAAATCACCACTCGTGAATTTATTTGTTGAAATTTGTTAGAGATGCTGTCTAGGGAATGTGGAAATCCTTTAGTCGGCTTCAAATTTGAATGTGGAGAGTAAAATATTCTCTACTTGTTGCAGGTAAGTCTAATGACCTTGTTGAAATTTGTTAGAGATGCCATCTAGTGGCCTTGCTAAAGGTACGACAAACATGGCCCATTTCAGATGAGAGCATCCAAAAACATGCACTAATCAGTATGTGGCTAACTCAATGGATGGTTATAAAATAAAATGGTAGCAATCCAACTGCAACGGATCAAAATGGTTGATGTAGACTATAAATTTTGGCTATATTCTACTCCAATAATCAATAACCCACTGATGCAATATTGCGATTTTGACACCAAACGCTTAGGTTCAAACATAGCTAAACCCACCAAAATTTGGGGGCACATTCACAACAATCTTAATCATCCAAAGGACTGATAAGTTGTTAAGACATACTTCACAATAAAACTAATCAATTTGGACCCAATAATTTTTTACACAAAATAATGATGTTCCATTGAAAATATATATATAGAGGGTTTAAGAACATGAGAAAAAAAATAAAGATGGTTTAAGAACAAACTCGAAAATTAATCATACTCGATAAATCGGAACAAATATCAACAGTGTGGCCCACCATGTCACTCTTTCTACATATTCCACGTATGTAAGTACATAGACACATGAGGCTCGACAACCGTACGATCTAAATCTAGTTGGCGAAGGTGGGCCATATGCTAGCGAGCCACCCAACATCAAGGAGAATCAAAGTTGTTGTTACTTAGACGGACACAGATGGTTTCCGTCACTGAAGAATATGGGAGGAAAGCCACATGACATTACTACTCATTGGTCATGTGTTGCAGCACATTTTATTGCCTTGGAGACGAGGCCATTGGTATAGATGGAGCGGTCCCTTTGGAAAAGGCAGGGCAATAGCTAGCACCCATCGCTCTTTTTAAGGGGATTTTGGATTTCATCTGGGGCGATCGCCCCAGATGCTTACAACATGAGTCTGCCACTGCCAATGGGCCTTAAAAGATAGGCCAGTCGTTGAGATTAATGGGCCTAGGAAGATAGGTCAGACCCTCTTGGTCAAGCAGGTTAAGCTAAGCTGGATTGCCCAACAAATTATGATGAGCGCATTCAAGCCGGGGCCCAATGTTTTCAGCAGGTATAGCCCGGCAAGGTGCCTAGCCTAGTTCCCTTATCAGGTTGGGATGAACTAAATTGACAAATAGCATGGGTAGAGCCCAAATGGTGCATTAGGCTTGGGGGTGTTCATGGGCTCTCCCTGCCCGAGCTCAATCCAGACCCAGCCCGCTTTGGACAGGGCTTGGATATGTTATTAGGGCCCGTTTAATAATTGGGCCAGGCTTGGATTAAATGACATGTAACAAATGCATGCAATTCAACTTAATTAGTACAAACAGTTACTTAAAAGGCCACAAAATTAATTAAATGCCCACTTTGGCCTGGCCCGATTTATTTAATTGTCGGTCTCCGGCCTGACCTTTACGGCCCATGTCAAGCTCCGGCCAGGCCTAGGTCAGTGTTTCTAAAGGTGGGCCACGAAAAGATATGACATAGGCCTGCCCAACCCGGCCCATGAACACCCATAATTAGGCTTGCGAGGGCCCAATTAGTATAATGGAGCAGGCTTGGATTGATTATTGTTTCTATTGCGACAAAATTGTATTTGTGGGATTGGCTAGACTTTAGCTTTATTCCCCTGTATGGTGGCACTCCCTACTCTTTGTGAGCTCTGTGATGTTATTGGATTAGGATTTCCAAATGAGCCAAACCAGGACTCCCCAAATTCGTGAGTAAGCTCAAGAGAGAGTTTAGAGTGCCTATATAATAAAAAAAAAATTCCAATTTCAATCGATATATGAATTCTTTATTCATCATTATAATACTATTCATTGTTTTATTTATTATTATTATATTATCAAATGATTATTAAATATTTGTTGACCCACTGTTGCTCCTTACATGTGATCATGACCATTACATCATGTAGATCGTAAATGATTAATTCATGACTATATATCCTGAGAGTGGGTCATATCATGTGGCACTGGTCATTGAGTAATGGATTCGGATACACACGCAGGCCAGGCTCGCCATGATTAGTGGCCACCTAACCCACTCTCTAGACAAACACCGTTAGGAGGGAGGAAGATAAAATAAACCCCTTTGGAAGAGTTGCCCACTACCTAAACCAAACAAGGGGAGGGAACTTGTGCTTTAATGCGCAAAATATCAACAACTTGTAGGCATGCCATTGGATCTCTCTTGTCCGACCTTTTAAAAAGAAATCGTGAGTCCAAGGAGTCAAACTCCAAAATGGGGCCCACTATGGAGAATCCTAAACCCTATGGGAAAATTTTATCCTTTTTAGATAAAATAGAGATTTTATTTTTTTAATGCTTTTTTGAGAGAAAAAGTGGCAGCATCAAACATAAATTTTATTATAATAAGAAAACATCAGAATAAAGAAGCTGGATCTAGAGCAGTTGAATAATTACCTTTTGAGCTAGGGGTTTATAAAAAAGAAATAGTAAAAAGTGATATATATATAAATATATATATATATAGATATATGTTTACATATGAGAAATATGTAAGTGAGAACTAGTTCTCACCATTCTTTTATGAGAACTATTGGTAGGGCCCACCTAACAATCCATCCAAACCATGCACAAATAAGGACGTCACCCCCCACTCCCCCGTAAGTACTCCCAAGGTTTATGTCACGCCCCCAAAACTGGGCCGGATCCAAACCCGGTTCCAGGGGTGTGAGAATTGGGGCCAATTAAAATTTTTCTAAACATAATCAGTACGGGCCCCAATTCCGGGTGGATCGAAGTCCTTCGTGAGGCTATACTTGGTGATCAAGCAACCATAATCACACGCGAAACTAAAATCCATACTCATCGCAGACGGATATTACTTAACAATCATGTAACAAATCTCATTAATAATAAAATCAAGATCAAGTGCTTCGAAGCATAATAATTAAAGTTATAATTTCAAAACAAATAAATTTAATTAAATAAACTAATGGCCCAAAAATAGCCTTATTACATAACCTAAAGTTTTCGAACTCAGCACCACACTAGGACACCTCAGATGATGTCATCGATGCGCCACTCAACAACTTCGCCACCTAGCGGAATTTCCTGCGTAGCCTGACCCTCTAGTTCGGCCCCTGAAACGGAACCTAGACACCAAAAGTAATGGGTCAGATTGACATAATCTGGCAAGAGGGTAAGCTGCAACAATGGATTAATCAACTGAATTAAATGATATATTTATTATGAACCAAAATAAATCAGATGCAAACCCCAATGGCATGAATGCATAGAAACGGGTATTCCCGCAGATAAATATACAGAAACGGGTAAATCCCGCATACAGATAACAGAAACGGGTAGTCCCGCAGATAATAACAGAAACGGGTAATCCCGCAGATAATAACAGAAACGGGTAATCCCGCAAATAATAATAGAAACGGGTAATCCCGCAAATAATAACAGAAAGCACAGCTGCATACTATTATCCACAGCACACGCTGACCCGATGGCGTACGTCCACCTCCGAACTGCAGTCGGTCAAATATATATATATACAAATATATATACTTACAAATACATACATATACAGATGCAAAATGAACCATGATATGAAACCCTCAATCCCAACATTCAATCCAATACCATTTTGAGTACTTAAATTTAAAAGTGTATTATGAACGTGTGTCAATTCAAATTATTGAGGGTAAGCACTAATCCACCAACGGTCAAGTTAGATAAATATGCACATGAGAACTAACTCTCTATCACAATGGAAATATGAGTCCACGATGCCGATATACTACTTTTGGTGCCTATCATGTGGTGCATCCCGAACCTCACATTCCCATTCTGCATTTAGTCTAATTCTCATGTGAACATTCAACTAACATTCCTAAAAGACATAATTCATCTAATCCAATTATATATAATTAGTGTGTTTTACAAATTAGGTAAAAGATGTTCAATTTCTGAATCCAAAGTTAAATCAAGTTACGTTCAAAAGGGGAAAGAAAATAATTAATTCCTTAATATCATTGTTGTGTATAAATTCACATTATCATTTTATGCAAAACAGAAGGTATAAATTTCGAATCCCAATTTGAAATCTAACTCAATTAAGATTCCAAATTTCAAATTATAAATACATTCTATTTACGGTTTAATCGCTACTAAATACATTTTTATTTTATTTCAATCAACCTAAATGAACACTAATCAAAATTTAATAATTCTCAATCAAGTTTATAAATAATCCAAAATACATTTCTAATAACATCAAATTAAAATTAATTTAATAAAACCTAATTTCCATTAAAATACTAAACCATTAATCAAAACTTAACCCCTTAATCCTTTATAAGAATATCCTAACCTAATTATTTATTTAGTAATATTATGTACAAATATATATTTAATTATATATATATTTTTTTGAAAAGAATGGACTGACGCGCCCATATCCGACCCGGGCCCAGGCCAGCCAGGCCGGGCCCAGCCAGCCAGGCGGGCCCAGCCAGCCAGGCGGGCCCAAGCCGCCTGGCCTGCTGCCAGGCGGCAGATGCCGCCCAGCAGCAAGTGCTGCCAGGCGGCAGCTGCTGCCTGGGCGTGTCTGGGCGGCAGTCTCGCAGATTTTTTTTTTTTTTTTTTTTTTACAAAAACATTAATCTACAAGTTTTGGAAGAAAAACCAAATCACACTATCCCCCCAATAGCCATTAACCCAACAAAAAGAAGTCATGCACAAAGTATGTAAATCAATAAGCAACTAAAACATATTGCAAACACCAAAAACCATTGTTTCAACTATCCACTTGCCTGGATCTTGAAGCCAAAGTAGATCTGAAGATCAAAGTTTGGAAGAGCCCACCTTGGTTTCCCCCTTAGAAAGCCTCTAGGGTTTTGGTTGAAGAAGAAGAGAAGAGGGTTGGAGAATGGGGAAAAACCCTAAGAATAGAGTTTATATAAAAGAGGGGGTTTTTCTAATTTACAAAGAAGGGCCTCCTGCTTTTTAGTGGGTTTTAAGAAATTACAAAAAGAGTCATCTGGTCCAAAAAGGGTCCATTAACCCAGGCCCAAATGTGTTAAACCGATCTATTTGACCCTCTTAACCCAACTCAAACCCGTCAAACCGGTATGACCCAATATAAAAATTCAGGACTTGACAGTTTAGCACACATCTAAATGACTTTGATCATTCGATGGAGGGTTGATTTTTTTTTTTTCAAATATGAGTTCACTAAACTTGCAGGCTATGGTTGAATGGGTTAGAAGCCCATTCGAACGAATTTGACCATTCGATGGAGGATTGAATATTTTTTTAATGAGTCAGTTAAACTTGTCGGTTACGGATGAAAGGGTAGGGGCATAGGATTGGGGTTAAATGTGATACTTGTGGTGATCCATATAGATCTTTCCATCCTTCTGCTCCCATTCTCAGATGGGACTCCATTAAAAATTCTAACCATGACTTAGTGAGAAATATTTTCACTAGAACAAAGCCAAGTGTGCATTTCTCAATTGGCAGGACGGAGGCAGCACGTGTGTAAGGCCCTAAGCCTTAACTTCATGGGTCGGGTTGATTAATTGGGTTTGGGTTGGATTAGTTTGGTTTAGATGTGAATTTAATAGGATAATTTAAGAATTAGCGTCATATCATACATGACATGTCATTATACAACCCATTTGTGTGAGTGACTGTAACACCCCGACCCCACATAAGCAAGTTTAGAGGTTGCTTAATTGGGCTTAGTGATTTGCTAGAGGATTCTATCAGGTCATTGTGTTTTACCCTCTTTGGGTTATATTTGGGGTCTTGGTTAAGTAGTTGAGTTAAGTTTAACTTGGATTAAGTAGCTTCGAGCCCTTTTTCGTAATTTTTAAATTTATTTGAGTTTGTTGTTTTGGCATTAGATTGATGTCATCGCGTGTCTTTCGTCATGCTTGGTAATTTCCATAACTGACACAAAAACATCTGGAACCAATTGTCTTCGTTGGACGTTGATTTGACTCGATTTGTAATTTCTGAGAACTTTTGGACTATCGATAAGCTGGTTATAATATAAAAGGTACCTACCATCATTATCCTTTGCATAAAGTCGGTTGCTTCGTTCTTCTTCAGCTCCATCACCGTTTTCTTCTTCTTCTTCTTCTTATCCTTCGTTGTTTCTCGTCTCGGTGTCAAGCTTCATTTCTTTTGTGCCAATTTTCTTCAATTCGAGCCTAGGAACGAGTGAAAGCTTGCAAACCGTCGTTAAAGGCAAGTATAAGCAACTATTGGATGAATACATATTGGTATATCGTGATGGCTATGATTCACTTCAATCATTCTTAGTGTGTGCATGTTATCACAGCCTTTTTTGTTTCTTCTTATAATTATTAGGATAGGAAAAGAAGGGGGCTAAGCCGTAGAGCATGATACGGCTAAGCAAAGACCTGAAAAACAAAGAAGAAGGTTGGGTAGATACCATAGAAACACTTGTAGAACCTAGTTCTTGGACCTCTCTCTCATAACCTTACCTTGAGACTCAATTAGAAATTGACTTTGTTCGCAACAGAATGCTCCAGGGCCGATCGGTCGGTTCTGAAGCCCGATCGATCGAATTACCCTTCTAGAAGTTATTTGATCAGTCGGATAACCACCCGATCAATCGGGTACTCAGACTTCAAGGATTCTAGAAACTGACTTTAAAGGACTTCCATGACTGACCATTAGCCTTCCACAGTCCTCCTAGTGGCATAAGAATGGGATACACTATTGATGAAAGATTTGAATCCCATGAATGGTCTTGAGGGCTGAGAGTTATTCATGAGTGTTATCCATGTGTTAAGAACCTCCCCATAAGTGTTGGTTTAAGGGAATTTGATACTCTTTCCTCTTATAATAAAACACCAAAGGAAGAACAACTGAGTATCGGTCACCTTAAAACTACATCATCATGCATGGTTAGTGACAATGGATAACTAAACTAGGAGTTGGCCAGTAAATAACCTTGATTCTCCCAACTTGGAATTGCATAGCATCTTGACGCATGGTTCTTGCCCTCAAATCTTGACTATGGAATTAAATAAGCATTGCAAGATATCTTGATATTGACATGGACATTGACTTGAATGTATGTTTGAGCTTGAGTAACGGTATCCGTGTTATATGTTTTCCTTATTCGTCTTTAATGTCCTGCAATATGCTTGATTGATCATGTCTGGCTCTACTAAGCCTCAACCTTAGGATATCCGATGGGGTTGACTTTGGCCTAGCATGCTTGTTGCCGCTGCAGTGTGCTCACATCTTGGGGCTTTCAAACCCCAGGAACCCGAGACCCATTCGCACCTTGGCCCGGTCGATAGTGTTCTCTCACGTCACACTCTCGAAATGGAGAATATGGCATATGTAGTAACCATCTAGTATAGTATTTATGTTTATTGAATCTTATGCATACATCACTCATTGGTACGACATGCCTACAATACTAACTTAAACTTCTATTTAATTTACCTGTAATGAATTCTTTTAGACACAACGCATATTACCTATTTGTTGTTTATGCTTTGTTGAATCGCTGTATTCATTCGTTGTTTCTTGATGTTTCAGGCTCAGATTCCACTCCCGATCCCTCAAAGATCAGTCAGACTTCAGAGGAGATCTTAGAGACCCCATCTGGGCTAGATGAGTGGATGTGACTGATCCACTCCGGAGAGCATCTTGGCTTCCACCAATTCTCATTTTGTTACATTGCTTGATAATGTTTTGTGTTTTGTAAAGTTTAATACTTTCATTCCTTTCGCTTCCTCTTGTATCTCTTGCATCTCTTGTATCTTTGGTAACCGTTATCTTATCACCAGTGGTTATGTGTTTCATTGTATCCTTTTATCTCTTTTCTATTGATATGATTTACAGTTTTCACGTATAATGCTTGCATGTGTGAATGTTTCCTTGTGTATATGCACTTAAACTGGGTTTAGGTGTACATACACGGGAGTACATGTGTCACTGATTGGTTTTCGTTCCTAATCCCTGATTTTTTAGGCTCGGGTTGTGACAGTGACCCAATCCCATCATGAACCTTAGGCCTTAGCCCATTAGACTACAATGTTTAGGCCCAAAAACCCTTTCTTGAAATTACCTAAAATTTACTTAATTAGCAGAGAGCCCTTTTTCATAATTGAGACAGACTCTTACGATAACCCTAGTGTTCTTCCAACCATTTCATCCTTTTTTCCTCTTTCACATCTTCACAAACCCTCCTCTCATTCTTTTTTTCTCCACCACAACCTCAAGCATTGCTCCAAGAAAAGACTAGATCTCCTTGGTCCAAGAGGCTTTATCACCATCATACTCCTCAAACCCCTCCAAACTTCGGTAAATCTTTTGGCTTCATGAGTTACATGTAGTTTCTTCATTTATTGTAAATCATGCATTCACGTAGGGATTGAGATTATGTTCTTTTAGTTGTAGGAAGAGATCTTAGTTGGTGCCATCTAGGGTGTCGATTTGTGATTTGGGAGAACAAGCGATAGATCTTTACATAAGGCTAATTATTGGAAAGCTTTTGAGGCAAGGAAACAGTCATAGATGATGATTATTGTGTTTGGATATGGAATCACATCAGTCTTTATTATAAATTAATCTCCAAGTAATTGTATTCATTGGTAATGGGAAAAATTTTTTAATTGGAAATTAAGATTATAGATAGATTATTTAATTGGCAATGAAGTGATTGGATTACGCTCCTGGGGATGTCCTTAGGCAAGGGTTGGAAACCCGATGGAAGCCGGGGAAGAACACCCCTTTACAAGCCCAAGTGAATCTCAATAGATTCGTGATTTGTTAGGTCCGCTAAAGTGGGCATTATTCTACAACCAATTAAATTGAAAAGTATATGAATTCTATCAGGTGTGCTCGAGCGGGGAGCTCTGCGCTTTAGCAGAGATTCGAGGAGTCTCAGTTATTTATGTAGAACAATACATCTGTTAGATCCACTCAAGCAGGGGTAGCCCTACGCTTGAACATGGGGCCCTTTTGTTTGTGGATCGTCCCATATAGGATGGGTTCTTGTCAGATCCACTCAAGCTAAATACCTCCTGCGCTCGAGTGGACACCACTACTGTGCACAATTACAAAGGTGACTGTGCATATCTAATTATACCCCATCGGTGACTGTGGCCCACTTAGGGCTGACGGTTGCTTTCATTCCAGAAGTTTGACTTTTGGACAATAAAACACATAACTTTCCTTGGGTAAATATTAACTGGTTAGGTGTAACATTCCGACCCAACCTAAGCTTAATTAGCAAGTAACTAATTATAATTACTATCTAATTAATATGATCTTATCTTAAACAAGTCTATTTTAGTCTTGTGGAGTCCAGTGGGTCAAGTTCAGCTCATGAATAGGTAGTTGGGTCAGGTTTGGCTTTAATAAGTTAGATGAAGCCCTTTTTTGTAAATTTAGAATTCATGGTCTCACATCATACACGCATCATTTGACACCATCATGTTTGTCTTGTTGAGCTTGTCAACTTTCATACTTGACCTAAATGCATTAAATTTCATTTGACTTAGTTGGATCCTCAAATAAATTAAATGATATAACCCTAAGTGAGAAGGACTTTTTTATAAACCTTAAGTTATGTATATGTTGGAATGGGCTTCAATGCCCATTTCATTTGTTCCTTCCTCCTTTGTAACTATTGTAGCTCGTCGTTCCTCTTCACTTCATCTCTTCCTCACCATTTTGTCAACAATTGAAGGTTTACAACCTGCATGTGTAGTGTGGAACTCTCCTCTCCCATTTCCATTATCTTCTAGCACTCCTCACTTGTAAAGTAAAAAATTCAAGCACTTCTTCTTTTTAATCGATCACTAAGGTAAGATTACTTCCTAATATACAGAATTCTTAGGTTCAGGGAGTTAAGAAGACTCCCCTTTTCAAACATGCACTGATCTCATTTATTATTTTTTACATGCATATCATTTTAGACCAGGAAACACTGGGTTCTTCTCTTCAACTGAGTCAAGAGAAGAAGTAGCAGTGGAACATGAAATCAAGCTAAGGATAAGCTAATTTTAGTTGAATGCATGTTGGTATTGTATGATTCTTGTAAATTTATTGAATATTTAATAGAAAAGTCTAGCCCTTATAATGGTTTAAAATGCATGAATCGATTATTTAAGTGAACCACGTACTGAAATTGGAGGTTAAATAATTAAAGATAAATAGAAATGAATGCTTTCAATAGGCAATATACATGCAATCAGAACCCCAACATTATGGGTTAAAGAGGAGCTTTCTGTAGCTGAGTTAGCTCCAGAAAATCTGACACTTACAACTAACCTATAAGTATGTTTTGGCTCAGAATCCAGAGAACCAAATTTAATACTTTATTCTACGGTTAAGCCATGGAATGTGCTACGGCCAAGCTGTAACCACACCGTGGCTCAACTGTAGGTCAAGTACGGCTAAGCCGTAGACCATTTTACAATTTAACCATAAATGTGGTGGAACAGTTGTGTAACCATGGCTAAGCTGTAGTGCATCTTACGGCTAAACCGTAAGTTGCCCACGGCTAAGCATAGGTCACTCACTGTTAAACCGTAGGACCATTGAAACTAGGATTTCTTAAGCACTACTTCAAGACCTTGTAGGACCTTAGTTCTTAGATTCTTTTACCCTATGCATTGGCCCAATGGAACAATTGAGCATCATGAAGGGTCTTGAGGGCTGAGACTCATTCATGTAGTGTTGTTCATTTGTTAAGCACCTCTCCATGGGTGTTAGTTTAATGGACTTCGATATACATTTTATACACAATGTAACACCAAAAGGAGATAATTATGTACTAGATAACTTAAACTACATCATCACGCACGGTTAGAAACAATGGATGACTAGATTATGGTTGGCTAATAAAACTACCTTGATCTTATTAAATTGAATTGAATTGCATATCATATTGGCTTATCGTTATTGAATTCTATTATTCCAATATTGATTTTGAATTGAATAATCATGTCTAAATCGATTCAAATTGAAATGGTCACAGTATGCAGTGACTCTATTTGAAATGTTCCTTCATATATGTTTTATATTGATATGGATATTGAATTAAGTAAGAAAGAATAGAACGAATGACTTGAATGTATACTGATTGTAGTATTCTTAATAAATGAATTGCATAATTTACTCAAATTCAAATATATCAATTGAAATGGTCTGGTTCTACTCAACTCCAGCCTTATAATACCCGGTGGGGTTGAATTTGGTGTAGCATGAACGTTGCCACTGCAGGGTGCTTTTGGAACTTTCGAACTCCATATATGAAAAAATCCATTTGTACCTTGACCCGATCGATGGTGTTCTTTACATAAAGATCCCTAGAGGGAGGATATGACAAATGTAGTAGCCAAATAGTATGTATTTACATTTATTGATCTTTACAGCCTACTTATTTCAAATGCACAATATGCCTAGTTTATTGAATTGAACTCTAATGATCACCTGTCATTAATTCTTTTAGATACAACGCATATTATATTAATTATGATTATACTTTGCTGAATAGTCTTATTCACAAATTGTCTAATGGTGTTACAGGTCTAGATCTCGAACCTGGTTTGGCACAGACCAAGGAGTCAGAGAAGGAGACTGCAGTTGTTCCTTCAGACTAAAATGATTAGATAGCAGAAACTTACTAACTGATCCACATGCTGCGAGCAACACACTAATATCTTAGGAATGAGTATTTTGGGCATTTTGGGATTTTTAGCATATACACGTAAGTGCATTCATGTAGACTATTATTTGCATAACTTGATCTTGTTACGTATGTTTTTGTTTCCTTGTACTTCATTGTCCTATTTTCCTTTCATAGAACGTACGTTTTTCCTTGGCATAGTTGCATACATGTGCATATCACATTTGGGTTGTACAGATGATGTGTAGAATTAATATAATAATCTTATATTCTCTAAATATTAAGTTTTGGACTATTTCATGGTCGTAATGATATTGTTGAACTGCTCAATGGAAAGTGAAGAAAAATTATAGGCGATATTGGTAGGTTTCCGCGTATTGAATTCTTAGACAGATGTTTTGTTCAGCACCTTACACGTATAAGTATGTGATATCCTTCGTGTAATTCCATTTATACTCCAATCCAGGTGTAAATTACATGGGAGTACGTGTGTCATTAATTGGGATTAATCCTAATACCTGAATTCTTAGGCTTAGGTTGTGACATTAATATAAGGGATTGGATGTAAAAGCGGTATGTGACATTAGTCTTCCCTTGTTGACCAGATGCATACTATAGGCTTACTTTGATAGTGGAATGGTGATATAGAACCTCAGGATGCTTCACATAAAAGGCACCATATGAGCGTAATTCTGAATTATGAGTCTAGATGGTCATTATGTTAGTCAGTGTAGCTCAATGGATATGTGCACCGATTAGTATAGACCATAAGATGGTTAAAACTGACTTCTATTTTTAATAACATCAACTAACGCTAGATTAGTGTTGGATTAGGGGTAGGACGATTTAATTATGACCATCTAACACATTTACATAATATACATTTAGAATGTTTGTTATTTCTTTAATTAAACAACCTCTATAATAATGTAATTTGATTTGTTACTATCCTACAATGGTTTAGGACGTCTGCCTGTGGTTAGGCTTTGGCATGCATTTGATATTGACTTTAGTTGGAGGTGGACGTAGGCCATCAATCAACGTGTATTGTGTGACACAATATGCAGATGAGCTGAGTAGGTTCGCCTATGTGCATTCATTTAGAGGGTTCGCTCGTGTGTTTTGTTTCAAATTATACATTTATATGTTTATATTGCCATATTATACTCTGTCAACTGTTAATCTTAATCATGATCAATCTATGAGCTACATCTATTATTCATAATCTATAACAATCTATTTGTTTGATTTTGTCAATATAACCTTGCTACATTTAGTGTCTAGGTCTCGATGCCACAGTCAAATTGGAGGGTCAGAAGATGCTTGAGGTTCCACCAGATGGCGGAGTTGTTGAATGGAGCATCAATAATATAGTCTAAGGTGTCATAGGTTATTATTTGGGAGTACATTTAGTATTTAAATAAATAAGGCCATACTTGAATGGGCCTAGGATTTGATGTATTTAATACTTTAATTTCTGCTCTTGGTATGGATTATTTAGCTTCTGTTTACTTGACTATAAATTTCATTTAATGATGATTAATTTATGATGAATTTATTTATACCTGCTGCATAACAACTATGTCGTTGAATTTGTGTGTGCTTTTGGTGACCGATCATTATATATAACCTCACGTAGGACTTTTATTCATCTTAAGTGGGGGCCCATAGTAAAACCATTGAGAAAATTTTAATTGCCCCCAATTCTAAATTGGATTTGATCTAGCCCAAAAATTGTAGGGGCATGATAACATTTGTATTGGCGTGCCAGGCCTACCCATGATAGACTAAAGTCGAGACTAGAGAGCATTTGCAATTGCAATTATGGCTGTCAATCCAGCACTTTCATGAGGGTGCCTGGCCCAGCTCAACCAGGCTAGCAAAAGTCCTCAAAACGAGTATTTTTCTTTTTTGCCTAAAGCCTTAGGGTAAGGTAGGGCTCTATTTTGGAAAGCACGCAATCTTGAAGGCTGAGCTAGGGCTTGACTTAGTCGCCCGAGGGAGCCCGGCCCGGCCCTTTGTTTATGCAAACTAAATAATATGTATAATTTAATATATATGTGTGGATTTTTATAAAAAAAATTATTAAAAACTCCTCTAATTAACAATTAATAATAGAGACTTAATATTTTGTCAAACAATAATAACCAAATCTTAGGCACCTATGAACAGTATGCTAAGGTTGATATCTCCATGGATCACTATGTTGTACCTATGTTTAATTCTATGTTTTATTTTGAACGGTATACTTGATTCTACATTTGCATGAGATGGACATAATCTTTAATGGAAAGATAATTTCAGTTATCATTTATTAGATTGATTTTACCATTACAATCTATTGAAGTTTGAGAGTTTAGATGGATAGTCATTAACATCAATATTGAGTGGGGTTGAGTTTTATCCATTGGCCATTAATTGATGCCAATTTCTTTTTACCCCTTTAGTTTTAAAATTGTTGTCTCATTCAAATGAACTCACATATGTACCCCACATCTAGAGTAAAAATTTGTGACTCATGCATCAAATTATCTTAGTCATTTATTTTCAGTAGTTAAAATTTAATTGTTTTGTTATAAAATCTAATAATGATGTTTCAAAGAAATACAAGTTAGGGTTAATGCTAATTCGAAAGTGGTCTAATGTTTATTTGAATCATGCAAACTAAATAATTTATTTGAAAAAAAAAACCTAATGCCTATTTGAATAAATCTAGCTAATTAAATCATATGAGAATCGTCAAACATGATTTGATGGCAAATATTATCGTTTTATAAAAAATATGTATAGTACATGAACTAGTAAAAAAATGTACAACTAATAAAGCTTTAACTGCGACAATCTTACTAATAGCCTAATGACAAATAAAATTGAATACATTACTTAGACCATACAACTACTGGTAGTGTGTTAAGGTATTTAATAGTGTCTTTTATTTCTTGATTTCATATCACAATACTATCAAATTTGTTGAATTTCATTTTATTTTAAATAATAGTTTTATATGATGACGAAGTAACTTATTACATGTATTTTTTAGAAGTTGTAAAAAAATATTGACTTGTTCATTGCCCTAGTTTATGGCTCAAGTAAAGGAGAGTTAGCACCATGGTATAGAAAAATTAATACATATAGTAATGTTAGAAAAAATCATTTCATTCAGCTTTGCCCTAGCCCCAGCTCGGCCCTGACCCCTAAGGGTAAGATAAGGGCTTTCGTATTATAGGCCTACTAAGAAATTTGATTGCTTTGGATTGAACTAAGCCCGACTTGCATATATGAAGGTAGGGTAAGGGCTTACCCCGGGCCTGCCCTTTGATAGCCCTAATTGCAATGCACTCCCAGTTTGAGAAACAAATATGATGACTGATGGATATATAGATTGATTGCCATTTGCCAGGCTTCACCAGCCTTTGAGCAGAGCAGAGCATAGAACAGCATAGAAAGTTGAACTCGTTTTGTCACGCCCCCAAAACTGGGCCGGATCCAAACCCGGTTCCAGGGGTGTGAGAATTGGGGCCAATTAAAATTTTTCTAAATATAAACAGCACGGGCCCCAATTCCGGGTGGATCGAAGTCCTTCGTGAGGCTATGCTTGGTGATCAAGCAACCATAATCACACGCGGAACTAAAATCCATGCTCATCGCAGACGGATATTACATCACAATAAGATAATCAATCTCATTAATAATAAAATCATAGTCAAGTGCTTCGAAGCATCACAATTAGAGTTAAAATTTCAAAACAACCAAACTTAAATTAATAAACTAATGGCCCAGACATGGCCTTATTACATAATCTAAAGTTTTCGAACTCAGCACCGCACTAGGACACCTCAGATGATGTCATCGGTGCTCCACTCAACAACTCCGCCATCTGGCGGAATTTCCTGCGTCGCCTGACCCTCCGGTTCTGCACTGACAACGGAACCTAGACACCCAAAAGTAGTGGGTCAGATTGACATAATCTGGTAAGAGGGTAAGCTGCAACAATGGATTAATCAGCTGAATTAAATGATATATTCATTATGAACCAAAATAAATCAGATGCAAACCCAATGGCATGAATGCGCAGAAACGGGTATCCCCGCAGATAAATAAGCAGAAACGGTAATCCCGCATACAGATAACAGAAACGGGTAATTCTGCAAATAATAACAGAAACGGGTAATCCAGCAGATAATAACAGAAACGGGACGGGTAACCCGCAGATAATAACAGAAACGGGTAATCCCGCAAATAATAACAGAAGGCACAGCTGCATACTATTATCCACAGTACACGCTGACCCGATGGCATACGTCCACCTCCGAACTGCAGTCGGTCAGATATATATATACAAATATACATACTTACAAATACATGCGTATATAGATGCAAAATGAACCATGATATGAAACCCTCAATCACAACATTCAATCCAATACCATTTTGAGTACTTAAATTTAAAAGTGTATTATGAACGTGTGTCAATTCAAATTATTGAGGGTAAGCACTAATCCACCAACGGTCAAGTTAGATAAATATGCACATGAGAACTAACTCTCTATCACAATGGAAATATGAGTCCACGATGCTGATATACTACTTTTGGTGCCTATCATGTGGTGCATCCCGAACCTCACATTCTCATTCTGCATTTAGTCTAATTCTCATGTGAACATTCAACTAACATTCCTAAAAGACATAATTCATCTAATCCAATTATATATAATTAGTGTGTTTTACAAATTAGGTAAAAGATGTTCAATTTCTGAATCCAAAGTTAAATCAAGTTACGATCAAAAGGGGAAAGAAAATAATTAATTCCTTAATATCATTGTTGTGTACAAATACACATTATCATTTTATACAAAACAGAAGGTACAAATTTCAGATCCCAATTTGAAATCTAATTCAATTAAGATTCCAATTTAAAATTATAAATACATTCTATTTACGGTTTAATCGCTACCAAATACATTTTCAGTTTATTTCAATCAACCTAAGTGAACACTAATCAAAATTTCATAATTCTCAATTAAGTTTATAAATAATCCAAGATACGTTTCTAATAACATCAAATTAAAATTAATTTAATAAAACCTAATCTCCATTAAAATACTAAACCATTAATCAAAATATAACCTTTTAATTCTTTATAAGAAGCAATATTGTGTATAAATATATATATATTAATAATATATATTTTTTTTTGAAAAGGAAATGGGCTAATTGGCCCAGACCCGTACCCGGGCCCAGGCCAGCCAGGCCGGGCCCAGCCAGCCAGGCCGGGCCCAACCAGCCAGGCAAGCTGGGCCGCCTGGCCTGCTGCCAGGCGGCAGATGCTGCCCAACAGCAACTGCTGCCAGGCAGCGCTGCTGCTGCCCAGCGGCAGTTGCTGCCAGGCAGCGCTGCTGCCAGGCGGCAGTGGCCGCACACAGATAGATTATTTTATTTTATTTTATTTTTATTTTTAAACATCATCAATCTCCCTTATGATTTTTGGAAGAAAATCAAATCACACTATTACCCTCTAAAAGCCATTAACCCAACAAGAAGAAGTCATGCACAAAGTGTGTAAATCAACAAGCAACAAAAACATATTGCAAGAACCAAAAATCATTGTTTTAGCTATCCACTTGCCTGGATCTTGAAGCCAAAATAGATCTGAAGATCAAAGCTTGGAAGAGCCCACCTTGGTTTCCCCCTTAGAGAGCCTTTAGGGTTTTGGTTGAAGAAGAAAAGAAGAGGGTTGGGGAATAGGGGAAAACCCTAAGAATAGAGTTTATATAAAAGAGGGGGTTTTTCTAAATTACAAAGAAGGGCCTCCTGCTTTCTAGTGGGTTTTAAGAAATTTCAAAAAAAGTCCTCTGGCCCAAAAGGGTCCATTAACTCAGGCCCCACTTATGTTAAATCAATCTATCTGACCCTCTTAACTCAACTCAAACCCGACAAACGGTGTGGCCCAATATAAAAAAATTCGAGACATGACATCTCACCCCCCTTAAAGGACATTTGGTCCTCCAAATGACTAACATACCTCTGGAAGAAGGTGCGGATACTGACGCTGCACTTCGTCTCTAAGCTCCCACGTTGCTTCCTCTGGGCGATGATGACTCCATTGAACCTTCACCCAGTGGATGATACGGTTTCTCAACACCTGCTCCTTGGTATCGACAATCCCCACCGGTTGTTCAGTGTACGTTGTATCATCCTGCACTTGCAATGGCTCATATTGCAGCACGTGTGAAGGGTCTGCTACATATTTCCTCAACATAGAAACATGGAAGACGTTGTGAACACCCGACAACTCTGGTGGCAGTGCTAACCGATAAGCCACGTCATTAATCTTGCTGATAATCTGGAACGGTCCCACATATCTTCGGGAAAGCTTCCCTTTCTGCCCAAACTGCAATGTACCACGCGTAGGTGATACCTTCAAAAATACATGGTCACCAACCTCAAACTTCAACTCTCTCCTCCTTTTATCAGCATAACTCTTTTGACGACTGCGGGCAACCTTCAACCTTTCCCGAATCTGTCTTATCTTGTCACTGGACTCTCCAACCACAGACGGTCCATGAAAACCACGAGCTCCAAAATTCGACCAACATATAGGGCTTCGACATCTCCTTCCGTACAAAGCTTCAAAAGGCGCCATGCCAATGCTAGAGTGGTAACTGTTGTTGTACGCGAATTCACATAGAGCCAAACTTTCATCCCAACTAGTCTTGAAATCTAAGACACATGCCCTTAGCATATCCTCCAATGTTTGATTTGTCCGCTCTGTTTGTCCGTCTGTTTGAGGATGATAGGCTGTACTAAAACTCAGTTTGGTTCCTAAGGCTTCCTGCAGTGATACCCAAAACCGAGATACAAACTTACTATCCCGATCGGAGACAATAAAAACCGGTGCTCCATGCAATCTTACTACTTCCTTAATATACAAATCTGCCATTTTCTCCATTCCTTGACCAATCTTGAATGGTACAAAGTGGGCTGACTTAGTCAAATGGTCTACTATCACCCAAATAGCATCAAATCCCTTTCTAGTATGAGGCAATCCAGACACGAAGTCCATAGTAACGTGCTCCCACTTCCACTGAGGAATCTCCAACTGATGCAAAAGACCCGGGGGTCTCCTATAATCTGCTTTAATCTGCTGGCAGACCAAACATTTTCCAACAAATTCTGCAATATCCTTTTTCATATTCTTCCACCAATAGTGATGCTTCAGATCGTGATACATCTTGGTACTGCCTGGATGAATAGTATACCGAGTATAGTGTGCCTCGACCATGATTTCATCCTTCAATTCTGGAAAATCGGGCACACAAATTCTGCCTTTAGAATGTAAAATATTATCTTCCAACTTAAAATCGGGCCTCTCCTCCATATGATCTTTGAGTCTTGTAATCTCGGGGTCTAGTAGCTGGTATTCTCTAATCCTCGGGAGTAATTCGGGTTCCCACGAGAATATACTAGCTAATACTGCTTGCTCACTGATAGGCTGAAAGTAAACATCCATTTCCTCCAAACATCGAATCCAGAAGTATTCTGCAATTAATCCTCCAGTGAACGCTGCTTTTCTACTTAGAGCATCTGCCACCGCATTAGCCTTCCCAGGATGGTACTTCAACCCAAAATCATAATCCTTAATATACTCCATCCATCTCCTCTGTCTCATATTCAAATCACCCTGTGTAAAGAGATACTGAAGGCTTTTATGGTCTGAATGTACTTCAAAAGTGGCTCCGTAAAGGTAATGTCTCCACATTTTCAAAGCAAAGACCACTGCAGCAAGTTCCAAGTCATGGGTTGCATACTTTCGTTCATGATCCTTCAACTGTCTAGACCCATAAGCCACCACCTTCCCATGTTGCATGAGAACACAACCAAGTCCAACTCTAGATGCATCAGTGTAAATCACAAAACCATCATCACCAGCAGGTAAGGTCAAAATAGGGGCTGTGGTCAACCTTCTTTTCAACTCCTGAAAACTTTGTTCACAATCCTAATTCCACACAAAAGGAACTCCCTTAACCTCGATAATGGGGCTGCTATTGAGGAAAATCCTTCTACGAATCTAAGATAATAACCTGCGAGGCCTAGGAAACTTCGGATCTCCGACACTATTTTTGGCCTATCCCACTTTACCACTGCTTCAATCTTCGTTGGGTCCACCGCTAAACCTTCCTTAGAGATGATGTGACCAAGAAATCCTATTTGTTCCAACCAAAATTCACATTTAATTGCCTTAGCATACAATTGGTGTTCCCTAAATAACTGCAATGAAGTAAGAAGATGCTGAGCATGCTCTTCCCGACTCTTCGAATATACAAGTATATCATCAATAAACACCACCACAAACTTATCCAAGTACTGTGCAAAAACCCTATTCATCATAGCCATAAAAGCTGCTGGCGCATTTGTCAACCCAAACGACATCACCAGAAATTCGTAGTGACCATATCTAGTTCTGAATGCAGTTTTTGGAATATCTTGATCTCGTACCCTCAACTGGTGATATCCTGACCTTAGATCAATTTTAGAAAAATATTGAGCACCTTGCAATTGATCAAACAATTCATCGATTCGCTGTAAAGGATACTTATTCTTGATGGTCACTTGATAGAACCATCCTTTTTCTTCACAAACAATACTGGAGCCCCCCAAGGAGAGACACTCGGTCTAATAAGACCCTTGTTCAAGAGCTCTTGCAATTGCTCCTTGAGTTTTCTCAACTCCGCTGGGACCATTCTGTAAGGGGCTTTTGAGATTGGAGCTGTGCCTGGAACAAGCTCAATTGAAAAATCAATTTCATGGACCGGTGGCAATCTGGGAATATCATCCGGAAAAACATCCGGAAACTCAGACACCACCGGTATCTCCTCCACCGCTTTAGTCTGTTTATCCTCCGTGATAAACGCAATATACCCCTCAGAACCTTTCATCAATAATTTCATAGCCTTAATGATCGAGACCACATGGGTAACAACCTTTTTCTTAGATCCCGCAAATAGCACCTCAGTGCCATTATCAGCTGTTAACTTCACTGTCTTGGCACGACAATTCATAACTGCACTATGAGTAGCAAGCCAATCCATACCCAAAATGGCGTCAAAGTCATTCATCGTCACTAGTATCAAATTGGCCTTAAACACAACTCCACTTATCACCAATTTACAATTAGGGTAGTATTTCAAACAACTAACCTTTTTATCCATCGGGGTGGCCACAATTAAATCATACGGCAAATCAATTGCTCTAACACCAATCTTTAAGGCAAAACTAGGGGAAACATAGGAGTGCGTAGAACTGGGATTAAATAAAGTTTTAGCATGGGTATCACAAATAGAAATAGTACCTTCCACAATGTTCTCTGCAATATCAGCTTGCTCCTGGGTCATGGCATACACTTTGCCTGCCTGTTGTGGTCTTGATTGCTGTCTGTTAGGCCCCTGTGGTCGCTGAGGTCCTTTCTAAGGTCGGGGCTGCTGGGGAGGTCGGTACAACTGCATCTGCTGTTGCGGCGCCTGGAACCGCTGCTGCGGGGGAGCTGGTGCTATCTGTCTCAGCGGTTGTGCTTGAATAAGAGCCCCTTGTGTAGTTGCCAGCCCATACTGCTGACCTTTCTTCTTAGGGCAATCCTTGACCTGATGATTAGTGTCGCCACAGTAAAAGCACCCCCCTGTCTGTCTCCAACACTTAGAAGTAGAGTGGTTATTGCCACAAATGCCACAAGACTCCCTCCTTTGCTTTTTGAATTGGTGTTGTGGGGTTGGAGATGGAGCACCTTTCTGCTTGGGTTGGCTCATAGGGGCCATGCGCCCAATCACCTCCTCTGCCCAATATGCCTTATCCAAATATGCCTGGTAAGTATTCAGAACTTGTAACTTGGCATGAAGGAGTATATCTGGTCGAAGGCCATCGAGGAACCGTCGAATTCTCTCACTTTCTGGAGTGATGAGGGTTGGTGCGAAGCGGGAAAGACGGGTAAACTGTAGCTCATACTCCCGAACAGACAAATTCCCTTGCCTCAATCTATCAAACTCTATTCGCTTTTGAATGCGAACATGTTCTGGTACATACTTTGCACGAAACTGATTACGAAAGGTAGTCCAAGCCACCTCTTCAGCAATCTCCTCATATGTCTCTTTAACTGTAGTCCACCACCTGTCTGCTACATCTCGAAACATGGAAGCTGTCAACTTGACCTTCTGTATTTCCGTGCATACTAGATTTTCAAATATCTTCTCCACTTGAATGAGGAGTTCCTTTGCCACCATTGGATCTTCACCCCCGTTGAACTCCGGCAGACCCCTCTTCTTAAACTTTTCAAAAATATCATTTGGATCATGAGGTATGGGGGCAACAACAACCTGAGGCTGCCCAATCCTCTGCAAGGCCTCAAGTACACCAGTCTGAAATACAGCTTGATCCACTACTTGAGGTCGCACCACAGGCGTTGGTTGCGGCATTACCGGTGGCGGAGTTTCATTTACTGCATGAGGGTGGTTCATTCTTTGCACAACCTCCAATAATTGTGCTATTTGTTGATCCTGACGTTGCTGATGGGCTAACATAGTCTGGAGCAGAGCCTGTATCGGATCATTGGCGGTACCGCTAGGCTCACCCGACTCTGAATTGGATGGGTTAGTTTTCGTTTTCCTTGTTCTAGGTGCCATGTCTGCAAAATAACCATTCATTAAAGACTAAACGACCAAAAATAAGAAAGGTAACAAATTTTAAAACCTCTAACCATGCTAAAGTTCATATACGATTATACGCATGAAAACCCCATCGTCCCCATCTAAAGTTTCTAATCCTCACATCGGGCCTATGTTCTAGCATCTTTTAGAACTTCTAGAACTTGACTGTCTCGGATACCATCTGTCACGTCCCCAAAACTGGGCCGGATCCAAACCCGGTTCCAGGGGTGTGAGAATTGGGGCCAATTAAAATTTTTCTAAACATAAACAGCACGGGCCCCAATTCCGGGTGGATCGAAGTCCTTCGTGAGGCTATGCTTGGTGATCAAGCAACCATAATCACACGCGGAACTAAAATCTATGCTTACGCAGACGGATATTACATCACAATAAGATAATCAATCTCATTAATAATAAAATCAGAGTCAAGTGCTTTGAAGCATCACAATTAGAGTTAAAATTTCAAAACAACCAAACTTAAATTAATAAACTAATGGCCCAGACATGGCCTTATTACATAATCTAAAGTTTTCGAACTCAGCACCGCACTAGGACACCTCAGATGATGTCATCGGTGCTCCACTCAACAACTCCGCCATCTGGCGGAATTTCCTGCGTCGCCTGACCCTCCGGTTCGGTACTGGCAACGGAACCTAGACACCCAAAAGTAGTGGGTCAGATTGACATAATCTGGCAAGAGGGTAAGCTGCAACAATGGATTAATCAACTGAATTAAATGATATATTCATTATGAACCAAAATAAATCAGATGCAAACCCCAATGGCATGAATGCGCAGAAACGGGTATCCCCGCAGATAAATAAGCAGAAACGGTAATCCCGCATACAGATAACAGAAATGGGTAATCTCGCAAATAATAACAGAAACGGGTAATCCAGTAGATAATAACAGAAACGGGTAATCCCGCAAATAATAACAGAAACGGGTAATCCCGCAGATAATAACAGAAGGCACAGCTGCATACTATTATCCACAGTACACGCTGACCCGATGGCGTACGTCCACCTCCGAACTGCAGTCGGTCAGATATATATATATACAAATATACATACTTACAAATACATGCGTATACAGATGCAAAATGAACCATGATATGAAACCCTCAATCCCAACATTCAATCCAATACCATTTTAAGTACTTAAATTTAAAAGTGTATTATGAACGTGTGTCAATTCAAATTTTGAGGGTAAGCACTAATCCACCAACGGTCAAGTTAGATAAATATGCACATGAGAACTAACTCTCTATCACAATGGAAATATGAGTCCACGATGCCGATATACTACTTTTGGTGCCTATCATGTGGTGCATCCCGAACCTCACATTCCCATTCTGCATTTAGTCTAATTCTCATGTGAACATTCAACTAACATTCCTAAAAGACATAATTCATCTAATCCAATTATATATAATTAGTGTGTTTTACAAATTAGGTAAAAGATGTTCAATTTCTGAATCCAAAGTTAAATCAAGTTACGATCAAAAGGGGAAAAGAAAATAATTAATTCATTAATATCATTGTTGTGTACAAATACACATTATCATTTTATACAAAATAGAAGGTACAAATTTCGGATCCCAATTTAAAATCTAACTCAATTAAGATTCCAATTTAAAATTATAAATACATTCTATTTACGGTTTAATCGCTACCAAATACATTTTTAGTTTATTTCAATCAACCTAAGTGAACACTAATCAAAATTTCATAATTCTCAATTAAGTTTATAAATAATCCAAGATACGTTTCTAATAACATCAAATTAAAATTAATTTAATAAAACCTAATTTCCATTAAAATACTAAACCATTAATCAAAATATAACCTTTTAATTCTTTATAAGAAGCAATATTGTGTATAAATATGTATATATTAATAATATATATATTTTTTGAAAAGAAAATGGGCTAATTGGCCTAGACCCGTGCCCGGGCCCTGGCCAGCCAGGCCAGGCCCAGTCAGCCAGGCCGGGCTGGGCCGCCTGGCCTGTTGCCAGGCGGCAGATGCTGCCTGGCAGCAGTTGCCGCCCAGCAGCAACTGCTGCCAGGCAGCGCTGCTGCTACCCAGCGGCAGTTGCTGCCAGGCGGCAGCGGCCGCACACAGATAGATTTTTTTATTTTATTTTATTTTTATTTTTAAACATCATCAATCTCCCTTATGATTTTTGGAAGAAAATCAAATCACACTATTACCCTCTAAAAGCCATTAACCCAACAAGAAGAAGTCATGCACAAAGTGTGTAAATCAACAAGCAACAAAAACATATTGCACTAACAAAAAATCATTGTTTTAGCTATCCACTTGCCTGGATCTTGAAGCCAAAATAGATCTGAAGATCAAAGCTTGGAAGAGCCTACTTTGGTTTCTCCCTTAGAGAGCCTTTAGGGTTTTGGTTGAAGAAGAAAAGAAGAGGGTTGGGGAATGGGGGAAAACCCTAAGAATAGAGTTTATATAAAAGAGGGGGTTTTTCTAAATTACAAAGAAGGGCCTCCTGCTTTCTAATGGGTTTTAAGAAATTTCAAAAAAAGTCCTTTGGCCCAAAAGGGTCCATTAACTTAGGCCTCACTTATGTTAAATCAATCTATCTGACCCTCTTAACCCAACTCAAATCCGACAAACAGTGTGGCCCAATATAAAAAAATTCGGGACATAAACACGTTTTAAGTACATAAATGATGCGCACACAGGTAGATGGTCGCAACTTTCAACTCAAGCTCTCATCCCTTTTCCCTCGCAGTCACAGGCTCATCCTACTAATTAGCCTCCGTCGTCAGTACAAAACCATCATCAAATCGTAATGTAGTACGCACAGCTGGAGAGGAATTGAATTGATACTTGACAAGGGGAAGTGACAGTGACACCCCATCATTCATCATTCATCACATCAATGCAAATTGCAAATTGCAATTGCAATGCAACGTCAAAAGACAACATGGACATGGACATCGAATGCCTGCTTCACTCTCCTCCTCAACAATGCACCACCACTAAGCAGCAGCAGCAGCGAGGCCTCTTCCTCGTCCTTGTTTACTATAACTAGTACCGCTGCTACTTCTAATACACAAAACGTCAACCTCAGAACTAGCACCACCACCGCCCAAAACCTTATCCACACAAACACTCTCATCCACCTGTATGCCAAAGACGGACGCCTCTCGTCTGCACGCCGCCTGTTCGATGGAATGCACGAGAGAAACATCGTCTCGTGGAGCGCTCTCATGGCTGGCTACCTCCACAGCGGCCTCCCCAGGGACGCTCTCTCCCTCTTCTCGTCCATGATCAAGGCTGCTGCTGCTGCTGCTGCCACTCCACGCCCCAATGAGTACGTGCTCACCACCGCCATCTCCTCCTGTTCCCACATTCGTGCTCTGGAAAAGGGCAAGCAGTGCCACACCTATGCGCTCAAGACTGGGTTGGCTTCCCACTCCCACGTTAGCAATGCTCTCGTTCACATGTACTCGAGGTGCTCCGACATGGATGGTGCCTTCAGGATCTTTGAGTCCCTGCCACCACCACGAGCCAACGGTGGTGACTTCTTCGCTTTCAATTCAGTCATCTCTGGGCTCATGGAATGCGGTTATTTCAGTGAGGCGTTAGGGGTAGCACGCAAGGCAGCCGAAGACATCGCGTCCTGGGACCCTGTCACATTTGCCACCATTGTTGGTCTCTGCACTTGTTTGAAAGATTTGAAGCTGGGCCTGCAGGTGCACAGCCAGTTGCTCAAGCGATGCATGGATCTCAACGTCTACGTTGGCAGTGCCATGGTGGACTTGTATGGAAAGTGTGGAAGGGTTGCATGTGCTAGGGCCGCTTTCGAGCGGCTGCTGCTGCTGCAAGTGCAGAATGTGGTGTCTTGGACAGCAATGATGACTGCTTACTTGCAGAACGGCTTCTTTGAAGAAGCCTTGAACCTGTTCACGGAAATGCAGGCTTCTTCTAATGGCGCTCGACCAAATGAGTTTACTCATGCTGTTGTGTTGAATTCATGTGCAAGCTTGTCCGCCCTGAGGCATGGAGATGCATTGAATGCTCAGGTTGAAAAGTCGGGTTTCAGCGCATATCTAGTTGTGGGGAATGCTCTTATCAACATGTACTCCAAGAGTGGTGGCATCGATGATGCACATAGAGTATTTTCAGGTATGCTTCATCACGATGTTGTCTCATGGAACTCAATGATTTCAGGTTACTCCCATCATGGGCTTGGTAATGAAGCCCTTAAGGTCTTCAGGAATATGTTAAGGGTGGGAGAGGTTCCAAATTATGTTACTTTTGTTGGGGTCCTATTGGCTTGTAGCCATCTAGGCCTTGTGAATGATGGGTTCTACATTCTGAATCATCTGATGAAAGAGATGGGAGTTATGCCTGGTCTGGAGCATTATACTTGCATCATTGGGCTCCTGAGTAGAGCTGGACTCCTGGAGGAAGCAGAGAATTTCATGAGATCTGCGCCCATTGACTGGGATGTTGTTGCATGGAGGACTTTGCTGAGTGCTTGTCAACTTCACAGGAGTTTTGGTCTAGGGAAGAGAGTTGCAGACATAATCCTTGAGTTGGATCCCAATGACGTTGGAACATACGTTTTGCTAGCTAATATGTATGCAAAAGCAAGAAGGTGGGATCGAGTAGTAAAGATCCGGAGGTTGATGAGAGGAAGAGACATCAAGAAGGAACCCGGGGTGAGCTGGATACAGGTGAGAGGTAGCACACATGTTTTTGTTTCAGAGGACAAGAAGCACCCACAGTTGACTCTGATCTATGAAAAGCTAGCTGAATTATTGACAAAAATAAGCCTAGCAGGATATGTTCCAGACATTGCTAGTGTGTTGCATGATGTTGAAGATGAGCAGAAGGAAGAGTATCTTCGTTATCACAGTGAGAAGCTAGCAGTTGCTTTTGGCATTATAAACATTCCTTTAGGAGCACCGATTCATATCATAAAAAATCTTCGGATTTGTGAGGATTGCCATACTGCTGTGAGACTCATTTCCCATGTCTCAAATAGGAAAATAATCATTAGAGATGCCAATCGCTTCCATTGTTTTGAAGGTGGAGGCTGTTCTTGTGGGGATTACTGGTGATGACAATAGGCTTTCTGCTTGCTGACTTTCTTAAATTTCAAGTCTTTTGTCCTGTTTGGGGGGGCAGGAAAGAGAGGGCATTGCTTTTTCATTCCTACACCTTTTGGCTTTCACATCTTGTTTCTGTGGCCAAATTATACGCCCCCACCCCTACACACATACATCCCGAGTGATGAACACCCAAAAACCCAAAAGATTAAAAAAATATATTGTTTTTTCCTTTCATCTTCTTCCAATTGTCCTTTCCAATTTCTTCCCATCCATTTATCTTTTCTCCCTTCTTTATAATTTTCTAGTGATTTCTCCCTTCAAAATTTAAAGAATTAAGTTTCAGCAAAGAGGAGCTGAGAAAAGCTGGAGAACTGTGGAAGCATGCATTTGTTGAATTCTACCAAAAGCTTCGTCTTCTGAAAAGCTACTGGTACTGTGTTGGTCTCGGAACCCTTTCAATGCTTTAGTTTGTTGCATTGATTTAGCTTGGTACATTCTATTTTGGATGGTTTATTTTTTACAAAGTTTTTAGAATTGTGGTAATTAATGGATGCAACAGCTTTCTGATTCTTTTGACATTCTCCAAGGTCATGAAGAAATATGACACGGTCAGATCTCCTCTGTCGATTTTTATTGCCTTACTGATATTGAGCTTCCTATGTTTCGAAATTGATTTTCAACAATAGGTTTTTGGACACTTTGTCACTGAATTCCTTTTCAATTTCATTCCTGTGGTCTAAACAATCTACATTTGATTATTGAAGATGCTTTTTCATGCATTCATGAGTGCCAACAGAGCATTGAGACTTGGCCAATTTTTCATATTGGAAGGCACAATGTCAGATTAAAACGTGATATGATTAGCAATCTTCTTGTTTTCTTATAGGTAATATACAAACAGTCCCCTTATTGCATCTGAGTTTTGGAATGCTGAAAAGCACAGACCTGCAGGTGGAAGCTGAAAAGAAATGCTTGCATTGGTTAGAAATGAGGGTTGGGAGCTCCTTTAAACTAAAACCTCTGCAGTGGCTCATTTTTATACATTAACTAACATGTAAAATACTTGCAAGTAATGTATGCTCTGTACTACTTAACCTATGTACAGAGTTAAAATGGTGAAGGAAGAAATCTATGGTTTAATACATTGACAATAGATAAAATGAAGACAACTAAGTATCCTTTGCTTTTCCCTGGTTGACTTCATCAAAAAACCTTTTACATAAAAATTTGAACAATTCTGTGGATTGATATGAATTTGTGACAAATGCAATTTATTCAGTCAAACTAAATATCTTTTGGTTTTCCCTCATTGCTTACCTATGGTTTGTCTACCCATAAATTTAGGTGGTATGTATGTTTTTACTCTTCTTACTCTTTATAGTTGAGGAATGCTTTCATTTATTTTTAACCTTCTACTGACTTTTGGAGGGCTTCGATGTTGGTAGAGGGAAGGAAGTTATTACCCATCTTCAATTTACTGATGACATTATTCTTTTTAGCTCAATGAGATGGGAGGAGGTTGTAACTTCAATAAGGATTTCAGATGCTTTGAACTAATTTCGGGGTTAAAGGTAAATCTTTCCAAGAGTTTGATAGAGGAGGGGGTTGGGTTAGCAAACGAAGAAATTGTGGTTTTAGCTGATAAGTTCTATTGCAAATCTGGTAAGTTGCCGTTGTTCTTTCTGGGACTGCCTACTGGGGGCAAGACAAAATCTAAAGATGTGTGAAAACCAGTAATGGAAAATTGCAAGAAAAAATTATCTATGTGGAAAAGGAACTATGTCGTTTTGGGTGGAAGAATTACCTTAATCAGAGCTTCCCTTTTAATTGACCTGTCTGCTATATCTCTTTGTGTAGATGCTAGTGGCAGTTAGGGAAAAGTTGGATCGTTTAAGGAGGAATTGTTTCTTTGTTTGTTTTTGTTTGTTTTTGTGTGTGTGGGGGGGGGGGGGGGGTGGGTTTGTTTGGGGTTGGAAATTGCATTTAATAACGTGGGAGGAAGTTGTTAGGCCAAAGGAAGTAGGGGGCTCTTTTGCTTTAACGGTGGTGGAGATCTAGGAAGGAGAGGGAGATGTTATGGAGAAGAGTCATTACTGCAAAATATGGGGAGGATGAGTGGGGTTGGGAGCCTATTAAAGTTCCTAGACATCTTGTGTTAGGTTTATGGGTTAATATTTTGAAGGTGGGGGATTTATCCTCAGTGTCACGGGGGGAGTTGTTTAGGAGAGGGTGGGTTTTAAGTTGGGTAGGGAAGTCTGGTTCGTTTTTGGGTTTATGAATGGGTGGGGGTTGGAACATTGGCTTTATCTTTTTCTAAGCTATTTAGGTTGGTAGGAAATAAATAGGTTTTAGTTAAAGATTGTTATGTGGGTGAGGGGGTTTTGGTTCCTGGGCCGTGTCTTTCAAAAGGGCCTTATTTCAATCTGAAGAGTCAGAGTTTGATTTAATGATTAGTCTTCTTTCGAATGTTTTTATATCCAGTGATCTAGCTGACTATCGTATTTGGAAGCCCTACTCTTCTAGTGTCTTTTTTTGTATGTCTGTCTATAAGGATTTGGAGGACCCCACTGCTACAGGAGTTCCAGCTTCGCATGTGTGGATAGGAGTGGCTCCTCCTATAGTGGAGGCCTTTGCTTGGCTTACAGTCTCGGGAAAGATCTCAACGGCAAACAATCTTAGGAGAAGAGGGTTGGTTTCAGAGGCTATTTTAGATTTCTTTGTTTTGTGTAGGAAGGAGAGGGAGTCAATTGACCATCTATTAATCCATTGCAAGTAGCCTGAGGTCATTAGCCGGGACTATTGAAGCATGCTCTGATGCACGGATACTTCAAAATGGGCAACGTATTGTGTCGTATCATATCCAATACTTTACTTTTTATGTGTAAAATCTGTGTCCTTGCCGTGTCCATGGCGTGTCCCGGCTGTATCCACGCTGTATCTGGGCATCATAGGAAGTGTGGAGATATTCTTCTTTTTGTGGGTGTGGTTTGATTCTTAGGAGACTTATCCTTTTCACTATCTTTATGGTTATTATGGATGGAGAGGAATGAAAGAGTTTCCAATGGATCCTCATCATTTGTGGAAGATATATCTGTAGAGACACAAAGGCCCAGGCCCATGATCCAAGCTCATCATGGAAAGCCCATGATCTAGGTCCTTAAAAGATACTTCATGTGAGGAATATCTAGGAGATATGGTCAACTTTATACATAGCTATAAAGATTGTCAAATATCCTTACATTCCATTTTCTCTTGTAATCACATAAAATTAGGATGTAATTGTGTCCTTAGAGGACACGACAGTATTTCCACAGAAACTATTCCATTGTAATTTCTTCCCCTTCTCAAACAAAGATCTATAGATCCTAATATGGTATCAAAGATGGTTATACTCTGAATCCTCTCTTGGTGGAAGAACTACATCTAACAAAGGATAGGGTTTCATCTCCTCTCCCTTAAGTGAAACAAGTTATCCCCACAGGCAGCTTACTGCATGTTTCTTGGTTATAGTGATGAGCACAAAGGCTTTCTTTGTTACTATCACAAGGAACGCCATCTACGTATCTCACAGAATGTTGCTTTTTTGGAGCATATTTTGTTCTATTCGTCCCATCCTCATCCTACTATTCAAGTTTCTTACCTCCGTCAATTCCAAGCACCAAACTCTTCTCCAGTGATTACTTAATTTTACAAGCGATGCTCCAAACAACCAACTTTAGCTCCTCTGCCTCCAGATATGCTCACTACCGATCAACCTCAGGATAGCTCCTCAAGTACATGACACTTTCAGTGTTGGTAACCATACCTTGCAACATTCTAGTCTTGAGTCCATTCCCCCATCTAGATATGGGTTCCCAGTGTTGTTTACTTCTTCAGAACCTATCCTTATTCCCATTTCTTATTTTCAGGCTACTAACATTCCATGTTGGCAAGATGCTATGACAAATGAATTGTTTGCTCTCCAACTAAACAACACTTGGGAGATGGTGCCTTTCCTTCTAATACCTCTATCATTGGTAGCAAGTGGCTCTATTCACTCAAATTCAAACTTGATGGCAGTATTGATCGCTACAAAGCATGACCGGTAGCCTAAGGTTATAAATAGGAGTATGGCATTGACTATGAAAACATATTTGCTCCAGTCGCCAAAATGACTATAGTACGATGTCTTTTTTGCATTGCAACAGCTCGTCATTAGCCTATATGGCAAATGGATGTCAAAATGGCTTTTTGCATGGCGACCTTTAGGAGATTGTCTATATGCGTCCTTCACCAGGATATACGTGTCCGCCACGACATGTCTATAAACTGAAAAAATATTTATACGGGCTCAAACAAGCTCCTTGTGCATGGTTTGATAAGTTCCGTTCTATCATGATTATAGCAAATTTTCATCAAAGTCCAAATGACAATTCTCTCTTTATTCACAGAACCTCCTTCGGGTGTACCATTCATTTGATCCATGTTGATATGAAAATCAGTGGCAACGATGTAGTTGGAATTTCTAACCTCAAAAATCATCCCATGAATTCCTTCATGATGAAAGATTTGGGTCCCCTCACTTATTTTTTGGGACTTGAAGTTTCAAGAAATAAAGATGGTATTTGGATGGTACAAAACAAATATGCTAATAATTTACTTAAAGCTAAACTTGGTGATGCCAAAACATTTGCCACACTCATTGAACTCAATGTTAAATTCAGCAAAGATGATGGGCCTCCTCTTGAAGAACTGACCTTGTTTCGACGGTTGGTTGGTAGCCTACCTTATTTGACTATGATAAGACCAGATACCTCTCATGCTGTTCATACTGTCAATCAATTCATGAGCGATCCTCAAAACCACATCTTCAGGTTGTCTTCTAGATTCTTCTTTATGTCAAGGGCACTCATGATCGAGAACTGTTTTATTTGGCCACTTTTTCCTTACAACTTCAAGCATATGCTGATGCTGATTGGGCAGGCTGCCCTAATACTTGTTGATCTACAACCGGGTGGTCTATGTTCTTAGGAACCTTTCTCATCTCATGGACGAGTAAGAAACAAAGCACTTCTTCCTAATCAACTGCTAAAGCTGAATATTGGTCTATGTTGTTTACGAGTAGTGAAATTATCTAGTTGTGTCATCTCCTTTGTGAGTTTGGAGTTTTCTTGAAGGAGCCTACTTCTTTTTATGCTGATAACACAAGTGCCATCTAAATTGCCAAGTATGCCGTTTTCCATGAGCGAACCAAGCACATAGAAATCGATTGCCACTTCATTCATTAGCATTATGTCTCTGAAAAACTGTGTCTACCTTATGTTTCCTCCAACGATCAATTGGCTAATGTATTTACAAAAGGACTGCCATGGGATTGACATTCTGTCAACAAAAAATGCAAAAAACTAGTCCAGGAGGCCCATATTTTATGCACAGTTAGGCAAGTGGGGCCCACTGATGATTTAATCTACCAAATTAGAGATCAAATGTAGATACTTGACAAAGTTGTCTAACAAACAGTCCATAGTTTGCTCAATCAGACATTCAAGTAAGAAAAGAGACAGTTGTGATGAAAAAGTACTACAGAAAAAGGAAAACCCAAAAGATGATCAAAAGGCCTACTTCTGATCGTTAAAAAATGCTGAAAAAATACCAGAAAGACCCAAAATATTAGTTGACCAAGGCTGTGTTGACCAACTAGCTAGATCTGATCTCTAGATGATGGCCCAGTGTTGATCTGAAGAAAAAGGGATCAACGTCCCAAATTTTGCAAGCAAAATTGAAAGATGGCCCCAACACTGATCAAATGCTCCAAATTAGAAATTACAGAAAAATAGTAGACATAGTCTTAAATCAAACAAATCTAGTTTCATAGACAAAAATGATTTGAGCACAAAGATGGGTAGTATTGATGAAAACAAAGTGGAAAAACTGGGAACCAAAGGATCTATCAAATGGCCTACGAAAGATCTTCAAAAAATTTTGAAAAATATGCTAAAAAGTTGCAAATATTTAGGCAACCATTGGAATGTGAATCTCCTGATGAGTTTTGATCATGGAGTTTGGCCCACCTTGATTGTCCACTTGTTTTTGTCTGCCGACCTTCTTCTTCTTTGAATCAAAATCCAAATATGCTCCTAGCAGTAATCAGGGAGAGAGACTAGAGGGATCCTAATCTCTTTATGCACAAACAAGCTCTGATACCATGTTATTAGATAAAGATGCAATTTGAATGGAATTGGATGTCCCTCAAAGGGTAGAACATCCTCTATTTATAAATCTAAGTTGCCTTATGTAATAACCTAACCTACCTTTGGTGGGCCAACCTTTACAAGGTGGGCCATATTAGTCCAAACCAGGTTTGGAGTCAGACTGGGAGTCTGAATTTGATCAGAATATTTGTAAGTCATGGGTCAGGACTTTTGGTAAGTCCATAGTAGGCTAGAACAAGGTTATTAAGAGAATGAGAAGTCCCAACAGACCTCTCTATCTCAAAGAATACTTTTCCAATAGGACTTCCCTGTAGTTTCCAAACAGGACTCCCTTCCCAAGCACTAATATATTTTAGAGAATAGGCTCCCTTATCTTTACACGTCAATGATAGAAATTATAGGAGAGAGATAGAGAAAGGGATTGAAGGACTAATTCCAGTTGTGAGTTGCTAGAAGAAGAAGAGGATCGTGAAGGGGGCGAGGAAGATCAATAGCGGGATGCGTAGCGGATGTCTGACGTGTGACCGATCACTGCTCGAGCAACACATTTCTATATCAGGTGAGTAGAACTTCAGAACTGGATGATGTAAGGATTAGATTGATGAAACTTGTGATATCTGATCCATTGATGAGTTGTGCTCTACCTGAATCCTCTGTAATAGTGCCGTTGGCATTAACAAGATGAAAGACATCATCCAAAAACTCATAAATTTTAAGTAGAACTTGTTGAATTGAGTTTCTATGATTAGTCGGTTTGTGTAATACCCAATGGAGGAAACTCTAAACTTAGTTAAATATAATAAATTAAATGATTTTAACTTTGTATATAAGAGTGATGGGACCCATGCCTAATTTATAATATGATAACCAAAGAGAGGAGAACTCCTGGGCACGATACTTTTACCCTCAAGGAAACAAATCAATTGATGGGGATCAAATCTTTGAATAGGATAAGGAATCCTACACACAACCGGCATTAGGAAAGTAAAGATTTGATATATATCACTTTTATTCTTTAAAGAAACAAATCTTTGAATAGGATAAGGAAATCTGTGTACAGCTCTTATTGGGAAAGCAAGGATTAAATGTGTATATATATATATGAGCATATAGTTGCTAATAGTCCCATGTTTATTCGTTCAATAGAATCAGAGAAGGAGAGAGAGACTTAAAGAGAAGGGAGATACCGAGAGGAAGAAGAAGGAGGCAAGTACCTAGGCAGCAGTTGATGTCCTACGCTCAACCAAATACTACAAGAGTCTACAAGAGGTGAGTGATCTTTCTGCATCCTTCTGTTGAGATTGGATTATGGGATCTGTCGATTATGGTTGTCTGTTGATGATGATGAACACTCGAAGGGTGGACCCCTAGGTGGACAGATCTGTGTAATGAATGGGTGGATCACTTCAAAAGAAGTAATCTTGATGAAATTAACCAAAAAGGGGGCTGTAGACATGAAACAGAACCTTGTCTTCAGAGTACCTTGAAATCTTGACCCTATGGGAAGAGGTCACTGACGATCAAAACCCTTCTGTAGGTGACGAAACTTGACCAATTGGATTTCCTTGATTAGTAGACCTCTTAGGCATCATGTAGACTAGAGAAGATCACAGGTTCGCGTGTGGATTCCAAACAAAAAAGGGATTTTTCAAATCCTATGCCATCTGGAACCCGGTTGGTCATCAGGGGTTCTGGGTCTACATGACCCACTTGATGTAAGATCTGATCCACAGATCTTGTAGTGGACCTCTGGGCGGAACCTAGAGTGGTGATCTCGATCGATTTGGACCATTGAACCCCACCATCTGATGTCTTGAACCGGGCCAGGCGGAAGAACTCTTGATGGGTCCGAGACATGTTA
This sequence comes from Sextonia rubra, assembly GCA_037013555.1. Lineage (NCBI taxonomy): Eukaryota > Viridiplantae > Streptophyta > Magnoliopsida > Laurales > Lauraceae > Sextonia > Sextonia rubra. The sequence continues at coordinate 63,473,669 of JASUAD010000006.1, read as the reverse complement.
GCAGAGAGGGTGAGTTTCTATGGGATCTGTTTTCATTGAGGGTTATGTAAGGGACTATAGTGTCGTTATATTTACATGAAGGTCCCCCCCCCCCCCCCCCCCCCCCCCCCCCCCCTTTTTCTAAAATAAAAATGTATAGGTATGTATATATATAATAGAGAACAAAGGATTGAAGGTATTGTTGCGGATACGTATACCATACGTATTTAAATTGCTTTAACATGGAAATTCGAAGTGATGGAATGGAACAAAAGGGGTCCTTAATATGGATAAGTAGTGGGTAGTAAATCATTAACCCCAGCACATGGGGCTAGACATGTATTGATTTCCAAGCCAAAAATTATGTTGAATTTATAATTTTATGGTGTTTGATTCTAGTTGGAACGAAACATGATCTGAACCACTAGCACGGAATTGTTTATTGTGATTGTCTAGTTTTGGAATCATTGGATTCGATTGATAGATTGTTTATGTTGTTTGTGGATGTGGAGATTAGGACATTGGGGTTTTGAGGCAAAGGGTCCTATGGGCCGCCGGTGGAGGAGATGCAGGAGTGGCATCTCGATGAATTTTAGTATAATGAAATGATATGCTGATGTGGACTTGGTGCAAGGATGTGGTTCGGAAATGTATCATAATATGAGTTCTATTCATTGATTTATTTAATTGATTTAATCATTTATTGTCTATATTTACTTGTTCTGATGATGTCACTATGTTAATTGTGTACATATGTTAGAGTAGAAGATTTATTCACCAGTTTATACTGATGTAGTTTACCCCCTTCAGGTAACAGAGTTGTGGTGGGATCGGAAAATGGCAAAGATTAACCCGTAGTGTTTGGTATGCGTGGCTAAGGAGAGCGATACTTCCATATTCATTAGTTTAGGGAATTTTAGCCTTGTCATTTAATTATTATTCGATCGGTTTTATTTTGGAATTTTAGACATTGATAACCTCATTGGTTGATTTATATGAAAGGATTTATTTTAATAAATGATGCTTATGCCTTATATGCTTATTTGATTTATGTGTGTAGATTGTATGCCAACGAGTCATAACTCAGATTCCGACAGGGCCCCGGAATTTGGGGCGTGACAGTTTACTGAATATGTGATTAGATTCGGAGATCAAGGATTTCCATAGTGATCAAAATCAGAAGTTGATTAACGTTGAACCCATGTTGTCAAAAACCAATTCTGTCGACTTGAGTTGTGGGTCCCCATTGCTCACCTAATGAGAGATCAAGGGAGGACTGTTGGGCGACCATAGGTGTGGTGGTCCCGTGTGGATTGGACCATCGGGGGTCCTCCATCCAAACACTGTTTTACAGCTTTGACAAGTGGTATTTCTGGCAAGAATGAAGTCTGGGAATTTTGGGCTCTTGATTGATCAAAACCCTTAGAAATTGGGAGGAATAAATTTCATATGATGAGTAACCTTTGGACTTGAATTAGAAAGCAAGTATAGTTGATTTTCAAAAGAGATTCAAATTGTATTTGAATTTTTCTGAATCTCAGGTCGACAAAACATGTATGGGTCGACATGTGTAGTGGACCCACAAGAATGATCGGATGGAAGATCCACTCCACACAGTGGGCCCAGGGCCAACCTTAGGCATGTGGACCTTTTTTGGATTAGGCCATTGTGGGCCACAATCCAATCTCCTCAAAAATCCCAAGTGTGAACCATGAAGGTGCTGTCGACAGTGATGTTGGATGCTTTTTTTTTTTAACTTATAGATTTGGTCCCTTTTATTTGTGGTTATATTTAAAACTCCCTTTTGTTACTGCTACTTCTTGGATAATAGGTAAAGAAAGTAACTTGAATTGGGCTTAGACATGATAAGTTAAAGTGAGTGTTAGCACCATTGATTAATAATCACTAATCCTTTTTAAGGACAATAAGTGCTTTCGTTTTATGCATTGTTAAACGTGATGTAGGCTTATAATCATGCATGAACCACTATGATAAAAGTCAATATGATTTAATTGTCATGCTAATCAGCTGATAAGTAAATTATTTTAAGAGATCAAGGCAATGCTGCATATCTGGTACCAACTCCGATTTGGAGTGGGGCGAGAAATAGCCAGTGTTATGTGGTACTGGCCAAGGAAAAGAATAAGATGATGTTACCATTCATGATGAAGAACTCTAATAAGCTTATTGAAATTGAACTGATGTTTGAAGTAGAGTTACACAAGCCGCTAGCGCTGAATATAGAACTTCTCTCGTGGATGTTGGTCGAGGAAGTAGGTTCAACAATCATGGTGGTAAGACAGGCTATATTGTTGACAAAAATGTAGATATTCTAGTGTGGGAGTATCGGAACAGACTCAACAATCATGGTGGATGATAAGTCATGTTGTTGACAGAAACGTAGATACACCCATATGGGGTATCGGAACCATTTGATGCTCGCGGTGGAAAAATACTCAGGAAAGAATTAATTAAGAAATTGTTTTCAACACCATTATTGGATATATAAATGTTCATATGAATGATTGAAAATATGTTATGCCTTAATGTGTACCTATTCCACTCACTAGTGTTATTGACCAGTGGTTCGCCTTACTTCAGGTAATTCATTCTTAGAGGTTATGGGGAATGACGGAGATCAGCCGGTGGATTTTGGCATGGATGGCTGATTCAGAGCGCGAGGAACAATGATTAGATTTGTAGATGTGATTAGCCCACATTTAGATATTTTCTCTGCTTGTTTTAGAGACTTGTCTTTTACTCCATATCTTTTATCAGGACTCCTAATACATTTAATGATTTAATTATAATTGAATATGAATGTTGTTGGACCTTTATGCTCATTGAAATTTGATTTATGTTGTGTTGTTATAAATTTGAGTACATCTTGAGAATCTGAAGAGCTCCAGATTCTTAGGTCATTATACCTTAGATAAAGGCTTAATCATAATCAATTACATACAATTAGAATTATTTATATAGGAAGGAAAGCTAATTAGAATCATCTATGCAAGGAAGGAAAGCTATCCTAGTTGATTGCATATAAGTATGGGCTTTGGGCATTGGGCCTTGCATATGGTATAGTGATTTATTAATAGACTTGACTATCTCATTTCCAAATTAATGCTTTGTTCCACCCCGCATCAATTTTAGGGGGAGTGCAGAGACACGAAGGCCTAGGCCTACAATCCAGGCTCATCATGGAAAGCCCATGATCCAGGTCCATAAAAGATACTCCACGTGAGGAAATATCTAGGAGATATGGTCAACTTTATACATTGCTGTAGAGATTGTCAAATATCCTTACATTCCATTTTCTCTTGTAATCACATATAATTAGGATATAATTGTATCCCTTATTAAAGCATATACTGAATATAAAGATACAGTCGATCCTTCTTAGAGGACACGACAATATTCCCACACTAACTATTCCATTTCATTTTCTACCTCTTCTTACACAAGGATTTACAGATCCTAATAATATCTCAGTTGGTGGTGTTCTAAATTGCCAGATGAGTCTCCTCAAAAGTGAATTCGACAGTCTAAGGGTAGAGGGTGTGTTCCATAGTTGGGAGGCTTCCTTTGTGAAACTAAGAAGGTAAAAAAAAAAAAAAATTACTAATTTGGGCTCCTCCCTCAGTAAGTGAGTTTAAATTTAATGTAGACTAGGTGGCAAGGGGAAAGCCTGGGCTAGTGGGTATCAGTGGAGTGCTTTGTAATAGTGAAGGAATTTTGTTGGCAATGTTTTCCAAGCATATGGGATGGATGGAGTCTAATGAGGCAAAGGTTTTAGCCATCTTACATTCTATTCAAATGTTTGTCTCCTCATATTTTCAATCAAGGTTAGTGGTGGAAAGTGATTTTCTTAATGCCATTTCTTGGGTGACATCTTCGGTGGTGCCTCCTTGGAGATTTCAGTTTTATTTGAACGGGATTAGAGATTTATCGTCTTCATTGCAAGTTTCTTCTCATCATGTTGGGAGGGAGGTCAACAATTTTACAGATTCACTAGCTAAGAAAGGGGTGAATAGGTCTTGTAATTTGGTCGCTCTTACCATAGTTCGTTGTTTTTCTCCATTGTGTTGGCTGTTTTTTCTTTGTGTTTCTCCTTGGTATATTTCTCTTGGACCATGTGCCCTTTTCTCTACTAGGGCCTTTTGTATCTTTCTAGTTTCCCTTAATATAATGTGTTGTCACCAATTAAAAAAAAAACTCGCAGCAGGTTTCTCTAATCTGTTATGCTTATTCTCCAAAGAGACATTCCTTTTTTAATCAAGAATTAGTTTTGCCCATTGGTCCCATTTTGCTATAGGAAAATATGACCTCACTAGGTACCTAGGTAACCATAGGGTTATTTATTCTCAAGTGATCCAGTAAGGACCTGATGTGTACTACATGTGGCTTAGGCAGGAGCATTGTATGAAAATTTAGTACAGAATACTGCACTTTAAAATGCATCAATTGAACCCAGTTTGCAGCTGTGCATATTATTGTCTTCGAAGAAGTTTCTTTTGTTTGGTCTTTCTTCTATTTTCTTTTTCGGTTTTTATTTTCAGTTTTGAAATGGGAATGAATTTCTTTTTTATGTTATCTCTTTTGTTTCCCCTGGCTGCAGATCACTTCTAGGAATGCATCTAGATCTTATTCAAACATGGTGGATAATTCATACCTTGGCAGCTCTGATTAGGTTAGGATTGCATGTTTATCATCATCCTACAAGCATCTAATATGAGCTGCATCACGTCTCGAAACTATTTTATTTAAAAAAAAATACCATCCCAGAAGCACATATCCACTCATTTAAATGTGCATTTGGGCATGATCTTTATTATCTATTTTATTGTTCTCAGGTATCATTGTGTGTGTATGAGTTGTGACTTGTGTGCACGTGCGTGTGCACACATGCACGTGTGTTTTACTTGCTAATGCAATTTTAGAGTCCTAAAGATTATTCTTATATCTTGCACTTCTGTTTTCTGCACTTCTTATAGATAAATAATGTATTTATCTACGTTACAAATTGTCTAATAGTTAATCCACTATTTTTTGCAGGTTACCAAGGTCTTGGAGAGAGTAGAGGAAACATTCATTAAACATTTCTCTCGTTCGAATCGTAGGAAAGGAATGAACACCTTGAGTCCAACAGCAAGAAGGGAGAGGCACATGACAACATTTTTGTTGGGTAAGATAGACCAAATCTGTATTATCCACATTTTTATGGCAATATTTATGTGAAAATAAATTTGGCTCAGGATAGACCAAATCAGATTTGAAGAAGTTTAACTTATCTAAGAATTTGGCTCAAAAAAGAATAGACTGGAGAAACAGAACTCATGTAGCCGACCCCAACATGGTTGGTATAAGGCTTTGATGATGATGATGATGATAGATTGGAATGGGAAAACATAATTCATGTAGCCGACGCCGACATAGTTGGTACAAGGCTTTGATGATGGTGATTTATGTGCAAATAGATTATACTTTCCTATATGTTGGTTAATATCTTGAGATTAATACTTGCCAATTATCAAGTTTGTGGCACAATTTTTGATAGTCTATTTTCACATTTTTCTTAAAAGTCCTTTTTCTTTATAGAAAAATTCGAAAAGAGTCAATAAATTTATTATAAATATTTTATGGAAGTAAGAAGTAGATATTTCCTCATCATCATTTAATTTTTGTGATGCTAATGACTCAACGGTTTTTTCTGTCATTATTTGCAGGATTTGCTACTGGTTGCTTAATTGCACTTTTGGTAGCTCTTATTTTGATAGTATGTGCTCGGATTATTTATAATATGGAGGGGAGTAAAGTATAGATGAATACTATGTTTCCAGATTATAGGTAAGCGATGGCTCACCATATGATTCCAATTCGGGGCGTTTGTTTACTACCATTTACCTACGTGATTAACATGCGTAATGGTTATGCATATTTACGTTTGCATAACAGTTATGCATATTTACGTTTGTTTAGGCTGATTTACCTATGATGTGTAAATGATGTGTAAAATGGGAGTGTAAATGGTGTGCATTTGTTTTGGCATCCAACAAGGTTTTACTCACAAAGTAAACCGGGATATGATGCCTCCCCTCTTCCCTCATCAGACTAGCACTAATGGCATGGTCAGATATTGCTAGATATAGTATTAACTGCTCCCATTGGTTTGGGATGGACAACAGGGGAGGGGAACTAAGACACCTTTTTAATTGCTCTAGAGCTTGGTCCCAATCTTCATCCCATACATGTTTAGAGCGCTTCTTCAAAGCTCAGAACAACGGTCTACTTTTGTCTGAGGACCTAGTGACAAAACAATTGAGGGCAGCTACCATTCTTGTTAGCCTCTGAACTTCCTTCTTTGTCTGAGGGTGTGTGATGCTTTGAATAGCTTGTGTCTGTTCTGCATTTACCTCTATTCCTCTTTGCGTAACAATAAAGCCCAGGAATTTTCTTGACCCCACCCCAAACATGCATTTGGAAGCATTTAACTTTAACTGGAATCTTCGCAGTACATCAAATAACTACTCCAAATCATCAAAAGTGATGAGGTTTTGCACAGCTTTTTACCACCATAGCATCTATATATATACTTCCAATGCATTGCTGATCAGACTTTGGAACATGCTAGTTACCAATCTCTGGTAAGTCGCGTTTGCGTTCTCAAGTAGAAAGGGCATTCGCTTGTGGCAGTAAGTTCCCTTTGGTGAAATGAATGATGTTTTTTCTGTTGTGAGCAAGTATAGTGAGCCAGGGGTGTTTATGTAAAAATTAGAAGAGTCAAGGGCTTTTATGTAGATATGAAAACTTAAGGGACCTTTCTGTAATTTCCAGAATTAATTAAATAACTACATAAAGAGGATCGACTAACCTATAGGGTATTATTCGATCCTCTTGTTGCTTCAGCTGAGTCTTCCTCTTTCTCCCTCTTTTTCAATTTCTCCTCTTTTTACATTTATTTGATATCTTAGCATAAATCCGTAGATCCAAGAAGATCCAAGCTTCTAACTTGGTATCAGAGCCTACTGGTCAGTAAAAGACTTGTGTATACAGGGCTCCAAGGGACTAGATCTTGAAGAGGAAACAACTTTGAAGGAACCAAGCCCTAGCTGAACCTGTGTGTAGGTTCGGCTGGGGTTTTTTTTTTCTTCTTTGCATCAGGCATGAGTCTTCTTCCAGTTTTGTACAACTGGTATGGTCTATTAATGATTCTCTTGGCTTGAAAGGAATGTATGAAGATTCTGTAGTGAGTTGATAAACCCTTGAGGAGTATCGTGTGAGTTTTTTGTTGGTTGACAGTGAAGCAACATGCTCGACAGTCTTCTGTGTTGTTTTTTTTAATAATCTCGGCATTCTTGTGATCTCTGGTGTGTGTGGTGCTTCTTCTAGGTTTGTGATGCTTTGATATGCCCTTGAGAGGTCTCCAGCATCATATTGATTGTCGTTTGATGGTGTTCATGGAATTTGGGATGTTGGTCATGCAATCCGAGACAGCCGACAGTGGTTTGTGATGCAAATATTGGTGACAGTGGAACCCTTTGCTGGGTTGGTAGTATTTGTTTAGAATTGGTGATAGTTTACGGTCATAGCTAGTCGGTGACCGAGATTTGGAAATTTTTTTACTTTGTGCGTGAGATTTTCAATACCTCAATGGAGTCTAAGAATGATAATGCTACTGCTAGTGCTTCTCAACTTCCTACTGTTACAAGTCTCAATGTCAAGATAACACCAGATCTCTTCAATGGCACCAACTATAAAGATTAGGCATACTCAGCCAGAATCTCTATTAGAGAAGCAAGGAGACTTGGATACATTGATGGAAGCATCAAATAACCAAATAAGGATGATCCAAAATATCTAGATTGGGTCTCAGAAAATATGTCGGTTATGAATTGGATCTTGAATTCAATGGAAGGAGGAATTGCAAAAAGCTTCAAATATTTAGATACTGCAAAAGAACTATGAGATTCCATCAACATTGCATATGCTCAACAGAGGACTAATGCTAGGGTTCTAGAGTTAAAAAAGGACATTGCAGCTTTCAGTAAGGCAATTTATCAATTGGTAACTATTATTCTAAGTTTAGGGCTCTATGGAAAGATGATGCAGGACGACGTGAAATCTAATCTAGTGCAGTGCAATGCAATCAGGAAATAAATTAATTACAAAGGAAACTCAGATCATACCAATCACAAAATAGTTAATTAATCCCAAAGAATGAATCAGTCATAGATCCAGGCCCTTTCACAGATCCCGTAGTAGTAATCCTCAGATTTGAGGGGAGGATCTTTAAGGAAGGTAGAGCTTCCAACACTTAGGATTTTGATTTGTAAGGAAAAGGATTTATGAAAAGATAAGGCCAAAATACTCAACATCAGATCTGGGGGTATTAGCTTCACATTCTATTCAGTAGATCTGAAATCCTATGGTTGTATGAAAGCTCTTAAAAAGGAGAAAGTAAAAGAGATAATAGTTACCTTTATTGGGCTCTCAACAACTCCAATTATAGGAGGCATTAGTGGTGGTTGACAAAAAAGGCGGTTTGCAAACCCAAGATGAAGAAGAAGAAAAAGAAGAACGCTTTTTTCTCATTCAATAATCAATGTCATACATAGCATGAGGAAGAAGGAAGCCTATATCTGAACTTATTATCTTTCTTCCACCCAAAAAGGAAAAAATATCACAAAACAAAAAGGAAAAAAACAAAGAAGAGGAGGGGGCGGTGCCGCAAGTGGTACTTGCGCACGTCTTGGGATTCGTGTGCAAGTACAACTTGTGCACATTCCAGTTTTTTTTTTTTTTTAAATAGTGTCCCCCTTTTTCTCTTTTATTACATAAGACTAAACTTGGGCCCTTCTCCTTTAATAAAGACTCTTAACATAATAAACATAGGGCCAAATAAATTAAATGACACAACTTAAAACATGGGATCAAACAAATTAACCAACATAAAACATGAGACCAAACAAATTAACTAACATGGGGCCCTCCAATTTCAACCCATGTGATACTTCCCTTTATGGGGTCTTCAATGAAATTGTGCACATGGGCCTTTAATGCTCCACTGATATCATCAACCAAAATCCAACTGCTGGATCTCCTCTGGGTGATAATCCAACGGTGGATTTATGCCTTCATTGCGATCAAATCCTGGATATTGATCATCCATCCAGATCAAAGCTTGATCCGCTGCTTTGCGCCTTCTTCTTTAATATACTTTGAATGAATCAGGGGAATTTGGCATGATGTCCCCATCAATTCCCTTCGGCTAGGAAATCCCACCTTTGGTAAGATAAAACTATTGTAGCGCTCAAGAATATCTGGATTAATGCGCTGCAATTCAGTCCTAGTGATCCATGTGCTGTCATGCTGAGGTCAATCCTTCCATTTGACAAGAAACTTTTGAACGGCTCCTTGTCCGGTAGATACCAACTGGTCATCCAATATATTTTCTACTATATCCTACAGTTGAGTTGTAGGTTTAGGAAGTGGAGATGGTTGGGGAAGGTGAGAAAAGGATATCGGCTCAAAAGTTGGTGAGGGATGGGGAGGAGATAGTACGGGCTATGGAGCAATAGTAGATGGTGTGGGGCCATGAAATGAAACAAGGTCCTCGACATTGAAGGTGGAACTAATGCCCATCTTAGAAGGAAGGTCTAACACATATGCATTAGGACCCAACCTCTTCAAAAGCTTATATGGACCAATACTGCGGGCTTGTAACTTCTTGGCAATTCCCTGTGGGAATCATTCAGGCCTTATGCAAACCATTACTTCATCATCCACTTGGAATTCTGTGAATTTACAATGTGAATCAACAGAAGATTTGTACTGTTCATTATGTAAATTAATTCTTTTCCTAATTTCATCATGTAATGCATGTATCCGTTGGATGAATGCATCAGCTGACTCAGAAGGACGATGAATGGATGACATGAGAATGAGATCTACAGGCATCCTAGGCTTATAACCAGTGACAGCTTCAAATGGACTCATGCCTATGGATCTATTGACAGAACTATTGTATGCAAATTTAGCTATTGGCAAGATAGATTCCCTTGTTCACACATGTTCACCCACAAGACATCTCAAGAGATTTCACAAACTTCTATTCACTACCTCAATTTGTTCATCAGTCTGTGGATGATAGGTAGAAGAAAATTGCAATTTGGTGCCTAAGAGTTTCCATAGTGTTTTCTTGAAGTAGCTAGTGAACTTTATATCCCTATTAGAAATAATTGTTTTCGGGACACCATGAAGATTGACAATACACTCAAAGAAAATCTTCTCAATATGCAAACCATAAGAAGTTTTTGAGCATGGGACAAAATGGGCCATTTTGGAGAAACGGTCCACAACTACAAAGATGGAATCATGCTGCTTGGATGTTCTGGGAAGCCGAAGCACGAAGTCCATGCTGAGGTCTTGCCAAGGTGTGTGAGTCATGGGCAAAGGAGTATATAGGCAGGTATTCTGTTTGCGCTGCTTTGCCAGTTGTCAATTACGGCAAGTCAGCAACACCCAATTGTGTACGCAACATCTCATTTGAGATTTGGCCAATAAAAAGGATCTTCCACGAGAAGGATTATCTTATATTGATCAAAGTGACCTCCCACGCCTCCCGCATGGAGCTCCTAAATTAAAAACTCTCTTATGGAAGTATAGGGAATACAAATCTAATTACCTCGAAAAACGTAACCATCTTTCAATGTGAAACGCTCGACACTGCACAAAGGATTATTAGATAATGTGGCAAACAATTCCCCGAATTCTGGACATGATGGGTAATCATCTCGAAGATGATCGAATCTTGTGACTTCGACATTCATGGAGTGAATTAAATAGATTCTGTGACTTAACGCATCGGTTGGTTTATTATTCACTTCTGCCTTGTGTTTTAACACGAAAGTATATTGTTGCAAAAGTTCAACCCATTTGGCGTATTCCCCTTTCAACTTAAATTGCGACTTCAAGTATCACAATGCTTCATGATAAAAAAACACGACGAACTCTTGTGGTAAAAGGTAACGTCGCCAATGTTTAAGGGTTTGTACTATTACGTAGAATTCTTTTTCGTAATTTGAATACTTTTTTTGCTTAGCATCATTCAGCTTCTCATTGAAGTAAGCGACTGGGTGTCCTTCTTGGCTCAAGACACCTCCTATTCCCACACCAGACATGTCACAAGCCTCTTCAAAAACTTTAGAAAAATCGGGCAATCGCATAACAGGTGCCTCTGTCATTTTGGCTTTAATTTCCTGAAAATCAGTAGTAGCAGCTAGGCTCCAACAAAACTCTTCTTTTTTCATGTAGTCTGTGATTGGAGCCATGATGGTACTGGAGCCTTTGATGAATCTACGGTAGAATGTGGCCAGTACATGAAAGCTACGTACCTCATGAATATTGGATGGAATGTTCCATTCAACAATAGCACAAACCTTTTCAGGGTCAACAGCCATGCCCACGGCAGAGATTACGAAACCTAAGAAAACTAAATTATACATAATGAATGTGCATTTCTTAAGGTTTGCGTATAGTTGTTCCATTCGCAAAGTACTACAAAATTGTCACAAATGTTTGAGATGTTGTTCTGTGGAGGTGCTATAGATAAGGATGTCATTAAAATAGACTCCCAAGAACTTACCAATAAATAGCCTCAACACTTGTGTCATGACCCACATAGAAGTACTTGGTCTGTTCAACAACCCAAATGGCATAACGAGCCACTCATACAACTCGTCCTTCGTCTTGAAGGCGGTCTTCCATTCGTCCCTGGGACGAATTCGAATTTGGTGGTAATCACTCTTAAGGTCAATCTTGGAGAAGATGGTGGCGCCAGCCATCATGTCGAACATATCATCCAACCGAGGTATTGGAAACCAATACTTAATGGTAATCTTGTTGATAGCTCGACTGTCCACTCACATTCTCCAAGTTCCTTTTTTCTTTGGAGTCAATAGTGCGGGAATTGCACAAGGGCTTAGGCTCTCTCTAAGGAAGCCCTTGGCAATGAGTTCATCTACCTGTCTTTTTAATTTTGCTTGTTTCGCATGATTCATTTGATAATGGGGCAGGTTAAGTAGGGTCACTCTTGTAACGAGATCAAATGCGTGCTGACTGTCACGCATGCGTGGGAGCTCATTTGTAAGTCTTTGGGAAAGACATCCTGAAATTCATGAAAAATAGGTTCCACTGCATGTGGAATGCTAGCGGCGGGCTCTTTGGAAACTTCCATAGTGACTACAGTATAAACAATGGGGTCTTCCTTAGAGCCCTTACTAACTCTATCGTCCAGATCAACCTAGAACTAGCTTGCACCAAGAGTGTGTAAACCCTTGGTTTTGGGATTTGAAGTACTGACATTAGGTTTCGCACTCTCTTTAGGGTTGTCCTTGTTCTTAGGAGGTAATGGATGTAATTTCACCTTCTTATCTTTGAATTGGAAGACGCAAATGTTTGTGCGTCCAAAGTTAGTGACATCCATATCATAAAGCTAAGGTCTCCCTAAAATAATGTCTCATGTCCATGGGAACCATGTCACACCATAACTGGTCCTGATAGGTAGACATGCTGATTGGGACCAAGCACCGTTGGGTCACGGGAATGGATGTAGAATCCACCCAAGAGATGCGGTATGGCTTGGGATGAGGTATTGGGGTTAAGCCTAAACGAGTCAGGTTATTGGCTGAGACCACGTTGGTATAACTCCCGTTATCAATAATGATCTTGCAGCTCTTCTTATTGCACTTGACGTTGGTATGAAAGATGGAAGTTCTACACCAATCCTTATTTTCTTGGATGGTTAATGCACATCTTACTACCATTATTCGTGGTAGAACATTTTTCATTTAAGCTTGTGCATTGTCATTTTGATGATAAGAGGGTGAAAATCAAAGAAATGATACCTGATCCTCCGGATTTTCACATTCCTCATCACTAGGCACAAAATCTGGGATGTAGGTATCTACTGTTGGATCATTCTCAACATCTACTTCTTCTACGTAGAGATTGAGATTGCGGGTGAGACATTCACTGGTGTAGTGTCCAAGACCATTGCATTTGTGATAGGTAAAAAGCTACCACTAATGATTCCTTTGCCTTTATTATCTTTAAATGCATGCGGTGCATTTGTGGGATTACGGGTAGATTGATCACCAGAATTAAATTTGTTACCCCCTGAATAAGGTTTAGAATCCGTTTCCTGATAATTACTGCATCTAGCCTGCTTGTTTTTCATGGCTACCTCAAGGTTAAGGGTCACGTCATAAATGTCCTCCAAGTTGGCTGTTTTGATAGCGATTAATTTTCTTTGAAATTTGGGGCGAAGACCTGTTCTAAATTTTGAAATTCGTACGGGAAGGTCTTTATGGGTATTATATTGTAAATTAAGTTCTTTGTACTTACGATGTAATCAGTCATAGACATGCTACCTTGCCTAAGATTGGACTTTTGATCTAAAAGTCTATCTTGGTTAGATTAGGGTTGGTATTTGCCTATGTGGGGTTTTCAATGAAATTGTGTACATGGGCCTTCAATGCTCCACCGATATCATCAACCAAAATCCAACTGCCGGATCTCCTCTGGGTGATAATCCAACGGTGGATTTATGCCTTCCTTGTGATCAAAGCCTGGATATTGATCATCCATCCAGATCAAAGCTTGATCCTCTGTGCCTTCTTCTTTGATATATTTTGAATGAATTAGGAGAATTTGACATGATATCCCCATCAAAAGAACTAAGTTGTATCTGAGCCCTGAACTTTGTTGTGCTAAGTAGCAATGTTGTGCCGAGAAAGAAAGGGAATTGCTAGAGTACCAGCACATATTTGAATAACTGGAAGGTTTTAACCCAGAATTTCAGACTATTTGTGCACATGGAATAAGTCAAGCTCCTTTGCCTCCTATATGCACGGTATTTGCCTTGTTACAAGGAGAAGAAAGTCGCCGGATGGTTGTGCATGTCAAACAAGATGTAGTACCAGACAGATTAGCTTTTGCAAATAGTAATGTGGGTAATACAACAATGAAGACAAGATCTGGTAGAGGTAGAGGATGTGGCCATGGAGGTAACCGCAGTGGAGGACATAGTAGTGGCCATTGTCGTGGCTATCCTAGTGTTGGGTGTGGCTATGGTGGACAACCCAACACCAATCGTGATAACCTTCATCGTATTCATTGTGGATGATATTGTCATACTAAAGAGATTTGTTGGGATTTGAATGGTAAGCCATGGAATGCATCTGCATCACTAGCTGAAATAGAACATGCTAAAGTCACTACAGAGCCAGAAAAAAGTAATTAGCATTGGAGGGATAAACTCTCAGTTATTTGGCAAAAGTTGGCAGCTTTAGAAGGTCTCACTCAAAATTCTTTTGCTGGTATGACTTCTTCACATAATCCTTCCGCATTTGCATCATCTACCTCTTCATCCACGTGGGATATTGATTTAAGGCTACAGATTATGTGACAGGTAGACATTCTTATTTGTTATCCTATGCTGCTACCACCCAAGGAAGGGTGAGAATTGCCGGTGGCTGCTTTGCTCTAATTGTTGGAAAAGGGACTGTCCAAGTCTCACCTGACCTCTCTTTATCATCTGTTCTCCAAGCTCCTCGCTTCTCTTTTAATCTTATGTTTGTTAGTGCTTTAAGCAAAACTCTCAATTGTTGTGTCACCTTCTATTCTTCTCACTGTGTTTTCCAAGATCTGAAGACGAGATAGAGGATTGGTGGTGTAGTGAGAACAATGGTCTTTACATCTTGGGTTTGAAGAGGACAGAGCCTAAAGTATTGCAGAAAATGAGAGTGTTTTAAGATGGGATGCATATCAATTTGCAAAAAATAAAAGAACTGTGTGTCCAGTGAATTTTGATAAAAGAAATACCAGTCCGTTTGACTTAATTCACTATGATGTATGGTATGCTTTCGTGGTTTCTATTTCTGGACATCGCTAGTTTGTTACTTTCATTAATGATGTCGCTCGGGTTACATGGGTGTACCTAATAAAATCAAAGGATGATGTGTTGCATATTTTTAAAACATATCATAAAATGGTAGAAGTTAAGTTTGATATGTGGATTAAAGTTATTAGATCTGATAATGATGATGAATATACTTCACGAGACTTCTAAATTTACCTAACTAAAAATGGAATTTAGTCTCAAACCTCATGTGCATATACTCTAGAACAGAATGGGGGTGGCTAAACGTAAAAACAGGCGTCCTTTGGAGGTTACACGAGCTCTTTGGTTTGAGATGAATGTTCCAAAGAATTTTTGGTCAGATGGTGTCTTAGCTGCAGCATATTTGATAAATAGAATGCCTTCAAGGACACTGGAAGAAAAGAGTCTAGTAGAAGTCTTGTGTCCCAATATGCCATTGTTCCAAGTTCCTCCAAAAGTATTTGGGTCTACTTGTTTTGTACATGTCTTGAAACATCAATGGGATAAACTGGATCCAAAGGCTGTCAAGTGCATATTTGTAGGATATTCTAGTAGTCAGAAGCGTTACAAATGCTATGCTTTGGGAAAGAAGGGTAAAGTCTTTGTCACAATGGATTTGAGTTTTTATGGGGATGCTAGGTTGGAGTTTTAGATATTTGCATTAGAAGTAAAAAGAGAGTAGTAGTAAACAAAATGGACCCTAAAACAAGGTGGAGAGATTTGATGGGGGAAAGAGCAAATATATTTAAGGACAAAATGATTGAGAAAGGAGAATGGAATATTGAAGGAGAAACTACAGTAATGTGGAATCAAATGGCTAATTGCATTAGGAATGTTGCAAAGGAGGTACTTGGAGAATCAAAAGGGAAGAGACATGTTAATAAAGAAACATGGTGGTGGAGTATGGAGGTTCAGGAAGTTATTCGACAAAAAAAACATTGCTACAAAGTTTGGCAGGGGACTAAGAGTATAGAAAATTTTGAGTTGTATAAGAAGGCAAAGAAAGAAGCTAAGAAAGTAGTAAGTAGTGCAAAGTTCAAAGCATACGATGACCTCTATAATAGGTTGGGAACAAGAGAAGGAGAAAAGGATATTTTTAAGCTTGCAAAAATAAGAGAAAAAAAAAGTAGGGACTTAGATCATGTCAAATGTATCAAGGACAATGAGAAAAATATTTTGGTGAAGGACAACGATATTATAGAAAGATGGAAAGAATATTTTAGTAAACTTTTAAATGAAGAATATTTGGGTGATACAAGAGTGGAGGAGGATACTTCATTACAAGAGTATACTTTTCTCCATTTCTCCGTAGAATTAGAGGGGTGGAAGTGAAGGAAGCATTGAAGCGAATGAAGACAGGAAAGGCAACAGGCCCAGATAGTATTCCGATCTATGATACCCGGATACTCCAAATGCCCTGTGGTATCCGTACCGATACGATACGATACGGATACGGGTACGGGATACTGCAAGATACGGCTCGGATACGGCCCCCAATTTTAGGATACGGCTATGCAATATTTTTTACCCAAAATTACAACAGATTTTGTCCATTTTAACCAATTTACTCCTCAATGAGCCTTTTCTCAGTTTGATCAAAAGGAAAGCAAAAAAGGAGAAGAGGAGGAGGAGAAAGTGGCAACGAAGAAGAAGATAACTAAACTGACAGAGGCTATTGCTTTTGTTTTGATGGGTTGCTTCTTCAACTAGGTAGTAGACCACTGTGTTGTTTTCTGCTACTGTTGCTGCTTCGAGCTTCTAGCTTTAGGTGCCATGTACACCTCCTCTTTTTCTTATTCATTCTTCTTCTTCTTTTTCGTTCGAGAATGCCTTAGAGATGCAAAAGGGGCAAAAGAACCCTTCACATTTTATTAATGAGAATGGGCCCGTTGAGTTTTTTTTTTTTATTTCTTTCTATTTTAATATTGAGCTATTAGGCCAACCAAGACATTTGGCCCACTTTTTTTTTTTTTTTCTTTTATTTTCTTCTATGTTAAGATACTGTCAGGCCCACCTCATTGAAAATTTGATCCACACAGTGGGCCTCTTAATATTTGTGTACTAAAATAAGTATTTATATGTATATATTTTTTGGAATGCCGTACCCATATCCGTATCCTAAAAATTTCAAATTGGCGTATCGAACCCTCGTTCCCCGTGTCCGTATCTATACCTGTGTCCGTATCTGGGCATCATAGATTCCGATAGAGGTATGGAAATGCTTAGGAGAGGTTGGAGTAAGTTGGTTATGTAGACTATTCAATAAGATACTTGTGACAAAGAAAATGCCGGATGAATGGAGAAGAAGCATTGTAGTACCTATATAAAAATAAAGGAGATATACAAAATTGTACCAACTATCGAGGGATTAAACTTATGAGTCACACTATGAAGTTATGAGAGAGAATAATAGAGCAAAGACTAAGAAAAAAGACTAAGATTTCGGAAAATCAATTTGGTTTTATGCCAGGGAGATCAACTATGGAAGCTATCTTTTCACTTAGGCAATTAATGGAAAAATACCAAGCAAAGAGAAAAAATCTACATATGGTCTTTATCGATTTGGAAAAAGCCTATGATAGGGTACCGAGGAATTTAATTTGGTGGGTCTTAAAGAAAAGGAATGTCCCAAGAGGTTACATTGAAATTTTAAAGGATATGTATGAAGGTGCAATAACAAATGTGAAAACCACATGTGGAGAAACAGGCGGATTTCCCGTGACTATAGGCTTATATCAGGGATCATCCTTAAGCCCTTATTTCTTTGCATTAATTATGGATGAGTTAACTGTGCATATTCAAGAAGAAGTACCATGGTGTATGTTGTTCGCAGATGATATAGTATTGGTGGATGAATCAAGAGAGGGTGTAAATGCAAAGCTTGAGAAATGGCGGAGGGCATTAGAATCTAAAGGCTTTAAAATAAGTCGTACAAAAACAGAATATATGGATTGCAATTTCAGTAGACATATACAAAGTGTTGAAACCACTGTCAAAATTGAAACCCATGAGATACCACGTAAAGATTCTTTTCGGTACCTAGGCTTGATTAGTAAGGATGGGGAGATTGACGAAGATGTGGAGCATAGGATAAGAGCTGGATGGCTGAAGTGGAGACTAGCTTCGAGAGTACTTTGTGATAGACAAATGCCAACAAAATTGAAGGGAAAATTTTACAGGACAGTGGTTAGACCAGCTATAACATATGGAGCAGAATGTTGGCCAATTAAGAAGACACATATTCATAAGATGGATATAGCGGAAATGAGAATGTTTAGGTGGATGTGTGGTAAAACTAGGAAAGATAAAAGTAGAAATGAGCGCTTTCGAGAACATTTAGGGGTAGCACCGATAGGAGATAAGATTAGAGAAACTCGTTTAAGATGGTTTGGGCATGTTGAGCGTAGGCCAGTAATGGCACCGGTAAGAAAAAGTTTGGATATACAGGTGGAGGGTCCATCAAGAGGTAGGGGTAGGCCGAAGAAAACATGGATGGAAGTCATTAATTCAGATTTGAAAAAGTTGCACTTATCGAAAGATTTAGCTCAAAATAGAAAGGAATGGAGAAGTAGAATTCATGTAGCCGACCCCAACATGGTTGGGATAAGGCTTTGATGATGATGATGATGATGATGATGATGATGGGGATGTTCTGTTCTACTCACACACTAAAGAACTCATCTCTAACGAAAATTTAGAGAACGATCTACCTCCTCTTGACTTTGTTACCCCTTCAATATATTCAAAACCGGCAAATGAGACAGGTACAAATTCATCAATTGCAAAAGAACAAAGGGAGATAGACAAATTCAAAGAGCCTTTGCAAAGTTTACTCTAGAGGAAGGAAATGAGGAAGACCAATGTTCTCATCTAATGTTCCAAATTCCGATCCATTGAATGTCCTAGGTCCAGATCCTTCATCTCTTCTAGGTACTTCCTCATTTGATTTAGATATTCCCATAGCAAAAAGAAAAGGAATAAGGTCTTGTGCTACCCACCATCCCATATAACACTTTGTTTCATACCGTAACCTTTCACCCACTTTCTGTACATTTTTAACCAAAATTACCAGTGAATGTATACCTAAACATGTGTCTAAGGCCGTATCAAATCCAAAGTGGAAAGAGGCGATGATAGAAGAAATGAATGCTTTGGAGAAAAATCATACTTGGGAGCTTACTCTTCTTCCTTAAGGAAAACATACTGTTGGATGCAAATGCATTTACACCCTTAAATATAATCTAGATGGTACAATTAATAGATACAAGGCATGACTTGTTGCTAATGGATTTGCTTAGTCTTATGGAATTTATTATTTTGAAACTTTTTCTCCAGTAGCAAAATTGACTTCCATCTTAGTAATTTGTCCTTAGTAGCAAATTTTTATTGGCCCTTATACCAATTGGATCTAAAAAATGCATTTCTCCATGGAGATTTAAAGGAAGATATTTATATGGACCATCTGCCAAGATTTGTTGTCGAAGGACAATAGAATAAAGTGTGTTTTTTTAGAAAATTTTTATATAGGCTAAAACTATCCCCTCGAGCTTGGTTTGAGAGATTTAGCGAAGTTTTGATTAAATTTGGGTTTACAAGGTGCTATGTAGACCATATTGTCTTTGTAAAAAGGAACAATGTGAAGGTTGTTATAGTTGTGTATGTTGATGACATCGTAGTCCTAGGGGATGATGAATGTGCAATCTCCGAACTCAAAGGTTTTCTTGAAACGAAACTTGAGATCAAAGACCTAGGATTATTGAAGCATTTCCTAGGTATAGAAGTAGCAAGGTCAAAAGGTAAAATTGTTATGTCAGAGAGGAAGTACATCCTTGATCTTTTTGGGGAAACGGGAAAACTTGGTACAAAGCCAGTGGACACTCCAATAGAACAAAACCATGGTCTACACTTGGAAAGTGGGGAACCTCTTGAAGATAAAAGGATGTATCAAAGATTGGTGGGAAAACTAATTTACCTCACGATTACAAGGTTGGATATTTCTCATGCTGTTAGTTTGGTAAGTCGGTATATGTATGCTTCTCGGACTGGACATTTAACAGCAATACATAGGATTCTCATGTATTTAAAAGGATCATCGGGCCAAGGAATTTTGTACAAATCACATGGTCATGCAAAATCGATAGCCTTCCCAGATTCTAACTGGGCTAGATCTTTATCGAATAGAAAGTCAACAACAGGTTATTGTACGATGGTTGGAGGAAACCTAATGTCTTGGAAAAGCAAAAAACAAGTTGTTACTACCAAATCTAGCGCAGAGGCTGAATATAGAGCTATGGCTCATGGGTCGTGTGAGCTATTGTTGTAACGGCCCAAGAATCTGGAGCTCTTTATATTCTAAAGTTAGCGTGATTACAATACATTAACATTCATAAGGTAAATTCCAAGAGCATCAGTCCAAGCATAAAAAGATTATTTAAGTCTAGATATCAAAGTTTACATAAGTCATTAGGGTAAAGCTAGAACAGACAATCTTTGAGGTTAATTACAAGGGAATATTCCACAATAAGGGCTGGTCCTTTCTAAAGTCTAGGATGCTTTTCAATCTCTCTATCAGCGTTGCATATCAAAATCTATATGCTGATCTCCGCCGCTCCCAGATCTCGCTATAAATACGTTACCTGTAGTGGGGCGAACTACTAGTCAGTAACACTGGTGAGTAGAAATTTCGTATTCAAAATAAATTGCATCATCCCAAACTTCAAATATTCATAGGCTTTCTTTAAGAAAGTTCATGAGCTTCTTTGGAAGAAAAATTCACAATCATAAAGTAATGAATCACTATATTTATTGGTTTACACAATCATAGGGGTTCATGTTGTGACAAGACTGTCACCCATTTGAATCTTAGAGGGGTTCATATTTATGACGTGATAAGGCTGTCACCCATTTGACTCTTAAAGGGATTCATATTCATGTCGTGACAATAATGTCACCCATTTAAAAAGGATTCTTATTCATTTCGTGAAAAGACTGTCACCCATTTGATTCTTAAAAGGGATTCATGTCGTGACAATAATGTTACCCATTTGATTCTTAAAAGGGATTCTTATTCATGTCGTGACAATAATGTCACCCATTTGATTCTTCGAAGGGATTCTTATTTATATCGTGACAAGACTGTCACCCATTTGATTCTTAAAAGGGATTCTTATTCATGTCGTGACAATAATGTCACCCATTTGATTCTTAAAAGATTTAATCCAATTACTAGCATAACATCAATTTCTATATATCAATCAAATTCTGATTCCAATTTTAGGTCATAGGTTATATTATATTACCAATCCTACATACTTCATATTGAAGTTTCGCCCTGCTCGGAATCATTATTGGTCACAAGTATGTGGCATTGATCGTATCTTTTATTCAGTCAAATAAACAATTTATTCGTCATAGAGTCAACACTTTACTCACATTTCATCAGCCATAGTATTAACATTCTATTCATAATTTATCATTAATCTTAGATCAAATATTATGAGTAGGTATCCCAAAAGTACCTTATTAACTGTTCTTTCTATACCCATGTTCAGAGGATGATATCATTCAGAATGTTCAGAAATAGTGGAGAATATTACATAACGAAAACGGATAATGACAGTCCATGATTAGGTCTGAAACTAACCACAGCATTATTCCCATCTTGTACTCAGGTTCTTTGTAGTTTTTACAAATAAAAGATCTTTCTCAAGTGAAAGGTATATGGGTTTTAGAACTCAGAGGCTTCTTCATAAATCTCTGGTGTTTGTGGTATGTGAATATAGTCATGCACATCAGCAAGAACATTTTACAGAACCAATAACAGACAGAATATTCTATTCCCCAATTTTCTTGTATCTGAAACTGGGCTTGATCACTAAATATTCATACAGGAAATGTCAACAGTTCTAGTGAGTGACTGTTCAGTTTCATTATTGGACGTTTGATTATCATTAGTACATGATTCAGTAGAAATTCTTGGCTTATCATGTTGACAGTAATTTTACAGTTGCTGTCTTATGTAAACAGCAATATAAAAGAACACAGATTTATCATATTGACAGTACATGCTTATTATGAAAGAACACAGATTTATCATGCTGACATTGCATACTTATCTTATGTATATACCCACTGAAAATAATATAAAAGAATACAGATTTTATACTATGTATGTAGGGCCTTAGTGACTATCGATGAATTATATTCAAAGACATTCCCAATTCATACAATACAATTCAAGGGAAAAATCTACTCACCTGGTATATGTAACGAAGGACTTCAAATTGGACATTCACTAGGCTAATGCTCTTTGTTGCAATTCTCCGCTTCTAATTTCCAAATATAACTATATTAGCCTTTGGTTCTTCATGAAAAGCTATCAAAGGAAAGGGCTGAATCCTCTTTATATAGATCCAAATGGCCCCTTTGAAAGGTCATCTTGGAAATTCAACAGTCATGTCTATTGGTGGAGGTTGAAGAGTCATCTGGGGAAAGCCAAGAGTCACTTCTGTTGCTGAAAACAAAGAGCCATCCTTGGGAAGCTGTAAGGTCAAATATCAAGTGGGTTTGGATCACAAGTAAGGACCCAAAAGTCATGGTCCTGCAGCCCAATCCAGTTGTGTACTGGACTGATTGAAATTGGGCTTGTTTAGGCCCAATTATCCCACTTGATTAATTCAAGTTATTACATACTCCCCCCTTGTGAAAATTGGTCCTCCAAATTTAAATCGTACCTTATGGGAAGTGGTGTGGATACTTTTCTCGGACATCTTTCTCTGTTTCTCATGTGGCCTCCTGATGATTATTATGTTCCCACAAGATTTTGACTAGACGAATAGTTTTGTTCCGGAGGGTTCTTTCTCGTGTTTCTAAAATGGCTATTGGCTTCTCTTCATAAGAGAAGTCTTCTTGTATCCGAAGAGGTCCGAAATCTATCACATGAGATGAGTCCAGTTCATATTTCTTTAGCATGGATACATGAAACACATTGTGTACACCAGCCAGTTGTGGGGGTAATGCTAGTTCATAAGCATTCCCATCACTAACACGACCAATTATCTCAAAAGGTCCAATATAACATGGACTCAACTTGCCCTTTTTCCCAAACCGCATGATACGCTTGGTTGGAGAAACTTTGAGAAAGATATGATCTCCTATTATGAACTCCAGCTCCTGCCTGCGATTGTCCGCATAACTTTTCTGTCTACTTTGGGCAGTTTTGAGTCTATCTCGAATTTTCTTGATGGTGTCCGTTGAGGATTGAACCCAATCTGGCCCATGGATTCTTCGGTCGCCAACTTCTTCCCAACAAATGGGAGATCGGCAATTCCGTCCGTACAATGCTTCGAATGATGCCATTTGAATACTAGAATGATAACTGTTATTATAGGCAAATTCTACTAGGGGTAACTGCTCATCCCAGCTGTCTTTGAAATCTAGGGCACAGGCTCGCAACATATCTTCAAGAGTCTGATTAGTTCTTTCGGTCTGGCCGTCCGTTTGAGGATGATATGCGGTATTGAACCGCAATTGTGTTCCCATGGCCGTCTGTAATTTTCTCCAAAAGTTGGACACAAACTTGGAGTCCCTGTCCGAGACAATAGACACTGGAATTCCATGCAGGCGAACAATCTCCTTAACATATCTTCGTGCCAATTCTTCCATCGATGTTCTTCCTTTAAGAGGGATGAAGTGGGCAGATTTAGTCAATCGATCCACAATTACCCAGATTACTTCATAGCCCCTGAAAGTCTTCGGAAAGCCAGAAATGAAGTCTATAGTGATGTGTTCCCATTTCCACTCTGGTACAGGCAATGGCTACAACAACCCGCCAGGTTTCTGATGATCTGCCTTAACTTGCTGGCATGTTAAGCATCTTGCCACAAATTCTGCAATGTCATTTTTCATACCATTCCACCAAAATTGCTTCTTGAGATTCTGGTACATTTTTGTACTTCCTGGATGAATGGTATATCGGGTATGATGTGCCTCATGTAGTATCTTGTCTTTGATTTCCCGATCATTTGGAACACACAACCTATTCTTGTAATATAAGGTACCATTAGTAAGTGAAAAATCCGGCTTATCACCCAATTTGTTGAAGATTTGTACTAGTGTCCCATCATTCTTTTGGCGATCCTTAATTTGCTGAATTATCTCTGGGTGAACTTTGAAACTTCCCAATAATACATTGTCACCAATGATCCGAAGATGCACATCCAGGTCCTTGATTTCTTCTAGTAAATTCCATTCTGCTGTCAAGTGAGCTAATTGGACTGACTTTCTGCTTAATGCATCGGCCACAACATTTGCCTTTCCGGGATGGTAATTTATAGTGAAATCATAGTCCTTCAAAAATTCTAACCATCTCCGCTGCCTCAAATTTAACTCCTGCTGGGAAAAGATATATTTTAGGCTCTTATGGTCAGTGTACACCTCGAATTCTTCTCCATAGAGATAATGTCGCAAAATTTTAAGAGCGAAAACTACAACAGCCAATTCTAAATCATGAGTGGCATAATTTTGCTCATGCGTCTTCAATTGTCTAGATGCGTAAGCAATTACTTTTCCGTGCTGCATAAGTGCGCACCCCAGTCCTTTGAGTGACGCATCACAAAATATGACAAAACCACCGCTGCCTGAAGGTAAGGCCAAAACCGGTGTCGAAATCAACTTATCCTTCAGTGTCTGGAAACTGGTCTCACATTTGTCATCCCAATTAAATTGCACATCTTTCCTAGTGAGACGAGTTAAAGGTCCTGCAAGGGAAAAAAACCCTTGCACAAATCTCCTATAATATCCTGCGAGTCCCAAGAAACTCCGGACCTCTGACACTGTTGTTGGCCGTTTCCAACTAGTGATAGCTTCCACCTTGGCAGGGTCCACAGACAATCCTTCACCTGAAATGATTTGACCTAGGAAATTCACCTGAGTTAGCCAAAAGTCACATTTGCTCAACTTAGCATACAGCTGATTGGCTTCTAATAACTTCAATGCAGTGCGCAGGTGATTTCCATGCTCCAATTCTGTCTTAGAGTAAATTAGTATATCATCGATGAATACAACAACAAACTGGTCCAAATAGGGCTTGAAGATTTGATTCATGAGTGCCATAAATACAGCTGGTGCATTAGTTTGCCCAAATGGCATTACCAGAAACTCATAATGTCCATATCGAGTTCGGAAAGCCGTCTTAGGTACATCCTCCTCCCTCACTCTTACCTGATGGTATCTAGTCCACAAATCAATTTTTGAAAAGTACCTTGCACCTTGGAGTTGGTCAAACAGCTCATCGATCCGAGGAAGCGGATACTTATTCTTGATAGTGACTTGATTGAGCTATTGATAATCTATGCACATACACAAGGGTCCATCCTTCTTTTTAACAAAGAGGACAGGAGCTCCCCATGGTGAAACACTGGGCCTAATGAATCCTTTGTCTAGTAATTCCTGTAATTGCTCCTTAAGTTCCCGTAGTTCTGTGGGTGCCATACGATAAGGAGGCCTAGAAATTGGAGCTGTTCCTGGTACCAATTCAATGGTAAAATCTACCTCCCGCAGAGGCGGTAGGCCAGGCAATTCATTTTTGGAAACACTAGGGAATTCTCTTACTACCGGGATTTCTTCTAGTTTCAGTTTTTGTTTTTCCCCAGTAACAAATGCTAAATACCCCGTACACCCAGTTCTTAATAATTGACTGGCTTTGATTGCCGAAATCACACGTTCTCTACTGCTTTCCTTATCCCCATTACACGCACATTTTTGAATCCTTCTAGTTTAAAGCGGACTATTTTATTAAAACAATCTAGCACAGCCCTATGTTTTGCTAACCAATCCATTCCCAAAATAATATCAAAGTCATTCATTGGTAGCAAGATTAAATCTGCAGGCATAACAACTTCCCCAATGCTTAAAGGACAGTCGTAGAATATAGTGCGAGTATTAAATTGTCCTCCAGTTGGGGTGGAAACTACCATTGCTAGAGAAAGTTTAGAAGGGAGCACGTGTAGTTTTGGAGCAAAATTATGTGAAACAAAGCAATGTGTAGAGCCGGAATCAAATAATGTAATAGCCTTGTTGCTAGAGATTAGGAGCGTACTCTCAACCACATTGCTTACTACTTCCGCCTCCCGTTAAGTAATAGCATAAACCCTCGCATTTGGTGTGTGACTCTTTCGATGTCCGCTTTGATTGCCTCTTTCTTGGTTGGAATTTTGTCCCTGCGGCGGATTCTGCTGATAACCACTTTGCTGATTCTGGCCCGATTGCTGATTGCCTTGATGATGTCGTAACTGCTGGCCTTGCTGTTGTGACTGCTTTTTCTCGTGCTTCTTAGGACAATCTTTAGCCTTATGGCCCACCTGGCCACATGAGAAGCAAGCGCCACGCTGCCATCGACATTGTTGTAAGCCATGGTTCTTCCCACAGCGACTACATTTAACATGAGATTCCATTTTCCATTTCTTTTGAGATAGGTGGCTTTCTTGATTTCTTTTCCCATTTCTCGTTAAATTTGATAGAAATACTCCATTGATCTCATCAGTGGCTTCTTCAGACACATAGGCTCTTATTAAGGCATCTGCGTATGTGACTGGCTGTCCCAATTGTACATCCTTCTTAATATCGGGGCGTAATCCCTTAATAAACTTGTTGCATTTTAGTTCTTCTGTAGCTACCAAGGGTTCGTTCAGCAAAGTGAGATAATTCTATGAACTTATTATTGTATTTGGTCACTGACATGTCTCCTTGAACCAAAATTTGAAATTCCCTCTTCTTCTTTTCTTTTATATGCTCCGGTATGAATTTTGCGATGAACTCCTTTTTGAAGAAGGCCCAGGGAATCTCATTTTCAGGACCCGGATAGGTCCTTCTGGCGGACTTCCACCATTCCTTAGCATCTCTTTCAAGTTTGAAGGCTACTAATAGAGAG
Source organism: Sextonia rubra (assembly GCA_037013555.1). Taxonomy (NCBI): domain Eukaryota; kingdom Viridiplantae; phylum Streptophyta; class Magnoliopsida; order Laurales; family Lauraceae; genus Sextonia; species Sextonia rubra. The sequence goes on along the minus strand of JASUAD010000006.1, from coordinate 63,446,820 downwards.
GCTGCTAATAGAGCTTTCTGTTGATCAGAACAGCCCATAACATAAAAAATTGCTTTGATATTTTCTATCCACTTATTTGCATCCCAAGGGTTTGCAATTTCATCAAAGTACCTGGGACGAAATTCATTAAATCTATTATATAGGGAATCTCGTTCCCTGTCCCTGCTCCCACCAATAGTAATCCCACTTTGGCCACCATCATCCTAACGATTAGCCAAAGTCTTTATTTGCTCCTGCACTTGATTGTATGCCTTCATAAATGTATCAAACATCATCTTCACATATTCAGGCATTGGGGTTGATTCCCCATCTGGGTTTGATGTTCGGCTCTCAATTCCATTGCCGTTAAGATTCTGTTGGGAACTCATGTTCTTTCTTCTATAATAAAATACACAATAATTACCCAATAATTAACACAAAGAGATGTATATTATAATCTAACGCCCCCGAACCACAACCTCACCACGTATGCTACTGGTTTCTAAGTGTTTTAAAAATTGCCCAAGACCTTTGCTCTGATACCACTTTGTAACGACCCAAGAATTTCGAGCTCTTCAAATTCTTAAGTTGTTAGTGTGATTACGATACATTAACATTCATAAGGTAAATTCCAAGAGCATCAGTCCAAGCATAAAAAGATTATTTAAGTCTCGATATCAAAGTTTACATAAGTCATTAGGGTAAAGCTAGAACAGACAATCTTTGAGGTTAATTACAAGGGAATATTCCACAATAAGGGCTGGTCCCTTCTAAAGTCTAGGATGCTTTTCAATCTCTCTATCAGCGTTGCATATCAAAATCTATATGCTGATCTCCGCCGCTCCCAGATCTCGCTACAAATACGTTACCTGTAGTGGGGCGAACTACTAGTCAGTAACACTGGTGAGTAGAAATTTCGTATTCAAAATAAATTGCATCATCCCAAACTTCAAATATTCATAGGCTTTCTTTAAGAAAGTTCATGAGCTTCTTTGGAAGAAAAATTCACAATCATAAAGTAATGAATCACTATATTTATTGGTTTACACAATCATAGGGGTTCATGTTGTGACAAGACTGTCACCCATTTGAATCTTAGAGGGGTTCATATTTATGACGTGATAAGGCTGTCACCCATTTGACTCTTAAAGGGATTCATATTCATGTCGTGACAATAATGTCACCCATTTAAAAAGGATTCTTATTCATGCCGTGACAAGACTGTCACCCATTTGATTCTTAAAAGGGATTCATGTCGTGACAATAATGTCACCCATTTGATTCTTAAAAGGGATTCTTATTCATGTCGTGACAATAATGTCACCCATTTGATTCTTCGAAGGGATTCTTATTCATATCGTGACAAGACTGTCACCCATTTGATTCTTAAAAGGGATTCTTATTCATGTCGTGACAATAATGTCACCCATTTGATTCTTAAAAGATTTAATCCAATTACCAGCATAACATCAATTTCTATATATCAATCAAATTCTGATTCCAATTTTAGTTCATAGGTTATATTATATTACCAATCCCACATACTTCATATTGAAGTTTCGCCCCGCTCGGAATCATTATTGGTCACAAGTATGTGGCATTGATCGTATCTTTTATTCAGTCAAATAAATAATTTATTCGTCATAGAGTCAACACTTTACTCACATTTCATCAGCCATAGTATTAGCATTCTATTCATAATTTATCATTAATCTTAGATCAAATATTATGAGTAGGTATCCCAAAAGTACCTTATTAACTGTTCTTTCTATACCCATGTTCAGAGGATGATACCATTCAGAATGTTCAGAAATAGTGGAGAATATTACACAATGAAAATGGATAATGACAGTCTATGATTAGGTCTGAAACTAACAACAACATTATTCCCATCTTGTACTCAGGTTCTTTGTAGTTTTTATAAATAAAAGATCTTTCTCAAGTGAAAGGTATATGGGTTTTAGAAATCAGAGGCTTCTTCATAAATCTCTGGTGTTTGTGGTATGTGAATATGGTCATGCACGGCAGCAAGAACATTTTACAGAACCAATAACAGACAGAATATTCTATTCCCCAATTTTCTTGTACCTGAAACTGGGCTTGATCACTAAATATTCATACAGGAAATGTCAACAATTCTAGTATGTGACTGTTCAGTTCCATTATTGGACGTTTGATTATCATTAGTACAGGATTCAGTAGAAATTCTTGGCTTATCATGTTGACAGTAATTTTACAGTTGCTGTCTTATGTAAATAGCAATATAAAAGAACACAGATTTATCATATTGACAGTACATGCTTATTATGAAAGAACACAGATTTATCATGCTGACATTGCATGCTTATCTTATGTATATACCCACTGAAAATAATATAAAAGAATATAGATTTTATACTATGTATGTAGGGCCTTAGTGACTATCGATGAATTATATTCAAAGAAATTCCCAATTCATACAATACAATTCAAGGGAAAAATCTACTCACCTGGTATATGTAACGAAGGACTTCAAATTGGACATTCACTAGGCTAATGCTCCTTGTTGCAATTCTCCGCTTCTAATTTCCAAATATAACTATATTAGACTTTGGTTCTTCATGAAAAGCTATCAAAGGAAAGGGTTGAATCCTCTTTATATAGATCCAAATGTCCCCTTGAAAGGTCATCTTGGAAATTCAACAGTCATGTCTATTGGTGGAGGTTGAGGAGTCATCTAGGGAAAGCCAAGAGTCACTCGTGTTGCTGAAAACAAAGAGCCATCCTTGGGAAGCTGTAAGGTCAAATATCAAGTGGGTTTGGATCACAAGTAAAGACCCAAAAGTCATGGTCCTGCAGCCCAATCCAGTTGTGTACTGGACTAGTCGAAACTGGGCTTGTTTAGGCCCAATTATCCCACTTGATTAATTCAGGTTATTACAATTGTGGCTAAAGATCCTACTGGAGGAGTTAGGATTCAAACGAGACAGTCCAATGTGTATACTCTCTGACAATGCCTCAGTGATCAATTTGGTTCATAATCCTATCTGCCATGAGCAAACAAAACATGTCGAGGTGGACTGCCATTTTATCCGTGAAAAGGTTAAGAAGGAAGATTTTGTACAGTTTCAAGTTTCTGCTGATGGCCGGCTTACAAATTTTTTCATTAAGGCAACACCTAAAGCTAAGTTGTAATTCACTCTTTCCAAGCCAGGTATAGTAAATATCTATGCATCAGCTTAAAGGGGGGTGTTGTGAGCAATTATGGTGAGCTAGGGGTGTTTATGAAAAAGTTGGAAGAGTCAAGGGCTTTTATGTATTTACGAAAAACTTAAGGGACCGTTTTGTAATTTCCAGAATTAATGAAATAACTACATAAAGTGAATTGACTAACCTAGGGAATTGTTCAATCCTCTTATGGCTTCAATTGAGTTTTCCTCTTTCTCCCTCTTTTTACATTTATTTGATATCTTAGCATAAATCCTTAGATCCAAGAAGATCTAAGCCTCTAACTCTTTGTTGGTCGGCCTCATCCATCGCAATCTGATAGTATCCTCAGTACTCATCTAAGAAGCTCATCCTCTCATGGCCTACTATTGAGTCAACTAGCTGGTCTATTTTCGGCAGAGGAAGCTATCCTTTGGGCGTGTTTTATTCACGTCTGTGAAATCTACACATACCATTTTTTGTCCCTTTTAGGACCAACCACAATATTCACCAGTCAATCTGGGTATAGCTCCTCCCTTATCAGATCTGCTTCTAAGAGTCTGTTTCTTCTTCGCAAAGTGCCATCCTTCAATTAGGTGCTAGCTTTCTCTAGTTTTGCACCAATGGTTTTACCTTCGCGTTAACTCCAAGTTTGTGACATATTACCTTCTGACTCACCCTGGGCATCTCGTATGGAGTCCATGCAGATACATCCAAATTTTTCTTGAGGAAGTTCACCAATTCTGAGCTCTCCTGCTCCTTCAACATGGAACCAACATGAAAGTATCTGTCCGCAATGTCGTCCTTGATCAGTATTTTCTTGAGCTCCTTGGCTGATCTGTCGGCTAAGTTGTCTGTCAAAAACTCGGCATCCTGCCGCCAGTGCTGTAATTGCTATTTGAGTTGGGCCAAACTGCATTCCTCTACTTCATTCTTCAATTTTCCCTTAACTGTCCAACGAGGCAACTCCTTGATGTTGCTTGATCTCCTTAAATCTCCATGATTCCAACATTGGTCGTAAATCTAAACTTTTGGTGGAATGTAGATGGCACAGCTCGCATTTTCTGGATCCAAGTCCGGCCCATGATGGCGTTGTAAGGAGATGGTGCATCTACAACCAAGAACTCAACATCATGACATATTGGGCCTACCGAAATTGGCACCATCATCCGCCGTAAAGGGCGTACAGCCTGCCCGCTAAACCCTATGAGAGGGACCGATGCTGATTTTAGGTCAACCTCCTTTAGTTTGAGCTTTCGGAACAACACAACATTCATAATTTCCAAGGAGCTCCCTCGATCCATGAGCATCCTCCTTACTTCAAACTCCTTAACGCGAAGGATCAAGACCAAGGCGTCATTATGGGGATGTATGATATCCTTCAAGTCTTCTTCAGATAAAGTAATTTCACTTGGGCCTCGGTTTCATTTATCCACGAAGCTACGTCCAGGGACCACTTAATATACCTCTTTTAAGTGAGCTACCCTTTGTACCTGAACCTAATTGTTTGTGCCATGACCTCTTCAGGCTCCACTGTTCTGTGGATTACATCGATTATCCCAACCGGTACCCTTGGGTTGGATCTAGCTGTCCTTTCCGAGTTGTTTGTTCTTGCAGTCTTCTTGTACCATCTTCATCTACGTACTCCCTGAGGTGTCCCTCTTTTACTACATCATCAAGGTGTTTCTACGGCATCTTCATCAAACGTCACTTATCTAGATGGTAAGAACACCGTAGGTTTTGGTTCTGTCGAGCTGGGTCACCTACCATTTTAGATGGTTGTACAAAGTATAACTTGTTGAAGCAGCGCAGGGGAAGAAGATTAGCCAATGGGCTAATCACTAAGCCAAAAGGCTTAGGAATAGAATGTCTAGGTGCCTTACGAAAGACAAACAAACTCTCTCAACTGAGAACCAAACTCAAACTCTTTATTCAATATCAATGTCTTTGTATATATCAAACTCAAACTCTTTATTCAATATCAATGTCTTTGTATATATCCCATGAAGAGATTACATCCTTATTTATAACTAAGACATCGTCTAAGAAAGGAAACAACTAATTCTAAACAAATAAGAAGTCCTAAACCAAACATGAGTGGAGTTGCCAAATATTAAGAAAGCAACTAAAATAATTATTAATAATATAATCTATTCTAATCTATTAGGCCTTATTGGTCTTGGGTACAATGGCTGGCCAATCATGGATCTGGCCTGCATCACTTGTCCTTGATTTGGGTTAAGATCCGGTAAAGCGGGTCTTTAAACACCTTGTAGATGTCTTAAAACACTCCTTTGGTTAGTTCAAAGTTGACCGGTCCTTTTCTCTTTCCTATCTTTCTTATCCTGCTCCTTTCTCTTGCAACCATCGGCCTTGGACTGGGAGGCCTTGGGGTTAGTCTCCTCCAAATCTTCTTCAAGCTTTATATACTGTTCAATCCTCTCCATCAGCTTGCCATGATCGACAGGAGGGCGCCTCGTCAGGGACTGTCATAATTGACTTTCCTTTGGTAGTCTTAACTTAAAGGTTGCGACCGCCACCTATTCACTGGAATTATCTATCTCTTTATATATGCGCCAATACCTCACGCTGTATTCCTTTGAGCTCTCCTTAATGCTAGCAGGGCTCCTACACCCTTCAGCTACTTATTGTTGTAATATTCCTACTAGGACTCTTAGTAGAATTATACTTAGATTAGATTAAGGTCATTAGAAGACTAAGAATTTCAAACAGGACTCTCTCTCAAGAATACACTCCTAGTAGGACTCCTTTGGGTTCCAATCAGGACTCTCTCTTGGTGTTCAATTCAAATAGAACAATTTTGTGTAGTATCCCATTAGAACTCCATGAGCATAGCAAACCAAGCACAAGCATAAATAGGGAGGCTGGTCTCTCCGTTCTCCTTCACCAATCTCCTGAACCGAGAGAGAGAGAGAGAGAGAGGAATAATCTAATGTGAGTTGTGAAATTTGTAGAAGAAGAAGAAGATCGTGAAGAGGACAAGGAAGATTAACAACAGGGTGCATAGCGGATGTCCGGTTTGAGACCACTCACTGCCCGAGCAACCCACTTTTATACAAGGTGAGTAGAATCCTCAACCCACTTTTGTAGAAATTAGGATCCGGTACCTTCTTGTGGATTTTCAGATGAGCTTACGATGTAAGTGGTCTTTCCATGTTTCCGATCATGCCACAGTATTTATCAATCATATAAATTCCTCATGATTCACGTAGAGAGATCTCCTTTATATACTTGGAATCATTTATATTATTTACTAGTTGGTAATTAGCCACTCTATCTAAATTCTAATTAGATCTGGTGAAGAATCTAAATCAGAATTGGAGTTTCAGAACCATGTTATCAAGAGAAGTGGATTCTCACGATTAGACCATGGGGCCCACATGTCCCACTTGTTGACTGATCAGATCTGATGATCTGAAGTGGGACTTTTGGGCGACCCCAGTGAGCTTATCATATGATTGAAACTAAACCAGTTGGGTGCACAGAACCAGGCCTGAAAATATATCCATGTGATAAGCATTGTGGTCAACATACCTGTTTGTGAAAATATTAATAGAAACCTCAAATTCTTCAAGAGGAAAGTGATGATCTGTTCCTAGAGCATCAGAGGAACTCAACTAGTGCAGTTGTGATGGATTTATACATATGTAATATGAGAAATAGATTAAAACTGGGGTTTTTCCAAATTGGAGTGATTATAACCAGTAGAGGTCGGCTAGGTTTAGGGATTCACATGACCCACCTGATCTTTGATCAGGTCCCCACATTCAGTGGGGGACACATGGGCGACCCCAGTGGTGGTGGTTCCACGTGGTTTGGATTGTTGGGTCCCACAATGTGCTCATTCAAAGTAGACTTGGCGGTACCCATTCTCTGACAAAAAAAAAATTTTGGGTTCTGTTGAGTTGTATTTTTATATAATAACTTATACAATTTACAATATAACCCTTGTTACTTATAGTTATGTTTTAAGAACCCCAATAAGATCTATGGAATATATATATATATATATAGTATGATAATGTGATGAACCCAACATTACACAAATATTAGACTCGTGGGGCCCAGTGTTCAGATGTTTCCTTTAGACCAAAAGTGATGACCTTCCCATTCCAAATATTAGTTTCTGAATCTTTTAGATTGAAAAAATCACATACATTGTGTAACCTTGAATATGGTGTAAATTAATATGGCATTTTATTGGATACTCAAATATGATGGATTATGATTCCATATGAATTTATTAATTATGTCTTAATTCTTTTGGTTGATTTTACGATGAACCATTAATTTCCTCAATAAGATATGGGCAATGCTATAGCCTGGTACCATCTCCGACTTGGAGTGGGGCAAGGACTAAATAGCGTTATGTGGTACTGGCCAAGGAAAAAAGTAAGATGATGTTACCAATTTTGATGGAGATGAATCTCCAATAAACTTATTGAATTTGAACTTGACATTGATGTTTGAAATAGAGTAACACAAATTGCTAGCACTGACTATAAAACTTCTCTCGTGGATGTTGGTCGAGGGAAGTAGGTTCAACAATCATGGTGGGAAGACAGGCCATGTTGTTGACAGAAATGTAGATGCTCCAGTGTGGGAGTATCGGAATAGATTCAATAATCATGGTGGATGACAAGCCATGTTGGTGACAGAAACGTAGATATACCTGTATGGGGTATCGGAACCGTTTGATGCTTGCAGTGGAAAAATACTCAGGAAAGAATTGATATTGTTTTTTAACACCATTGTTGAATACGTAAATATCCATATGAATGATTGAAAATATGTTATGCATTAACTTGTACTTATTCTACTCACCAGTGTTACTGACCAGTGGTTCACACAATTCTAGGTAATGCATTTGTAGAAGTTGCGGGGGGTGATGGAGATCAGCCGGTGGATTTTGGCATACATGGCTGATTCAGAGCGTAAGGAACAATGATTAGATTAGTAGATTGGATTGGCCTAACATTTAGATATTTCCTTTACTGAATTTAGAGACTTAACTTTTACTCAATAGTTTTATTATTACTTCTGATATACCTAATTATTTAAATACAATTGAATTTGATTGTTTTAGACCTTCATGCTCATGGAAATTTAATTTATATTGTGTTGTTATAAATTTGAGAACGTCTTGGGAATCTAAAGAGTTTCAGATTTTTGGGTCGTTACAATTATTAGCGACGAATCGGGTGACAAATGATTCTACTAGCTCCTTGAAATTGTGGCTGGCCCAAGTCCCAACCGACCTAACCATTTAAGGGCCAGATGCACCAAACTGGACGGGAAGAATTGCATATTAGGGAGTCATTTCCAGCCCAGAGAGCCATGGAATGCTGGTAATGCTGCACATGATCAGTTGGATTTGAGCTACCATCGTAATTTTTAGCTTAGGTGCTGAAAAACACCAAGGAGGCTTAGCTTTCTTAATTTCCTCGGAAAAGGGGAAGTGAAATTTTGCAATAGGACCTTCCTGAGTGAAATTTTGCAATAGGACCTTCCTGCTCCTTTCTTGGGTAGAACCCCTGACCGGCAGTGGCCGATCTCCTAGAGCTCTCTTTCATCGCTTCCTTCGTGTGCCTTCCCCCCCGAGGATCGTAGCCTGCATTTACTGACCTGTGATTTATGGTGCGACCATCCGCTCTGCCAAGAGCAAGTCTGGAGAGACCTCCATTTTTGTTGTGGTTGACTGCTCGAAGCTTGGCTCATTACATCTGCCAAAGTTCTTCTTCGGCACTTGGTCTTTATGTCAAGCTCGCCTTGCTAAGCCCAAGCTTTTCGGCTTGGAGTGCTTTGACGATGGTTGAATTGGTGTTGAGCACCGTTATCCTTGGACTTGTAAGGTGAATAGTTTCTCAATCTTCCTTGCCTTCTCCTTTTGAAATTTTGCTGCTTCTAGAGATGATTAATCTCTCCCCATTGCCCCCTTGCTTTTTCCACCCATCCTTGGATGGTTCGCTCGTATGCGTGCTCCATCCATGTGTGGAAAGTTCTTGACGAAGGCAACTTCTGGCTGGACTTTGGGCATCGTTTTGGGCTGTTGAGGGGTGAGATATTATATTCTCCCTCTTCTCCATGTAGGGATATTTCAGACCTTGTGAACTGATGCTCCTTCCCTTGAGGGAGTTCTAAATTCTCATCAAGTTCGGTTCATACTCCCTTTCCTCTTCTTCTGAGTACGTGACTAAAGGCTCGAGCTGGAACCATGGCTCTAGGCCTTGTTGCTTTTCTCCCATAGGCGTGGGAGAAGAGTGGCTCTAGAACAAGTGTTCCGAACTATCACTCCTCACCAACATCTCTCCCACGTGGTTAATCAATGGGTTGGGATTTTTGTTCCCACAGACAGTGCCAAAAATTGTAGGGTCAAATTTGGAAAAAGAGTTCATAAGGTGTGATTTGGTGATGAGGGGAAGATGGAAGGTGTAAGGTGTTACTACTTCTTCGGTCTGCTAAAGAGGAAGACTACCCTTTAGCTGCATAGATTCTAGCGAGATCATATTCGTCAGATCCTATGCAAAGAACACAATGAGTTCCTTTGGTTGGTGTGCTTCTGACCAATGGCCCTCTGAAGATTAAGTTAATAAATGATTTATTGGTTTCTTTATGATTGATTAGGCTTACCTTCTCCTCCCCTCTTTTGCCTTATTTATATCTTCTCTTCTTATAGGCCCTGTCATCAATGCATGATCCATGATCCGATCTTTTTTGCAACTGCTTGGGTCATGGCCTCCTTTGTAGGTATGCCACCACTATCTTTTCATAACTACCTTCGTAGTGGATATACATCCACCATGCCACACATTATCCCACGTTCTGGAAACCATTTCACTAATGCTAGGTAGGGTATGGGCCCCCTATCACGTCGCTACGGCCTCGCCCATGGATGCTGTGGCTGCAAGTTTTGACCAAAGGCCTGTTGGTCCATTAAGGTGCTTTATTACCAGCCCTTGTGTGGGCCCACAAAATGCCGGGCACCCCTAAATAGCGTTATGCTCCAAGTTGGGTCCAGAGTAGTTGGTAAAATTTCCTCCCACAATAGTTAATGATAAAATAAAAAATTTCTGAAGTGCTTTTGGATTTACCGGAGTTGTCTTCTTTCTCACCCGTGATGGGGAGTTTTGTATGAGGCTAATTTTTCAGGATTTTCCAGACCAACGTCCCTCCACCCTCCATCTCTGATTGTTCTGTCTCTGCCTGCCCCATCTGGTACCTTGCTTTGCATCATTATACAACAATATAGGTCTAGTATTGTAAAAGCTGGCCATATAAATGTGCGTCACATGCTTTTTTCATCCACTAGCTTATCTCTATTTTAACATCATGCAGTGATCGAATTTTCTGTACTAACTCAAATCTCTCTATTTTGTTCTATGATTGCAACTAGATATCAAAATCTACACCATCGTTTTCAATTCCACTCACAACTTTTCTCTCTCCTATCTACTAAATTGCAGTCCATAAATTTTCATTTAGATTTGTGAATTTTCTTCCCATTCGACTCGAACAATTTTCTCCAAAGTTCTAGCTTGTCATTCACTAGCTTTCTTCTTTGACTAATAATACTACATCTTTTTTGTTTGTTTGTTTTTTTTTTCTTTTAATAACGTAAGTTTGTCTTTCAATTTCTCAGAAAATCATAATAAACAAAGTGATTCTTTCTGGCTGAAAGGAACAATGGGGCATTCCCCATTTTACATGCAAGGAAGGAAAACATCAGATCACTATGGGGCATACCCCATAAACAGAATAACCCTGCCCACATTAAAACAAACAAAAAAATAAGAAAAAAAAAACACAATAAAGCCGACAACCCAGTCTCAGGTATCCACTCTACTAATTTCAACAGCAGAAGTGTGCAATGGATTTGCATACAAATTCTTCAACCTTCGACTTAATCTCAAAGCCATGGGGAAGATTTGAGAAAACTGAACTTCTACACTTTTTGACTAATTTGTTCCATACACCAAAACTCAAATCTATGGTGCCAAGGTGAAAGTGAGCCTTAGCTAATAGGCAGATAACTGATCTCCTGATAATCTAAAGTATCAGATATCCTTAGCCTTAGCTAACAAGGAATCAACCTCATAACAGATATCCCTAACTTGTGTAAGAATACGTCCAAGCAGATAACTGAGCTCCTGATAATCTAAAGTATCCCTCCTCATATCTGCAGATTCTGGATGACCATTTGGGTGCCATGAAATACCAATAAGGCAATCCTGTTAAGTGAACAATAGAATATTGCCAACCTGCATACACTATAAAGTATAAACCCGCTGTACATGGATAATGATACTTCATTAGGAAGAAGATTCCACAGGCTCAGAATATGGTCTGTAACCTGTATATTTAGAAACAAGAAATCTAATATAAAGCTGCTGAAGAACACCCTGCAGAGTTTGACGTGGACACTTTGATTTTTGAGAAAGAAACATTGTATTTCTTTCATGCCATATATGCCACATATAAGCTGGGAACGAAAGATGTGCGAGGAATATGAGGCCTGCAGATGAAGAATCCACCTTATCCTCCACAGATAACACAGCATCATAGTAGGAGCTACAATGAATCAGCGGTACCAGAATTTTTGCCGGGAGCCCCTTCCCACACAGTCAGTGCAGGACATTGGAGAAAATGATGCTCAGCTAACTCCCTTGTACAAGTTCATAAAGTGCAGCATGTAAAAAGACTGGGTCAACTGAATGACCCATTGGGCTGGCCCGTTGGGTCGGTCCAATGGGCCGGCCCGTTTGGTATGATAATTACAGATTAGGAAATCTGTAATTATGATCTGTAGACTGCTGTACATTACCATGTATAGGGAGATTCTGATTGGTATGATAATTACAGATTAGGAAATCTGTAATTATGATCTGTAGACTGCTGTACATTACCATGTATAGGGAGATTCTGATTGATATAGATTGCTGTAGTTTCCTTTTATTTTTTCAGCACAGTTGTAAATTAGCTCATTTATAGGAATCCTTGTATATTTAAAGGCTTGCAAGGGGATCATCAAAGCAAGCAATTCATTGTTAAGATCTCTGCAATTCTTCTTGTTTTTCATTGTTTATCACAGCAAATATCACACTGCACTCCTCGACGAAGGAAAAAATCTTAGGTTTTCAAACATCCTCAGAACACCATCCAAGCACATAACGAATGTTTTGGAATACATCCTTTAAACCACATTGGCTTCACCTAGGGTAGAAGTTGTAGTTCAAAAAAATTTCTTAAAGCAATATAAGTTGATGTCAACTAAATACCTACTTCCCACATTGTCCAAATGACCTCATCATGAAACTAAGTTACTGATGCAGGATAGACTCATGGTCCCCATGTGTCAACTTGCCAATGGGCCCAGCCCACTGATATCGACCAGCTCTTTTGGGACCAGCCCACTTATCAATTACATTTTCTATATTATTTAGGATTTTTATTATGTTTTTAGTTATTCTAGTTAGATGTTTTAATCATGGTTATCAGTATATTTCGATGGTTTAGATTAGTTTTAGGTTTTTATTTTCCTATTTAATGATGTAAAGCCTCTTTGGCTATTCAATTAATGATGGATAAAGAATTATTTGAAGTGCTTTTGGGTTTCCCAGAGTCATCTTCTTCCTTGTCTGCGCTGGAGAGTTTGGATTGAGGCCACCAATTTTTCAGGCGAAAGTTTGACCTACACCCTCCCCCTTTCATCTCTCGTCTCTCCATCGCTGCCTTCCCACGCCACGTCTGGTACTCTTTTTTGTATCATTTGGTATTCGAGCCGAAGATCGATCTATCTCGAATTTGACATTCGGCACAGCCATCTACTTCAACTAGATTATTAGGTATTTTCCTTCAGTTAGTGATTTTATTTCCCTTATCCAATACCATCCGATTATCACAAAAGTTCTTATGAATCATCAACTCCCAAACACCATCATCTCTATGAATCCCACAACTCTACCACCCATTGAAACCACCACCAGAGTCTATCAACCCAAAGTCCTCTCAAAATCCAAGCCCCTTACCGGATCCAAGATCCGATTTTCACCTGGCGAAAATCCCAAACCCCTTTTCCTAACCTAATCCTACCGATCATGTCATGCCCCCTAGATCGTAATCCGGGGTTGAACATGATATTAGGGGCCAATTAAAATTTTTCTCAATAATAAACAACAAACCATTCATGTTTAAAACAACACATGGCCCCCAATCATGGTTCCATCATGGATTGTAGTCAGCAGTGAGTCTTAATATTGGTTACCTAACCAATCAATATAGTGGAAGACTTGATCGAGACAGAGCATGCAGTAAACATTTCAGAGTAAGTATGTAAATCCATTTCTGAAGTTAAAGTGAACAATTCAAAAGGATATGTTAGTTAAATGGCCATAACTAAAAACCTAGGCAAACATAAATATAAACAGCTATCTTTAACAATATAAAGTCACTCGTGTGCGAGACGCAACAGATTAGAGATACCGTCGACACATCACCCATACTCAACAACATCATGCTTAGCCACTTGATGTATCTCCTACGAAACATCTAAGGTAAGCAGACTCGGTACCTATGCACCAAGGATAGCATCATCAGACTACAAAAGTCATGGCAAATGGGTAAACTTCATCCATAATAAACATGCGATATAGTAAGTGAGTAAATATAGTAGTGATCATATGATGGAGTACACCAACCGGTGCATGGTAAAAAAATAGTGAAGGAAGAAGGGAAACATCCTATCCAACACTACACGAATGAACAACCCACATAGCTGAGTTTTCTAGGCATAAACCTGTCCAATACAGAGGGTTTCGCCCTTACACACAAAGGTGCCCCTCTTGTGCTAGACTAATAGCTTCATGGTGTTCGACACGAAAGAAGTCCTAAGTCAAGTGAAGGGTTGGCAAGATCATACGAATGGTCCAATCATTAAGAAATTACTCACATTTATCGTTCGGTCCCCAAACTAGATCCACACACACCCCGAGTAATTCTCTTAGAGCACGACAATGCTCGCCAAACCACAACATGGTTCAAATAAGGAAAATGGTACAATCCCTAAGAACGCACCCACACAATACAAGAAATGCATGCTCTCGAAGGCCAAGGAGGAATTACAACCCAATCCTCCTAATTCATGACGACAATTGGAACAACTAACAACTCTTCTTGAACTAGGAGTGATGAGAAGTTGCATGTCCTATCAAACAAACAGGGGTGCATAGTTCTAATCTCCACATCAACTGGGTTGGTTGTGCACTGTACTCAAACCAAGCGTCTTGTAAGAGTGCATTTTGCCCAAAAATCACTCTTAATGTAAATAGGGTGGTCTAAGTCATCCGGGTCAAATGGAGGGTCCCACAATCAATCCCTAGTCAATAGTGTTTAAAGTAGAAATATGGAAGGCAAGGGACCCAAGGGAATGGCCCCAAACCGCACGCAAATGGGGGAGAAAAACCACCCCTTTTCATTCCATTAGCCTTCCACCTGTAAACACATTAAAATGAGGCTTAACCCCTCCATTCCATCCACATTTAAATCATTCAGACATCATTCCAATCCACCATTACTAGTTCTAGCATGTGATCATTTATAAGAAAATAAATGGGCAAAATCCAATCCAACACCATAGACATGCTAGGAGCAAGTAAGAAGAACACAAAATCAATGGAAATGAAAAATCACTTGCCTTAGATGAGGAAAATAGAAAATGGGTGCAAGCCCTAGCTCAAAATGCCCAACTAAAGCTCAAATGGAAGCAATCCTCAAAACCAAACAAAGCCAACCTATAATAAAATGGAAGAGAGGAACCTAATGAGCATACAAGACATACCTTAAGCTCGAAAATCTTTAAGACCTAGCTTTGGTGAAGGTTAAAGCTTACCTAAAGGAGATGGGTGGAGGAGAAGCTTGGAGACGGAGATGATGAGAGAAGAAGAATAAGAGAAGAGAGAGAGAGTGAAGAGAAAAAAAAAAAGAAATGAGTAAGTGGGAATTGTGTGGTGGGTGAGAGGAGAGAGAAAATGAGTTGCTGATTGGGGGGGGGGGGGGAACTTGAGGAATGAGGGGAGAGAGAAAATGTGGGGGAGAGAAAAGTGTTTTTATAATAAAGGTGGGTCCCACTAATTATAAGTTTGGTTAAGACTTAATGTGGCCATATTTTACAAACCATAGGAGGATCAAGTCATCGTAAGTGCCATCGTTCATGAAATAAAATTATCTTTCTAATGACATCACTCTTGGCAAGGTTTGAAAAAGTTATAATTTTGGTTGTTTACGAAACTAGCATTAGTTTTAAGAAACCATAAGAAAAGGGACTGTTGTGGGATTTTTAGGAGTTGGAGATCAAGATGGGGTTGGGTGAGTTTAGTGAAGAAGGAAAAGGTCTTAGAATTAGGTCTTCTACTAGACAAGCCCAAAATCTTGTAAAACGAAAAACTACAAAAGGGGCTCTAACTTTCGTAAAATTGCAAACCACCCACTATTATGCTCAAACGAGCACGGAATCTGACGAAACGTCGCACATACAATCTTACAACGAATTCGGACATGCTTAGACTCTGATGGAGCTTATTTAGCTAAAATACACTTTAATTAGGCGAATGCCCTATATTAGGTTATGAAACATTATAGATCCCCTCAGATCCCATCGGTGGAACATCCCAAAACATTCCCCCCTTAGCCAAACACTGCCCATCCAGCCCACCCCAAACCATTTCAGCCATATTAGAGGCCCCCCTAAGCCCCATTTGAAAAAAAAAAAAAAAAAGAAGAAAAGAGGCAAGAAAAGAAAAAAAAAGGGTTCGGAAATGTAACGCACACCAGAGCCCATCACCGAACGTCATTGTTGTACCCGTCATCGCCTTCTTCTTCGTTGTCGTCAACAATTAGCACATCGCCTCACCGTCAGAGGTCGTCGTGTCACCACCTATCGCCTTCATCATCTCCATAGAAACCATCTCCATCATCATCAACACCAGCTTTTGTGCTTCCCATTGTTTCCGCCGTCACCCACTCCCCTCTCCCTTTCTCACTAATAAGCATTAGTAGAGAGTTGAAGGAGCTTTTAGTCCTTTTTCTCTATTCTAGGCACAAGGCCCAAGTAAAAAATAAAACTCGAGCTCAAATCAAGCTTAGCCCAGCCCAATGGATGCCAGCCCAGGTTGAGTTCAGTTCTGGGTCAAGTATGGGTCAATTCTGACCCAACAACTGTACCAATTTAGCCAAAAAGCAGCAAGCATTAGTGACATCAACACCCAGCCAAAGACAGCATTTTTTGTTAGTATCTTGCTCATCTGGACTCCAATAAACGTTTTGTCTTTACCTGCATATTTTAATCAGTGAGATCTACACATTTGGTCAGTTTGATGTTTTTTAAATAGCATTCAATTTTCAATCTTCGCATTCAAGTCAACATGAAATTGGAAAGCCTTGAGATTTTCAATAGATTTCAAATAATTCTTTACAAACTTAATTGTGGAGATTGGTATGTTCAAAATGAAGTCTATTTTCACTAATTTCTTAATTTGAGACGGGGAGATTTGACAGTTTTTGAATATGAGTATAAATTTACAAGGCTTCAATATTTATGTTAGCTAATGGAGGATGAAAGGCATGAGTTAATTAGTTTTCTCCGAGGCTTGAGACCGGATATATTGGAGAGAATGAGTAAATATGAGATCATTGCACAGAAGCCATCTGTGTTGAGCGCAAGCTTTGATGATCACACATGTGAAAATCTTAGTCTCAAAAGAATCAGACTCCACAAGTCATAGAAGCCCATATTGTGAAGCCCATAGTTGAGAATATCAAGCCAGACAGTGAGGAGTCAGAATAAAAAAGAGAAAATTCTATTATATCATTGGGTGAAGTAGTATGCACAACTTTAGAAAACGGTCAAATATTAGCAAGATTCGAAGGTAATGAACTGAAGTTTTCTTCCTTGGACAATGTTGATCAAAAAATGCAAGCAACAAAGAAAATTGAGGAAGTTAATCATCCTATGTTTACAAGGCCACTTCCAAAGAAAGTCCACTTAAGTCATCAAATGAAAAGACTACTGGTGAAGAGGTTGCAATAGAAGATCAAGTCATGGAGATTCCACAAAATGATTTCATCTTCGGGGATAGGCTGTTGAAATTAGAAGATGTGATCCACTTTAACAATCGATGAATCTGATGGTCATATCACAAGGCATTGATAGATTCAGAAATCAAAAGAAGTCATGCCTCCATTCTTCTATTACATTGATGAAGTGATCGATTTTAGCCTCTAAGCCATGCCTAGAGGATGAAGACCAAGAAGCACATTGGGAAGCTGTATGTTGGATTTTCGATCTTGGAGGACATCTACAAAACTCGAGGATGAGTTCTTTTCAAGCAGGAGAGAGTTGATGCAGGACAGACCCATGGTCCCCATGGGTCAACTTGCCAATGAACTTAGCGCACCCATCTCAACCAGCTCTTTTGGGACCAGCCCGCTTATTAGTTAGATTTTCTATATTATTTAGGCTATTTATTTATTTATTTTTTGGTTATTTTAGTTGAATGTTTTAATCCTAACCATCAGTGTATTTCTATGGTTCATAATAGTTTTAGGTTTTCATTTTCCTATATAATGGTGTAATGCCTCTTTGGCTATTCAGTTAATGATGAATAAAAACTTGTCTGAAGTGCTTTTGGGTTTCCTGGAGTTATTTTCATCCTCACCTGCGATGGGTAGTTTGGCGTGAGGCTGTCATACCCAGAGCCCAAGATTTAGGGATCAGGGAATCCTGAGGCATGACACACGTAACCTGTGGCAATCCATTCTATGTTAGGACATGTGTAAACTGCCACAAGGGTGATTCCACAGAAACGTGTGACGAATATCCATAAATACATGTCAATTACTTTAAACAAAGTGAAAACTTGTAAAGTGCACCTATAATCGTCATAGACACTAATAACATTCAAAGTGTAAACCTGTGAAGTACACCTGTAATCATCATAAACACTAATAAAAATACTAATAACATTCTTTCATTTATACTTACAAAGTACCTTAATTAAACCCAATTCATGTATATACGTATGCTTGATAATGTCCAAAAATATAAACGCAATAGGTATGGAATGCACAATACATGTACAAGATGAACTGAACACCATATGCATGTACATGATATACAAGAGACTTAAAAGCATATACAGATCCAAAATACATGTCCATCAATTTATGACTCCAAAAACATGCATGAAAGTGATGGCATCATAGAGAACTAAGCCAATCCATGGCTACATAGTAAGTTGAACCCAAAATAATCCCTGAACGTGCTACGCAAGATTACTAGTAGAAGATATCATCCTTATTCCACTCATCTACTCCCTGAGGTACCGCTGTGATCTCCTTTGGGGGTGTATTGATTGCCTGATTGGGAACGGATTTTGTACCTGTAATACTAAGGGTAATATTGTTAAACACGATGGTTTAGCAAATATAAGTGTATATAGACTAACAAGTTGCACCAAATGAGTTTGAGAACATATTGATTAAAAGAGAGCACTTAAGGAGGCTAGGCATGTTGTGCATGGAATAAACATGAGTAAGCGATCATAAAATGAAAATACAATAGCATACTTGTTGGCATCCACAAGGCTATATTCTCTTAAATGAGAGCATGTATCATGCGGTGGGAAATCACTAGTGGTCTGGCCAAATATCCATCTAACTACCCGAAGAGCACTGGCAAACTCCTCATATAACTACTGCAGTAGGTCACAAATGGAAGAATAGTGGATGTTTCCTGCTATTGGCCAATGAGCTCAAGCGTAGAGACCTTATATGAGACTCCCGTAGGGTGAGCGTGGAAGAACAGTTGGGAATATTTTTATTCACTATTGACCATAGCCAAAGAAACCGAATAATGCAGAACATATTTCGACATTTGGGGGAGACAATCAGCCGTTACTTCAATTCAACATTGAATGTTATTTTGATGCTTACTCCATATTATGTGAAGCAATGCGAAGGAGAGTGTTCACCTACGATTGCAAATAATCTATTGTTTTACCCATTCTTAAAGGTAATATTTTAAAGAGACATTAAATAAAATATTATATTATATTTTAATGCATGTTGCATTTTTTAATAGGATTGTGTCGGAGCAATAGATGGTATGCATATCCCTACATAGGTTAGACTTGAAAATCAAGTTCGTTTTCGCAATAAAAAGGGAGGATTATAAAAAACGTTATGGCTGTTGTTTCATTTTATATGCGTTTTCTGTATGTCTTTGCTGGATAGGAAGGCTTTGCCTCAGATTCAAAGATTCTGCAACACATTGTTTGGAGATGTCCCAGAATAGATTACATGTTCCAACTGGTATGATACTTTTTTGCACTTTCTAATTAAATGCAATTTGCTAAGCATGTTTTAGGCCTAACAAGATTATATGAACATGATTTTGCAGGAAGATTTTACCTCGTAGATGTCGGTTATGCCAACACGTGTGGTTTTTTAGCTCCAATTCGCGGTGTTCGCTATTACTTAAAAAGAATGGTCCATAATGCAAGCATCTAAAACTGAGCATGAATTGTTCAACTTGTGTATTTCGAAATTGCGCAATGTAGTGGAGAGAATGTTTGCTGTGTCCAAACAACGGCTTGCTGATGCAGGACGATGCAATCTTAATCTATTGCAATGTAGTAAAAGTGCTGAAATCAGAAAGGGCAGAAAATTCAGATCTGGATCTGAAACTTGTCTAAGATTCAGATCTGGATCAGTACAAATTCCAAGGGTGGGTCAACTTTAGATCTAGACCCTTATCACAGATCCCACAGTAATAGTTCCCAGATTTAATAGCGGATCTTAATGGAAGGCAGAACTTCCAACACTTAGGGCTTGTTGGTTCAGTTGTTCAAGATCAGATCTGGGCTCTTGTGGTGGCTAGAAGATGCTCAAAAAGAGAAGAGTAGAAGAGATAGAGAATACCTTTGTTGGGCTCTCACCAAACTCCAATCACAGGAGGCGTTAGAAGTGGTTGGCAAGAAGGTGGCTTGCAACCAAGTGGAGAAGAAGAAGAAGAAGCTCTTTTCTTATTCCAGAATTTTTTTTCTTACATGCATCATAATGGTGGAGAAGACCTAGCCCTAGATTTAAAGGATTTCTCCAACCAAAAAAGGAAAAAGGAAAAGAAGAAAGAGGAAGACATGAAAGGAAATAAAGAGGAGAAAAAGGAGGGAGGGGATCTTGCGCAAGATAGACTTGCGCACATTGGGATTCGTGCGCAAGTCTATCTTGCGCAAGAATCTTTTGGTTTTCTTTTTTTTTTTTTCACTTAAATGGTGGTCCCCCCCTTTTCTCTCTTATTTATTACATCGATAAGACAAAACGGGTCCCTCTACAGACTCTAATAAAAACTTAATATGGGACCAAACTAATTAAACAATTAAACTATGGGACCAAACAAATAACTTAAGGAAAGAAATAAATGAAACATGGGACCCAATACATTAACAAATCAAACCATGGGCCCTCAAAACAAAATTAAATCCAAGGACCCCTTCACTTCTCCAATCCATGTGCCACTTCCCTATGTGGGGCCTTCACTGTAATTGTGCACATGGGCCGTCGATGCTCCGCCATCGTGATCAAACGAAATCCAACCGTCGGATCTCCTCTGAAAGATAATCCAACGGTGGATTTGTCTTTTCTTCGCGTTCAATGCCATCGTATTGATCATCCAACCAGATTAGAGCTTGATCGGCTGCCCTGCGAGCTTGATCGGCTGCCCTGCGCTTTCTTCTCTGATAAACTTTGTTCGGTTTTGGGGAATTTGGTAAGATGTCCCCATCATTGCCCCGCAGCTGCGAAAATCTCACCTCTGGTGAGATGAAACTATTAAAGCGTTCCAAGAGATCGGGATCAAGGCGTTGCAATTCAGTCCTTGTGATCCAGGTGCTGTCATGCTGAGGTCGATCCTTCCATTTGACAAGAAATTTTTGAATGCCCCCGTGTCTGGTGGAGACCAATTGGTCACCCAATATGTCTTCTACTACATCCTTCAACTGAGCTTTAGTTTTAGGAGGGGGGGTCGGCTGAGGTAGGTGAGAGAAGGATGCTGGCTCAAAATTAGGTAACGGAGAAGAAACACCAGATGGCTCAACGGGGGATGGTGTGGGGCCATGAAAAGGAACAAGGTCTTCAATGTTGAAAGTGGAACTAATACCCATATCAGAAGGAATGTCCAGCACATACGCATTAGGACCCAACCTGTTCAAAATCTTGTATGGACCCATACTGCGAGCCTGTAATTTCTTGGCAATTCCCTGCGGGAATCGCTTAGGCCTTATGCGAACCATAACATCATCACCCACCTGGAATTCTGTGAATCTGCGATGTGAATCAGCAGATAATTTGTACTGTGCATTATGTAAATTAATTTGTTTCCTGATTTCAGCATGTAATGCATGTATGCGTTGAATGAATGCATCAGCAGACTCAGAAGGACGATGAATGGATGAGATGGGAATGAGATCTATAGGCATTCTAGGTTTGTAACCAGTAACAGCTTCAAATGGACTCATGCCTATGGACCTATTGACTGAACTATTGTATGCAAATTCAGCTATTGGTAAAACAGATTCCCATGTTCGCACATGTTCACCCACAAGACACCTCAACAGATTTCCCAAACTTCTGTTCACTACCTCAGTTTGTCCATCAGTCTGTGGATGATAGGCAGAAGAAAATTGCAATTTAGTGCCTAAGAGTTTCCACAGTGTTTTCCAAAAATAGCTAGTGAACTTCACATCCCTATCAGACACAATGGTCTTTGGGACACCATGAAGGCTGACAATACGCTCAAAAAAGATCTTCGCAATACGCGAAGCGTCAGAAGTTTTGGAGCATGGAACAAAATGGGCCATTTTGGAAAAACGGTCCATAACGACAAAGATGGAATCGTGCTGCTTGGATGTCTTAGGAAGCCCAAGCACGGAGTCCATGCTAAGATCTTGCCACGGTGCGTGAGGCACGGGCAAAGGAGTATACAGGCCGGTATTCTGTTTGCGTTGCTTTGCTAATTGGCAAGTACAGCAACGCGCAATCGTGTGCGCAACATCTCGCTTGATACTTGGCCAGTAAAAACGATCTTCCACGAGAAGGATGGTCTTATCCCGACCAAAGTGACCTCCCACGCCTCCCGCGTGGAGTTCCCAAATTAAAAACTCTCTCATGGAAGTCCGGGGAATGCAGATCTGATTACCTCTAAAGATATAACCGTCTTTCAACGTAAATCGATCAATGCTTCTTAGAGGATTGTCAGAAAGTGAAGCAAACATATCCCCGAAATCAGGACAAGTAGGGTAATCATCTCGAAGATGATCAAACCCTGTGACTTCGACATTCATGGAGTGAATTAAATGGATCCTGCGACTTAACGCATCAGCTGGTTTATTATCCACTCCCGCCTTGTGTTTTAACACGAAAGTGTATTCTTGCAAGAGTTCAAGCCATTTGGCATGTTCTCCTTTCAACTTAGATTGGGAATTTAAGTACTTTAAAGCGTCATGATCAGAGAACAGGACAAATTCTTGCGGCAAAAGATAATGTCGCCAATGTTTAAGGGTTTGCACTAATGCGTAGAATTCCCTTTCGTAATTGGAATACTTCCGTCGCTTAGCATCATTCAGCTTTTCGCTGAAGTAAGCGACTGGGTGTCCTTCTTGGCTCAAGACACCTCCTATTCCCACACCCGACGCGTCACAAGCCACTTCAAAAACTTTAGAAAAATCGGGCAATCGCATGACAGGGGCCTCTGTCATTTTGACTTTAATCTCCTGAAAAGCGGCAGTAGCAGCTGGGCTCCAACGAAACTCACCCTTTTTCATGTAATCTGTGATAGGAGCCATGATGGTACTAAAGCCTTTAATGAATCGACGGTAAAATGTGGCCAGACCATGAAAGCTACGAACCTCATGAATATTGGATGGAATTTTCCATTCAACAATAGCTCTAATCTTCTCAGGATCAACAGCAGATATTACGAAACCTAAGAAAACCAAATTATCCGCCATGAATGTGCATTTCTTAAGGTTTGCGTATAGTTGTTCTTTCCGCAAAGTACTATAAACTTGCCACAAGTGTTTAAGATGTTGTTCTGTAGTAGTGCTGTAGATAAGAATATCATCAAAATAGACTACCAAGAACTTACCAATAAATGGCCTCAACACTTGTGTCATGACCCGCATAAAAGTACTTGGTGCGTTTGACAACCCAAATGGCATGACAAGCCATTCATATAGCCCATCCTTCGTTTTGAAGGCAATCTTCCATTCGTCGCTAGGACGAATACGAATCTGATGGTAGCCACTCTTAAGATCTATCTTGGAAAAGATAGTAACACCAGCCATCATGTCAAGCATATCATCTAACCGAGGTATCGGAAATCGATACTTAACGGTAATCTTGTTGATAGCTCGACTATCCACGCACATCCTCCACGTTCCATCTTTCTTTGGAGTCAACAGTGCGGGAACAGCGCAAGGGCTTAAGCTCTCCCTAAGGAAACCCTTGGCAAGAAGCTCCTCTACTTGCCGTTTTAGTTCTGCATGTTCTGCAGGATTCAAGTGATAATGGGGCAAGTTAGGTAGGGTCGCTCCTGGAACGAGGTCAATTGCATGCTGAATATCACGCATGGGCGGGAGCTCGTTCGGTAAGTCATCAGGAAAAACATCCCTAAACTCATGAAAAACAGGTTCCACAACACGTGGAACATCAATAGTGGACTCCTTACCAACATCCGTAGAAACTACGGCATAAACAATAGGATCCTCCTTAGAGCCCTTATGAGTCCTCTCATCTAACTCAGCCTGGAACTCACTTGCACTTAAGATGTGTAAACCCTTGGTTGTAGGAGTGGAAGCACTAGTACTGGGTTTAGCACTGTCTTTAGGGTTATCCTTGCCTTTAGGGGGTAATGGATGTAATTTTACCTTCTTGTCTTTGAATTGAAAGGCACAAATGTTTGTACGCCCAAAGTTGGTAACATCCATATCATAAAGCCAAGGTCTCCCTAAAATGATATGTCCCACATCCATGGGAACCACGTCACACCAAAGCTGGTCCTGATAGGTGGACATACTAATTGGGACCAAGCACCGTTGGGTCACGGGAATGGATGTAGAATCCACCCAAGAGACGCGGTATGGCTTAGGGTGTGGGATAGGGGTCAAGCCTAGTCTAGACAAGTTATTGGCTGACACTACATTGGTACAGCTCCCGCTATCAATAATGATCTTGCAGCCCTTCTCATTACACTTGACGTAGGTATGAAAGATGGAAGTTCTACGCCAATCCTCATTTTCTTGAATGGTCAATGCACATCTTACAACCATTAATTTTGGTGGATCATCTTTTGTTAAAGATTGTGCATTTTTGTGTTGAGGATAGGAGGGTGTAAATCGAAGAAAGGATACCCGATCTTCCGGATTTTCACAATCCTCATCGCTAGGCACAAAATCCGGGATATAGGTATCTATCGTAGGATCATTCTCATCTTCTACGTCTTCTACGCAGAGATTGATGTTGCGGGTAGGACATTCACTGGCGTAGTGTCCATAACCGTGACATTTATGGCAGGTGAGAGATTTAGAACTGCCACCAATGATTCCTTTGCCTTTGTTATCCCTAAATGTATGCGGTCCATTTGTGGGATTACGGGTAAATTGGGAATTGGAATTAGATTTGTTACCCGAGGAATAAGGCTTGGACTCTGTTCCCCGATAATCACTGCGTTTAGCTTGCTTGTTTTTCATGGCTATCTCGAGGTTAAGGGTCACCTCGTAAATGTCTTCTAAGCTAGCCGTTTTTACAGTGATTAATTTCCTTTGAAATTCGGGGCGAAGACCTGTTCTAAATTTTGAAATTCGCTCAGGAAGGTCTTCTTGGGTATTACATCTTAAATTAAGTTCTTCGAACTTATTGATGTATTCGGTCACGGACATGCTACCCTGTCTAAGGTTAGACTTTTGATCTAAAAGTCTATCCCTGTAAGATTAAGGCTGATACTTGACCCGTAAGTGTTCCTTCATTTCATCCCAAGTATCAATAGGTGCCTCATGGCGACGCTGTAAACCCCGCTCAAGATCAACCCAGTACAAACGGGCTTGACTCACCAATTTCATTTTGGCGAATCGGACCTTCCTTTCTTCAGACATATCATACCAATCAAAATAATGGTCCATATCAGATTCCCAATCAGAGTAGACCCTAGGATCAATGCGACCATCAAAGGTTGGGGCTTCAACCTTTACACTTCTCAGGGCCCACTCGTCAGGATTCCGTCTCCTGCCTTGGGGCCTACGGTCATCACCCGCCTCAGATTCGAGGTCGGTCTCATTATCACGCTCTCTACCCCTTTGTCTCCCTTGAGGACGATTCCGAACATGACGATGCCCGTCATCATCACGTTGGGACCTTTCAATCTGTTCGAGGCGTGCCTCGAGACGAGTTGTGGCCTCATGGAGGCGGATGTCAGATTGCGCCTGCATGGCAGCCAACCTCTCATTCATAATGACATTGTTCTTGGCCAGCGCCTCATCCATCAACTTGGAAATTTGGGATGAATCCATTGTGAGGTGTTCGGGTTGGAAATCCCTACCACTCCTAGTGGGCATACAAGATGGATGCTAAGATGACTATCCTAAATTTATTATGCACTGCTGGAACTAATTGCAGAACTGAAATATGATGCAATGATATGATGCAATGATGTGCTATGCACTGCTAAAATTAATTTCAGAACTGAAATCAGATTCAGATGCGTTGCAATGATGTTTTATGCACTGCTGAAAATAATTTCAGAACTGAAATATGATGCAATGATGTGTTATGCACTGATGAAATTAATTTCAGAATTGAAATCAGTTTCAGATGTGACGCAAGGTTACTTTATGCACTGCTGAAAATATTTTCCAGAACTGAAAAGCAACTGCAGTTGTGTTGCGATGCTTTGTATGCTCTGCAGAGAAAAAAAATTTCAGAACTGAAAGTGCACTGCTGAATAGATTTCAGATCTGTAAATTGCAGATGTGATATGATGAACCAGAACTGAAAATACACTGCTGCAAGTAATTTTCAGGTTTGAAAAGAAATTCCAGAACTGAAAATACACTGCTGTAAGTAATTTTCAGGTTTGAAAAGAAATTCCAGAACTGAAAATACACTGCTGTAAGTACTTTTCAAATTTGAAAAGAAGGTCCAGAACTGAAACTAATCGCAGAACCCTAAGTGAACCTATGGCTTTGATACCAAGATTGATGCAGGACGATGCAATCTTAATCTATTGCAATGTAGTAAAAGTGCTGAAATCAGAAAGGGTAGAAAATTCAGATTTGGGTCTGAAACTTGTCTAAGATTCAGATCTGGATCAGTACAAATTCCAAGGGTGGGTCAACTTTAGATCTAGACCCTTATCACAGATCCCACAGTAATAGTTCCCAGATTTAATAGCGGATCTTAATGGAAGGCAGAACTTCCAACACTTAGGGCTTGTTGGTTCAGTTGTTCAAGATCAGATCTGGGCTCTTGTGGTGGCTAGAAGATGCTCAAAAAGAGAAGAGTAGAAGAGATAGAGAATACCTTTGTTGGGCTCTCACCAAACTCCAATCACGGGAGGCGTTAGAAGTGGTTGGCAAGAAGGTGGCTTGCAACCAAGTGGAGAAGAAGAAGAAGAAGCTTTTTTCTTATTCCAGAATTTTTTTTCTTACATGCATCATAATGGTGGAGAAGACCTAGCCCTAGATTTAAAGGATTTCTCCAACCAAAAAAGGAAAAAGGAAAAGAAGAAAGAGGAAGACATGAAAGGAAATAAAGAGGAGAAAAAGGAGGGAGGGGATCTTGCGCAAGATAGACTTGCGTACATTGGGATTCGTGCGCAAGTCTATCTTGCGCAAGAATCTTTTGTTTTCTTTTTTTTTTTTTTCACTTAAATGGTGGTCCCCCCTTTTCTCTCTTATTTATTACATCGATAAGACAAAACGGGTCCCTCTACAGACTCTAATAAAAACTTAATATGGGACCAAACTAATTAAACAATTAAACTATGGGACCAAACAAATAACTTAAGGAAAGAAATAAATGAAACATGGGACCCAATACATTAACAAATCAAACCATGGGCCCTCAAAACAAAATTAAATCCAAGGACCCCTTCACTTCTCCAATCCATGTGCCACTTCCCTATGTGGGGCCTTCACTGTAATTGTGCACATGGGCCGTCGATGCTCCGCCATCGTGATCAAACGAAATCCAACCGTCGGATCTCCTCTGAAAGATAATCCAACGGTGGATTTGTCTTTTCTTCGCGTTCAATGCCATCGTATTGATCATCCAACCAGATTAGAGCTTGATCGGCTGCCCTGCGAGCTTGATCGGCTGCCCTGCGCTTTCTTCTCTGATAAACTTTGTTCGGTTTTGGGGAATTTGGTAAGATGTCCCCATCACTTGCCCTTCTCGAAACTGCTCCACGATATCCTTTCAAAACACAAGTAAAGATCATTGTGACGTGTTGTGTTTTACATAACTTTATCCGTCAATGAAATGTTGAAGATGAATTATTTTAGGACGCATTAAATGAGTCGATGTAAGAGGATGATCAGGTTATAGGGGCCTTTTCCTGTGCATACGTCCCTCATGAACTTTTTGTGCACACTCTTTGGTGGGGCCCACTATGGACCCCATCAAGGGATGAGACTGGGGGGTTGAAAAGATTTATGTAAAAGCACCCCACATATCAAATTTGGCCCCAATCACATATCCCTAACCCCTTCATCCATAGCTCACAAATCTATTCCATTCGGCTTGGTGTACAATTAATCCAACGGTCCAATAAATTTGGATCCGACCAAAACTTGGGGTGAGTTGCTATCATGGGGTCCCATGTGTGTTGCAAAGTTTGGATTGAGTGATAGATGAGCCCCACTTAGAGTTCTCACGAAAAAAATGGTGAGGGACAGATGCGTATGAAGATTCTCCATGAAAGATATCATGATATCCAAAAGGACAATGTTGCTGGTCCTAGTGATGCAAATAAGCGATTTATGACTGATTTTACAGAACAAATGTCTAAAGATATGTGGCAAGCCAGGAGTAAAGGGAGAGCTTGATATGATCTTAGTTATATCAATACATGAAAAAGGGTTCCTGATTTTGTTTAATACAACCCCGTACTTTTGCATGAAAAAGGTGGTATGCTATTGTCGTCTGATCCAAATATCTCTCCTTGGATGCAAAAGAGTCAATGTGAAACGAGTAGCCTAGATGATCAGAATTCTGAATGCATCTATTGTGATTATGTTGACGTTGATGCCCTTAGGTGATCTAAAGTAGTGTCAAGGATGGCTACATAAGTTGGCTCTAGGGGTCTTCCTTCTTTGTGGGTTGCTTTAGTGTTCTTCTTTTAGTTTATTTTGGTTTTCTTTTGGGCTGGCCCATCCTGTGGGCATCATTTTGTGGTGGTCCAGCTCCACCTTGCTTGTGTCTCTAGTCTAGGGTGCAAGTGGGTTGGAGTTGCTCCTTGTTATTTTGTATATGCATCTCTTTCCATGCAAAATATGTACTTATCTTTTCCAAAAAACAAAGACTACTTCTTTTAATCTCGGTTGTGATGGATGCTTTTGCAAAAGCAGCAGTGACTAGATCAGGTGTTGTGATTGAAATTTAGAAATATAGTAAAGGTTTGGCGGGTGTCATTGTCTGTGGACCTCATAGTCTCCAAACAAGTCTTGCTGCAGAGTGCAAGTTAAGAACTATATGGAGAAGACAAGATCGGCCAATTTTCCATTTCAATTGCCATAGTTTTGATTTATAAATAATTTATTCACCACTAATATTTTCTTCTTTTCACTCTAGCTATTGACTAGCTTTCACATTTGATTTCATTTCATAAAGGTAGACCGTTGGATAGATTTATCTCGTATGGATTGCAGCAGGCTTAAATATCACTGAACTCAGTCACAGTGTCCCTGTGGAATTGAAGTCCTTTTCTTCAGCCCAACATTAATGTGACATCACTGTGTGAAGAAAATGGGTTCAGCCAAACAGTTAGCATTATCTTATCTAGTATTATTTGAGGCCTTTATAATTTTATAGATAGTATCGATCCATTTGAATATCTTGATGAGAGATGGGTCCAACAATATATATATCTTCATATACTTGACCCTGACTTTCCTTAATGATTGCAAACTGTTCTTCACTTTTTCGTGAGTTTTGAAACTGATACGAGCAAAGATATGAGTCTGTCTTCACTCCTCTATTTGTGTCCTATTATATACAGTAAATATCAAATTTGGTTTTCCATTGTCTAACATATCTTAAAGATGAATGTATGCCTTTGAGACCCATATTACAGCACTAGTTTTATTCATAAATTTTATGTGGAAAAGATTGCAAAATGCAAGTGCACATTGTATCACATTTTATACCGTCTTTTGAAAATATTCAGGTTAAGTACAAGTGCTCTATCACAGCTGTGCATCAAAGGGAGACAGAGTAAGACTAAATCAAATGTTAAGGGAAGGCACTTCTTCAGATGTGATGTGCAAGACTATGATAAGAGAATGGCATTGCATCTTGCTACTATTGAGGGGCATGCTTCCATTGTGGAGTTACTAATACATTACAATGTCAATGTCAACCTGCAAGATCGCTGGTATCATTGTGGTTGTACTCTGAATTCAGATATACTTTGCAATATGCAAATCACTTTTGGTCAGTTGCATTCTATGTCTATTGTGTAATTCACTCATCATCATTTTCACCATGACCTTGACAAAAATAAGATTATTATTATTATTTTTTTTTTCCCTATGGTCTTTGTCTATGCTATTATTACTTCTGCAGTATCAAATTGCTGTGATGTGAACATTTCCAGGGGTAGAGCAAATATGTAATCTTAGTGTCATGACAGTGTAGTCCTCGTTGTATTGGGTTGGGTTGCTTGGTGTATAGCTCTTGTACTGGCTCCCAATGGTGTTTTGTTTTTGTTTTTGGTTTCGTCCACCATTATACTAATCTTCTTTATCTATATATTTCTGCTACCTTAAAAAAAAAAAAAGCTTGCATTTCAGGGGACAATCATCGCTATAATTGATTTAAGATACAATTAAATAGTTATATGTCTTGGAGACCAATGCTAGGATTCAAAAGCCATGATCGAACTTGGTTTTGAGTGAAAAAATTTGCAAACCTTGAATGGAGAATCATGGGTTCAAAAGTATTTTTGTGAAGCGAAAAACTTAAATAGTTTGTACCTCACTAAATGAAGGATTGTGTACGTTTTTTTTAGTATGAAAATTGGTAAACTCAACATATGGCAGGCACTCTACATTTATGCTGTGTACAATTTGAGGAAAGTAAAAGGTCTATCACCTATGATGCCCAAATACGGACATGGATATAGATACTGGCACAAGGAACGGAGATTCAACACGGCAACTTTAAAAATTTAGGATACAGATACGGGTACGGTGTCACTTAAAATATGATATGACACGGATACAAGTACGAATATCACATTTTAGTAGTATATGATATATCATACGTAACTAACTACTAGAAGTGGGTTCCTGGAAATTTCAGTCTAAAATGAGGTGATATGGTTAAACTTATAATCCTGAAAAATTACAATTATCAAAATTAAAATGGAAGGAGGGAGAGAAGTTTCAACTTTTCAATGAGAGGGAAATATAATTTAAATTGAGATAAAAAGGACATTGAATGACATGACAATAAAGGTCACTTTCTCATCTAGTAAAAAAATATAAATAAAATGGAAGAACTTTAAATATGAGAGTGAAAGGAGGAAAACAACCATCGAATACACAATGAGTTTTGAGTCTTGTAATATTAAAATAAAACAAACGGGGGTTGAATGTAAAAATGAAAGTACTCTTTTTTAATTCATAACCAAAGATTTCAAACAAGATTCATTGTTGAGCTCGATTTTGGGTGAATTCCTCCAATTTTGCCTTTTTCTTTTAGTAAAATACAAGACAGCCATATCCTAAAATTATGAGCCATATCCCATCCGTATCTTGCCATGTCCTGTACCTGTATCCGTATCGGTATGGATACCTTAAGTCAAATGAGGTATCCGGGTGTCGTAGTCTATCACAGTATTAGATTCTGGCATGTATCCATTCTAATGCAATTAGCTCTTTGCAGATTGAAGCAGCGTAGGGGAAGAAGATTAGCCAACGGGCTAATCTCCAAGCCCAAAGGCTTAGGGAGAGAATGTCTAGGTGCCTCACCAAAGACAAACAAACCCTCTCAACTGAAAACCAAACTCAAACTCTTTATTCAATATCACTGTCTTTGTATATATCCCATGAAGAGATTACATCCTTATTTATAACTAAGACATCATCTGAAAAAGGAAACAACTAATTTTAAACAAATAAGAAGTCCTAAACTAAACATGAGTGGAGTTGCCAAATATTAAGAAAGCAACTAAAATAACTATTAATAATATAATAAATTCTAATATATTAGGCCTTATTGGTCTTGGGTCCAATGGTTGGCCAATCATGGATTTGGCCTGCATCATAGATTGACTCTTGGTATAGTAGTGTTTTATTCCTTTTTGTATATGCTAGCAGATTTAGGAAGTAAGGTTTTAGTACATGCAATGATATTAAGACTATGGAAATCAAATGGATTTCACTGTGATAGCATTGTTGATTGCATATTGGTCTCCAAAGTTTCCATGGGATCTCATCCGGTAGAGATCTTAAGATAACATTATAATGAGATTACAAAATAAAAAGAAAAACGAAAAAAAGAAGTTCTGTGGCTTTTTTTTTATTAATATTGTGTTAGTTTTCTTTTGTTGTTAATATAGTGATTGGTGACTGATACTTTTTGAGGGCATTAAACAATGAACCGAATCATTGACGTCACTTGGAACTTGGCACATCTGGGCATTATAATTCCAGCACTCGGTGATGTTGAACTGCTCACTCATTTTTTTTATAGGTAACATGATACCCTGGCCTCGTTGTTGGGACTGCTTGATTTGACTCCTAGCCACTAGGGTTTGTATCCTGATCATGAGGAAAGTTTGTCAATACAAGATCTACTGGCGTATTCATCTCTTCATCACTAATCAAATTTGGTATATGTCTATTGCATAGTTGCACTCATTATCATTATCACCATAGCCTTTATAAAAATAAGATTCTCTTTTTACTTATCATCTCTTTACCTGTTATTGTCGTCTGTGCTAATGATACTTCTATAGTACCATCACTTAAATAGTTATAAGAAATATTAAATGTGCTTTCATCTCAGGTGCATTTTTGTTGCTTTTGGACATTATGCACATGTAGTTCACTCCTCCCAGATCGCAGGGATATGTCTTATATCCAAGAACTATCAGATGATATGGTACTCATGTGAAACATTCACTTAAACTTGCATTTCTGACTATGATGCACTTAAACTTGCATTTCTGACTATGAAGAAGGAATGGAGGTTGGTTTTCTGTCTTCAGATGTTTCTCATCATCTTCATTTGTTATGCAAGTAATGGGTGATGGCGGACCAATCAGCCTTACTCCCAACATATCATTAACTTGCACCTGTGCCACTCTCTTACATAGACATCTGACCACTCAAATCTCGTCACAACTCCCTTGCATCATATGGCTTGCAATCTATTAGCCTAAAAAATTCAGCTTGTCTTGAATCACAAATTGGGCACATACAGTTCAAGCACCGACTCTCTCGATTCTTTTCTCTTTGTTCTTCAGATTATAATAGAAGATTGAGTTGATCTTATCGTTGTTTGTGTATTTCAGATTTGCATTATACATGAGGTTCTATTGATGATCATATCGCCCATTGGTGGACTACGACAGATCATTATTCAATTGAAGGACTACAAATTTTCCTCCTAATTTTTCACAGTGATTGGATGAAAAACATTCATCAAAGTCAGATGACAACCACAACGAAGGTTATCATATCCACAGAATCTGGTTGCCAAGCAAAGCTAGCTGCTGCTTTTATAGTGTTTCTTATATGGGTTGTTCAAAAGCACATGTCTAATATAAAATATCAATTGAAAGACGAGCATCTCATGGCTATCCAGATCACTCCTTTTCCCTATAGATATAGAGCCTTGTGTTTGCTTTGGCTTATGTATTGTCTAACTGTAGCTCTTTCTACATCAACTATCGATATAGAAATGTTAATTTCACATAATTATGTGCCATCTCTTTTTACATTTTCCCCACTCAGTGAAACCGATTATCTACATTTATAATTTAGATAATTTGGTCTGTTGGATCAGTGTAGTAGAAAATGAAGCATTTGGTGTTTGTTTAAGATAGCAGAAAGATTCATCTCCTCTGCAACTATACAATAGTGATGTAACAATGATAAGAGTAGAACAGCTCGAGCATAGGATGTTAACCATCATCTTTGAGAAGTCATCCATCCGTCAATTATGTGGCGACCTAAGCACCTGGATTTTGATCTATTTTGGGCGATCACTGTTTCATTGAACCTTGACTTTATGATGACCCTGCATAAGTGCCCTGTAATAGATCAATGAAATTCAAAAGATTGTAGCCATTCAATACAAGATCTTCATTTTTTTTTTTTTTTTCATATTGAATGAGAACCATGGACGTGTTACTGTTTAAACCATTAATTTTATTGGCATGTTGATTAAAAGAATAAGGTTATGGATGGGTGCAATTTTTAAGGTATGACTCAAGATAAATCATATGTTAAAATATTAAATATTTAATGTATAGCTAGTGTTGCGCCCAAAATCCCAGTACTAGATCTAACCTTATGAGCCAAATCTCAGATCCGAGTGGAGCCAATTCAGTGGATCATCTCTTCTGAGGCCTTGAACTTGGTCGATGGTCGACAAAATCACCTCAGAAGCCTGTTTCATTGAAAGCAGCCCTAACAAAAAAATTTGGGTTGTTGTGAGAAGTTGTAAAGGGAGACATGTTTGGTAATCAGGCTCTAGAATTTTAACCCCTCACGATGACAACCTATGAAATCCCTCCAGGCAAAAGAATTGTTGATGCATTAGGGCTTTTTTTTTTTTTTTTTTTTTTGCCTGCGGTAAAATCATGCTTTAATATGGTTATTTGACTAACAGAAACCAGCACAGTCATAGCAAATTCAATGTCTGTATATGCTCACCATGTAATTTGCCTAACCAATGCGCACAGAAGCAACATTGGCTTCTTTTTCTTTATTAATATAGTCTGGTCATGTTGTAACTTTACATAAACTAGAAAACTTGACAGGGTAAAATTCGAGTGTTCATGGGCTACATTAGCGTGGACTAGAGCCTTAGCCGAGCCTATTTATTAATTGGGTCCAAAATCCAGGCTTGGATCCAACCCATGGGCATGAAAGTCAGATTGGGATCCAACCCATATACAAAATATATACTTCCCATTTAACAATCAGGCCAGACAGTAGGCCTAGTTACAACCATTGGGCCTAAAAATAGAGCCATATCTAACCTGCTGCATGCTGGGCTTGTATCGAGCATGGGTCGTCCCAGCCTAGATAAAAGGCTCTAGTCTTAATTGTTCAGAATCTTCTATTATATTAAAGCATGACTCAACTCAATCTCTCTTGAATATATGTTCAGACGTAGTTCAATATAGAATAATCTTCTGTTAAGAATCATATCAATTCAAAAAATAACGTTCTTGGATGCTCCTTCAGATGCAATCATGCAACTTAAACATAGAAAAATCTTCTGGTAAGCATCATAATAGCTCAACATAGATAATGGTTTATTTATTATTATTATTATTATTATTATTATTATTATTTGCAGATTTCGCTCTTGTTATCAAACCCGGATCCAAAGGAATCATAGTTGATTTCTCAGTGCTCACCAAATGTGCAATGCAATGAATCCTCTCATAATTCTACGGAACCAAAGATTCCTCCGAAGTTAAGATTCATCTCTCATTACTAAATGTGACCTTAGCTTTATTCCCTTTTCCTATGGTGGCACTCCTTACTCTTTTTGACCTCTGTGATGTTATTGGATTAGGATTTCTAAATGAGCCAAACCAAGGACTTGCCAAATTCGTGAGTGAGCTCATGAGAGAGTTTAGAGTGCATATATAATAAAAAAAATCCAATTGCAATCGATATATGAATTCTTTATTCATCATTATAATACTAAGCATTATTTTATTTATTATTATATTATTATTAAATGATTATTAAAATATTTGTTGACCCAGTGTTGGTCCATACATGTGATCATTACCATTACATCATCTAAATCCAAGATGATTAATTTATAACTATATATCGTGAGAGTGGGTCATATATCCTAAGATGGTTTGGGTATGTTTAGCGTATGACGGTCATGGCACCGGTGAGAAAAAACTTGGCTATACAGGTGGATAGCCTATCAAAAGGTAGGAGTAAGCCGAAGAAAACATTGATGGAGGTTATTAAACTAAATTTGAAGAAGTTTGACTTATCTAAGGATTTGGTTCAAAATAGAACGAAATGGAGTAACAGAATTCATGTAGCCGACCCAACATAGCTGGAATAAAGCTTTGATAATGATGATGATGATATCCTGAGAGTGGGTTATATCATGTGACATTGGCTCATTGAGTAGTGGATTCGGATACACATGTGGGCCCAGCTCGCTATGATTAATAGCCACCTAACCCACTCTCCAGAAAAACACCTTGAAGAGGAGAGAAAACAAAATAAACTCCTGAGTTGCTCACTACCTAAACCAAAGAGGGGACAACTTGTGCTTTAATGCACAAAATACCGACAATTGGTAGGCATGCCATTGGATCTCTCTTGTCCGGTCTTTTAAAAAGAAATCCTGAGACCAAGGAGTCAAACTCCAAAATGGGGCCTACTATGGAGAATCCTAAACCCTATGGGCAAATTTGTGTACATTCCATTTAAAACTGGTCTGTAGAACAATTTTTTTTAAACCTATAGAAAATTTTCCTTTTCTGATATGCTTTTCTAATAAAGAAAGTGGCTGCATCAAACATAAATTTTATTATATTAAGAAAACATTGGAATAGAAAAGCTGAATCTAAAATAGCTGAATGATTACCTTTTCAGAGGTTTATAAAAAATGATATATATATACTAGAAATATTCAAGTGAGAATTAGTTCTAACCGTTTTTCTATAATAACTATTGATTAGTAGGGCCCACCTATCAATACATCCAAATCATGCACAGACAAGGAAACCCCTCCCCCAAAATGGTCACTAATCCCCAAGATTTAGCACCAATGCGAATGAATTTAATCATTTGATGGAGGGTTGAATTTTTTTTATAATATGAGTTCATTAAACTTGTGCGCCACCGATGAAGCAGTTAGGAGTCCATCCAAATGAATTTGATTGTTCGATAGAAGGTTGAATATTTTTTAATGAGTCAATTAAATTTTTGGGCTATGGATGAATGGGTTAAGGGCATAGGATTGAGATTAAATTTGATACTTATGATGATCCCATATATATCTTTCTGCCCTTTGGTCCATTCTTAGATGGGACTCTATAAAAGATTCTCACCGTGACTCAGCAAGAAATGTTTTCACTAAAAGCCCTGGGTTTATACATCTTAGCCGGTTGATGGGATTTATGAGAGGCCTGCCCATGGTAGACTGTGTCGAGACTCGAGAGCATTTGCTGTTGCATTGCATTCTCAGTTTGAGAAACAAATATGATTGATAGATAGATTGCCATTTGCCAGGCTTCACCAGCCTTTGAGCAGACTCATACTACTTTGTGTCGGTCATCAATACAATACCGTCATCAATTCATATTGTATGTATGCACAGTTAGAGAGGAATTGATAGTTGATAAGGGGAAGCGACAAGTGACACCCCATCATTCATCATTCATCACATCAATGCAAACTGCAAATTGCAAATGCAATTGCAATGCAACATCAAAAGACAACCTGGACATCGACATCGAATGCCTGCTTTGCTCTCCTCCTCAACAACGCACCACCATTAAGCAGCAGCGGTGCATCTTCCTTTTCCTTTTCCTCTTCATCTTTTACTTTTAACTGTTACTGCTAATGCTAATACAAAAACTGTCAACCTCAGAAATAGCACAACCACCACCCAGAACCTTATCCACACAAACACTCTTATCCACCTGTATGCCAAAGACGGTCGCCTCTAGTCTGCATGCCACCCGTTCCATGGAATGCACGACAGAAACATCGTCTCGTGGAGCGCTCTCATGGCTGGCTACCTCCACAGTGGCATCTCCACGGAAGCTCTATCCCTCTTCTCGTCCATGATCAGCGCTGCTGCTGCTCCACACCCCAACGAGTAGGTGCTCACTACTGCCATCTCCTCATGTTCCCATATTCGGGCTCTGGAAAAGGGCAGGCAGCGCCACACCTATTCGCTCAAAACTGGATTGGGTTGCACACCCACATTAGCAATGCTCTCGTTCACATGTACTCGGAGTGCTCCGACATGGATGGTGCCTTCAGGATCTTTGAGTCCTTACCACCACCAAGAGCCAACGGCGGTGATTTCTTCGCGTCCAATTCGGTCATCTTTGGTCTCATGGAATGCAGTTATTTCAATGAGGAGCTATGGGTAGCACTCAAGGCAGCCAAAGACATTGGATCCTGGGACCCTGTCACATTTGCCACCATTGTTGGTCTCTGCACTTGTTTGAAAGTTTTGAAGCTGGGCCTGCAAGTGCATAGCCAAATGCTTAAGCAATGCATGGATCTCAATGTCTACATTGGCTATGCCATGGTGGGCTTTTATGGCAAGTGCAACAGGTTGCGTGCACTAGGACCACTTTCGAGCAGTTACTGCTGCTGAGAACGCAGAACGTGGTGTCTTGGATGGCGATGATGACTGCTTCCTTTCAGAATGGCTTCTTTGAAGAGGCCTTGAACCTGTTCATGGAAATGTAGGCCTTTTCAAATGGCGCTTAGACAAACGAGTTTACTCTTGCTTTTGTGATGAATTCAAATGCGTGCGCTTAGCCAAATGAGTTTACTCTTGCTTTTGTGATGAATTCAAATGCGTGCTTGTCTGCCCCGAGGCATGGAGATGCGCTGAATGCTCAGGTTGAAAAGTAGGGTTTCGGCATGGATCTAGTTGTGGGGAATGCTCTTATCAACGTGTACTCCAAAAGCGGTGGCATCGAAGGTGCACAAAGAGTATTTGCAGGTATGCTTCATCATGATGTCGTCTCATGGAACTCAATGATATTAGGTTACTCCCACTACGGGCTTGGTAACAAAGCTGTTGAGGTCTACAGGAATCTGTTGAGGCTGGAGAGGTTCCTGATTATGTTACTGTTGTTGGGGTCTTATCAGCTTGTAGCCATCTTGGCCTTGTGAATGATGGATTCCACATTCTGAATCATCTGATGAAAGAGATGGGAGTTATGGCTGGTTTGTCGAATTATACTTTCATCATTGGGCTCCTGAGCAGAGCTGGACTCCTGGAGGAAGCAGAGAATTTCATGAGATCTGCACCCATTGACTGTGATGTTGTTGCATGGAGGAGGACTTTGCTAAGTCCTCGCCAACTTCATAAGAGTTTTGGTCTAGGGAAGAGAGTTGCAGACCTAATCCTTGAGTTGGATCCCAATGACGTTGGAACATATGTTGTGTGGAAGGCTAAGGATATGGGCATCTTAAAATAAATTGGCTTGGAAATCATCCTTGTCCATCAACAATTTAAAAATCAACAATTTAAAATTTATGCGTATGGCCATGACTTTCATGTACAATATTTTCTCTTATCTTGTCAACTAAGTTGTAGTCCATATTGGCCTCAGTGCCACATGAATTACAATAAAATCATACGTGTCACATCAAGGGCCTAACCGTATTAACCTAATCTCACGCCGGGCCATGACAATGACAATAAGCTTTTTGCCTGACTTTCTTAAATTTCAAGTCTTTTGTCTTGTTTGGGGGGTAGGGAAAGAGAGGGCGTTGCTTTTACATTCACAGGCCTTAACGGCTTTCACACCTTGTTTCTGTGGCCAAATTAAACCACCCCCCGCCCTAAATCCCGAGAAATGAACAGCGAAAAGGATTAAGAAAAATATATAGTTTATTTCTTTCATCTTCTTCCAATTCTCCTTTCCTGTTTCTTCCCATCCATTTTTCTTTTCTCCCTTATAATTTTCTAGTGATTTTGACTGGATTGGCAACCGATTTTCAGTATCCAATTGCTTAGTTGATGTTATTCTGAACTTTCATTTCTCAAATCCATAAACATTGATACAATCATTAGAAGCATCTTGTATCCATTTTACTGATTTTGTTTTTCGTCACACGTGCTCAATTTCCCCTTACAAATGCATACACACACCTTCTCGGGCATAGTCATGTACATCTGAGCTTATTAGTAAAACAGTTGCTTTCTTTTTACATGAAATAAAGCTAGCAGAAGCCCTTCTCCATGAATTTTACGAACTCTTTGAAATCAATCTGGCCGTCACCATTCTTGTCGTAGGCCGCTATCATCTGCTTGCATGCATCCATATTTGATCCTTCCCTGAAACCCAGATTACATAGCACTCTCTGTAACTCTCTTGGATCAATGAATCCATCTCTGTTCTCATCGAACACACAAAATGCCTCCTTTAGTTCTACCAAGCTCGGTTCCTTTTCATCAAACAGGACAGAAAAATCATCTGAATCCATGAACTCCTTAAGCTTGTCACCCTGAGGATGACAAGAGAACCCCAGCTTGGCCATCACCATCTCTACGTCTTCCCTCCTCATCTTCACGTCTCCCTTCTCATTGAAGCAAAACTGTTCACTTGAGACCGACACATTGTCGATCTTCTCATCGGTTTTGAAATCTCGGTGCTCTGTTTCACCGCAAAAGTTTGAATTGACTTGGGGCAGGAAGAAAGAAAGGAAACTTCGATACAATTCCTGACATCCGATGATGCAGTTGGGGACTCTGTAGAAGAAGAAAAATCCAGCCATGTCTTCTAAAGAGGAGGATGTGAGGGAGTCTGGTGATGGTTTATCCATTTTGTTGTGAGTTGTGAGAAACAGGTTACTGTCAGTCTGATGAAGGGAGAGGGAGGGAATTAGGAGGCATACATATAGGTGTTGCAGGCATGGAATTTGTTGAATGCATCAAATGTGTTGGGTGTGAACTGAAGTTTCTTTGGGTGTGCTAGGCAGGCTACGTGAAACAGAGCGACAATGGAAAGCAACTAACAAGGAACTGGTCACCCGAAACAACCGGCGATTCCGGGAAGGTTCTGTGCTCTTGCCGTTTGTTGGGTGTCTACTAAATGAAGGAATTTTCTGTATCAAAGGCTTTGGGCCTGCTTTTTGTCTGCTTTTGTTTGACTCCTTGGGATACGATTTGAGGATGCCGACTTCTAAAAAATAAGGAGGAACGTTCCGCGGAAGTTGTTGGAAAGAAATCCTTCTGAGAATGGCAGCACAAAGAAAGCTCATATAGATTCTTGGGCTTTTGCACTATTAAGGCATTGGTGTTATAATTCTTTTTATTTATTTTTGGGATTTTTATGAAAAAATTAATCTTAAATTTAAATTATACGAATTGATTAAGAAATATTATAAAAAAATCCAATTTGGAGTTCATATTCCATCAAAAGACAAATATGCCCTCAACTTTGATCTGACGATATCGTTAGGGCTTACAAAATCCTTCAACTTTGGTCGGACGATATCATTAGGACTTATAAACATTTTCTTTCGCACAAAACATCTTCCTTCTCTTCTCCATCTTCTCTTCTCCATCTTGCAATTATGTTGGAGTCTTCTATTCTTACCCTGTGACATCATCACCATCAATGTCCTCTCTTTCTTCTTATTCTTCTTCTCTTATTTATTTCCCTTTCTGCAGGAACTGGTATGTCCTCCTCGTATTTCTTTCTTTCTTTCTTCTTCTTCTTTCATTAGTGCGCCTTCTTCTTGTTCTTTTTCTTTTTCTTCTTCTTTTTTATTTTCCTTCCCTTTAATCTCTTTTTCTATTCTGACAATCTTCCTTCACCCTCTCAAGCCATAGAGGAAGAATAGTAATGATATCGTTACCTGAAAGTTATATATTAATACATGAATCCAATTTTTTTTTGTCAATTTCTAGGCCCTCTATATAACTTATGTATCTCAGTATAAAGATATTTACGAAATGAATGAAAAGAACCAAACTAGAGAAGGTAATGCATAAAGAATAGTAACAATTTTATTCCCTAAAGTTATATATTAATGCATGAATCCAATTTTTGGGGGTCAGTTCCTATGTTCTCTACATAGTTTAGATATCTCAATATAAAGATTTTAAGGGAATAAATGTTGGAAATCAAAATGGGGATATAAAGCATTAAAAATGGTGACAATTTCGTTACCTGAGAGTTATAAATTCATGCATGAATTAAAAATTTTTTTGTCAATTTTTATGCTCTCTGTATAGTTTATGTATTTTAGTATAAAAATATTTACGGAATGAATGTTGAGAACCAAACTAAGGAAGATAATATATAAATAATGGTAACGATATCGTTATTTATATATTAATGCTGGCCATACGGTTAAGTCGTAAGTTCCTTATGGTGAAGCCATAAAATGATTTACAGCTCAGCCATAAAACTCATGGGTCACAATCCAAAGAATAATTTTTTTGTATTTTTGGCTTATGGCTGACAATACGGCTAAGTCGTGGAATGATTATGGCTAAGTCGTAGGATGATTGGGCCACTATCAAGAAAGTAATTTTTTGGGTCTTTTTGGCTTACTGCTAACATTACGACCAAGCTGTAAGGTCCTTACAGCTAAGCCATAGACATGACCGTAAGAGCACAATATTCGGATCTTGGTCAACACGAGAGGGTGAAGGGACTATCAGAATAAAAAGAGAGATTAAAGGGAAAGAAAATAAAGAAGAAGAAGAAGAAGGCATACCAGTGAAAGAAGAAGGAGGAGGAGGAGGAGGACGGCATACCACTTTTTGTAGAAAAGGGAAAGAAATAAGAGAAAAAGAATAAGA
Source organism: Sextonia rubra (assembly GCA_037013555.1). Taxonomy (NCBI): domain Eukaryota; kingdom Viridiplantae; phylum Streptophyta; class Magnoliopsida; order Laurales; family Lauraceae; genus Sextonia; species Sextonia rubra. Next base: position 63,404,580 of record JASUAD010000006.1, on the reverse strand, counting down.
AAAAGGAAAGGACATTGAGGGTGATGATGTCGCAAGGTGAGAAGAGAAGACTCTAACAAAATTGCAAGATGGAGAAGTGAAGATGGAGAAGAGAAGGTAGATGTTTTGTGCAAAGGAAGATGTTTGTAAGCCCGAACGATATTGTTTGATTAAAGTTGAAAGGTTCTGTAAGCCCTAACAATATTGTCAGATTAAAGTTGAGGGCATATTTGTCTTTTGATGGAGTACAAACTCCAAATTGGATTTATTATAATATTTCTTAATCAATTCGTATAATCTAAATTTAGGATTAATTTTTTCGTAAAAATCCCTTTATTTTGCATATAATTGGAATCAGTGGAATTCTAGGACTTGTATTTTTGAAAGTAGTAAAAATAAAGAAACAAAACTTGAATATCCAAAAATGACCATAAAAGAATCTCCATCTAGTTTAATAAAAAATGAATTAAAGGGGATTTAAGAAATGAATACTCTACCATTACATTAGTAATTCAAATCCTACAAGTCAAGGTCCAGTCTACATAGATGCCTTAGATCGCTCACGCCTCAAGCTCTATAATATTCCTTTCTTGGAGTTTCATTTGACCATAAATCCTTATGTATTCAATTTCATACAGACAAATGGGTCCTAATCATACAACGAAAACCTTTCGGTTATCTTCTATTGGGTTTATGTCTTGTATTCTGAGTTCACCGGATTAGTCCATAGGGTTAGTCTTGGACTAGGCTTTGGATCAGGGGTATTTTGGTCTTTGTACTAGGCTTTTTTAGGGGTTAAGAATGAAAGAGCTACATATATGATGTAACCTGTAACCCTAGGTCGAAGCAAAAGAGTGCAGTAAAAGAGTAGAGTTTTCTTTTGGCCGTAGACACAGGCATCTCGCCGAACCACGTAAATCTCTTGTGTGTACTCTTGTGTGTGGCTTTGATGGTTGAAAGTATGTTAGGCGCTTCCGCACATGCACGGCATCTTCACCTTAAAGTGAACTCCATTGATTTGGCTATTCATTTCATGTGAGTAGGTTCCTTGTAATTCTACGGGCTGCATATATAGACATGGTTTAAAATAAAGAAAACAAAATATCCAAAACTCACCATAAAGAATCTCCATCTAGTTTTGATGAAAATTGAATTGAGGGGAGATGGGAAATGAATACCCCAGCTTTCATTCATTTTATTTTCAAGCAGAAATTGCAGCTGGTTAACCTTGGCTCATGCAAAATAATGTAATCCAAGATCTGTATATATCCAAATAGGCAGAGGTTTTTTCTTAGTTCCTTTCACATGATTGTTTGAGTTTTATGGTCGATCTCTAGCTTGCAACTCAGTTGTTTCCACTGGTAAGCTATGGTTACAGATTGCTCTGGCCACTTCACCAGTCTGGGAAAAGCATTCTGATCTGTACTTTAGCGTAGGTACAAGGAAACCCATAACCAGATAAACGTGTTTTGCATATATAGTAAGTGTTGGAAGTAGGTGGGTCTCGTGGATAGATTTTCAAAAAACAACAACAACTTAGACCAAGAAGATTCCACCATTCTTCTTGAGAGAAGAAATCCAATTCGGGTCATAAAAAAAAAAACAACAACAACTTAGACCAAGAACAAGATGATTCTGCCTAGGTTCGGCTAGCCGATCTGGTCCCTACGGTTAGCCAACAGACCTCTATAGCCATAGTGGTCACTTTGACTAACCGACCTGACGAACCCAGAAATTTGGGTTCTTTTCTGATTCGGCTCCTGCTGTACCCAATCACCTCTAATGATCTCAGTATGTTTTAATGGCATCTTATCATCCTCCTATTATGATTAAAACCTTTTGTGACTTTCCAAACATGTATCTACTACGAGAGCAAGCAAACCCAATAAACACTGATCCTATCATAGCCCTTGCTCTATCCTCTTCGCATCTCATGCGAAGATTAGAACAAGATTACTGATCTAACATGATTAGAGATGAGGTACGGCTCTGATACCAATTTTTGGAAGTAGGTGGGTCTCGTGGATAGATTTTCAAAACTTTTGACCCACTTGACACAGGGATCAACTATCCATAAGACCAAAACCCAATCCAGGATGCGTTACCCTCAATCTCGTGACCATGTACAGTAAAAATTCTACCAGCACTAAACACCCAAAATAACCTACGACATGCAAGAAGTAGATCATACCTTTGGAGATCCGCAGTGCTCCAATGGATTTCTTCAACACCTATTAGCCTTCCACGATACAAGACCCCCTACGCAACGGGGGTCCGGGGGCAGCGCCCCCGGCGGGGTTCGAGCTGCCCGGTCAGCTCGCGGGGTTCCAAGGGGCAGCGCCCCTGGCGGGGGCTCGGGAGAATGGTGGAATCTTCCTGAGAAATCCCAACTCGAAACTCCAAGGAACTAGAAGAGAGGAGAGGAGAGTAACTCGCACAACTCTTGCACGAAAGGGTTTTGGGCGTGAGGGGGACTCTTTTGGACGTCCAAGGATATTTTATAGACTTCCAAATCTCTCCCTTGTCTAATTGAAATAGAAGTCTTACTTCCAAAGCAATTAGCAACTTTCTCCTTTCCAAACTCTTATTTCTAGAGTCCAAGTCGGATTAGTGTTTTCCAATATCTTGGGCTAGCGTGGGGACCACTAGGGATTCCTTAGAAAGCTGGCTCCAACTGGAACACCGCGACCCCACATCTTATGTGCAATCCGGGCCCACAGTTAATTGCAAATAACACCACTATATAAATGCAATTGCACTCCAGTCTTAGGAATAAATTACAATGAAGACCCTAAACTTCCCAATTACCACAAGTAGGCCCCTCTATCAATATCCATGGATCAATTGGAATAAATCCGTCTCTTCCAATCTAAGTTCCACATCTTATTATCCTTGAGCCCCAATTAATCACAGTAATCATCAGTACCATCCAATTAACTCTTAATTGAGATGGGTGCGCACTTACTAATGACAAATCCATTAATTGGCACAAGGGGATAATAGAGATAGATTCCATCTTGATCATTCAACGTTCCCACAGTTCTACTACCACATACCCAAGACACCGAGGTGTTAACCTATAGTCGGCCTCACTCATTGGTGACTCAAAGCAAATGAATAGATAGAAACTTGAGTTCATCAATGTCTCAGGATTGAGAGCCTATTGCTAGGGAATTATGAGAGCATACCTTATTATTGAGATGGAATTCCATAAGGTGCATCTCATGGTCCTTCAATACATCCAATGTACCAGCACCGTGATCCAGAATCTTACATTCTGATGATCGAGACAAATCACACTATCTCATAGTGATCAAAGTGCTGCAACCTTATCAAATGAGATGCCCAGTCTCATTACTGGTTGTGAAACTATTTAAGTATAAGATTTGTGACATATATCTCCCGCGTGTGGATCTCATCCATGCACATATATCACATCTAATATACTAATGGGACCCGGTTCAACTCATGAACCATTATGTCATACGTATTGGTCATGTGCATGAAGTAGTAAAATAACATTCATCTCATGAAAGTAAAGCATGATTTTATTGATAAATAAAGAAATTAATCAATTTATTACATCAACTGATGGATTGAGTCCACAAGAACTAACAGTAAGTACATCAAAATCATTTAGGTCAGTTTCAAAAGTTCCTAGTGAATTCCTTGTAGTTAACAGGAAAGAAGTTTTGTCAAAGACGTAAGAGAGAAGGGTCAAGGGCAGATATCTACGAGGAAAGATAAGATGGAAGGTGGTTGAAAGTGGTAAGCAAAAGGTGTGAATCTATGGCAGTAAGGCAATCTCCCTTTGAGATGATGTTATGCAGTTGCATGAAAATACCTAGTTCAAACCAAGCCGGCAATGCTCTAATTTTGGCCTCTAAAGAAATGCAAAAGTGAACCTTGCCGGAGTGCCCATAGAAGCAAGGCAACTTGTTTCAGTGGAACCACAGACCCATCAAAATTAAGTTTAATCCATCCCTTAAAGAGGACAGCTCTAACGACATAAAATACTCCCCGTTAAGTCGTGAGCACATATTAATGTTTCGAACAGTGTACTCACTTGTATTTAATTTCATTTTGGGGGAGGATACTTTAACCTCAATTGTATATCTCCAGCCACAATTGGTCTTCTCTTCTTAGTACATTGGATTGGAAGCCCATTTCCTAAGAGATCCTAGTAAGTCAATTATTAAAACACATCCTTAAGGAAGAGCATAAGACACACCCATTTGTACATATCAAGGTAATGAGTATAGATCTTCCTGTTGTTTTTCCAAAAGTGTTCATAGTGTGTATTGATGGAGATGACGCGAAGGAAGAGTGATTGATTTATTTTATTAAAAGAAGAAAAAGGAATAAAAGTGAGTGGGGCATTGCTGGCCTGATCACAAGATCACATGAAGGCAGTGAAATTTCACGAGGCACTATATTTTAATAAACGCACAGGGTTTATGAAGGAAAGAATCCCAATTTGTTGAAGGAAATATAAGATGAAGAACCTCCAAATGCGAAAGAAGAATCTCAATTTATAAAAGGAAATAATAGATGATGAACCTCCCAATTCAAAATTCAGTTTTCTCAAATTTCTACTAGTATCTATCTCCTCTCATCTAGTCTTTCTTCTAAAATCTTAACACCCTCCCCTTCCCCTCAGTCATAAAGTCATTTTGTAGAAAGAATAATGCAATTGTTAAAACAAAGAATGCAAATCCTTCTCTCTCTCAACCTCTCAATGGTTCTCCTCTAATTCTAATGGAATGCAAAACGAAATAAAGAGACCTATTGGTTGGTTGGAAATGAGAAGAAAAAATAGCTAGTATCCTTTCAAACCCTGCATAGATCAAAACATTGAGAAGAAGTACTTGGATTCACAATTTTATTAATGTACACCTAAGAACCCGTCCTCCTTCCTCATTCTCTTCACTTTCTCATAAATATATACAGGCAAAAAGAAACACGCCAAACCATTAGTAGCAAGTAGAATAGAGGTTATGTTTGTAATCTATTGATACAAGAGAGCAGAAACCACGGCTATTGTCTGAGACTGTTCTTCTGGTGAGGAACCGGGAGACATTCCTCACTCCTCACCAAGTTGCCAAGCCAGTTCCTTCAATGTAACCTTTAGCATCTATACACCATGGCAAGGCCCCTTGGCAACAAAGCTCAGTGACTTCAACTTTGTAAGTCTCCCAGGATTTTGCTTGCCCTAACAGTTACAGGTCACCATGATCATCTTTGAAGTAATCTTTCCCTAACTTATGCGCTCTCATGAAAGGTGAGTGACCGCGACAAGGCAGCAGGGTTGGCATGCAACACTGGAGAGGTTTCAGCCATTTGATTCCCGGCTCCCCCTTTAGATTGGAAGTCCTTGAAGAACCCTCTGCCGCTTGTTGTATCAGCCTTGATGTCATTCTTGATTCCAAGAGTCGCCCATATTGAGCTCTTTGCAGCTTCTCCAGGGTCGTCAATTCTCAGTGTCTTGGGAATCCAAAGACACCTCTCGGGGTTGCTCTGTTTGAGTGTCTCCTCTTTCTCTGTATCGCTTTGCTTAAGCACGATCCCCTCTCTGGAATGCTTGCCCAAGGTAGGAGAATGAGGGCCAGAACCTGAAGATCCAGCATTATTGGGAGAAGAACATGGGGGTGATAGCCAAGGGATGCTCCAAGCTCCAGGGACTGCACAACCCCAGTATGCCGGTGCCGTGTAAAATGATATGGGGAAGGCGGAAGCACAGAAAGCAGGTGGTGGTGGTGGTGCTATTGGAGAGCCCCATTGAGCTGAGTTCCACGGATAATTCCAAGGAGAACCTAGAAAGCATGGTATATGGGGGGGCAATGCTTGACAGTTGTGTGGTGCGGGCTCCTGAAAACTTGCCCGATTTCCCTCCTCTGCAGAATTTGAAGCTGTGACAGAAGACCCACTTGAGTGCTCCTCTCCATTATCACAGCCTCCACAAGAAACTGGAATTGCCTGTTCTTCTGTTCTTTGATGAAATCCATTCCTGTGGCAATTCCGCATTGTCTTCTCTGCAATGCTCAAAACAGATGCCATTGATTCGCAAAGAGGTGCATCTGAGCCAAAACTGAGAACGGTGCCATTGGGTTTTAATGGACTGTGATGAAGTGCCTCAGGCATGTCGGTTTGAGCTGTTTGGAGAGCTTCCGACACAGTGATGTGCCGATAATGTGAGGAAGAATTCTTGTTCTTGCGGCGCCCGGCTCCCACTGGGACATTCCTCATCGTGCCACCAGCCGTCCAGTATCTCTGGCACTTCTTACAGAAATGCCGTGGTTGGTTGACATTGTAATTGTTGTAGTAACAGAACTTGGTATCAAGGCTGTTGCAGCGAGGACATGGCAGTATTTTATCAGGCTTCTTTACAGTCTTCTCTTTCGAGACACTTGTCTCACTCTGTTGTTCCTCAGTCTTTTGCGCATCTGCAGACGCATTTTCTGTGTCCACTGGTGCTGCTTTTGGGTCATCAACTAACATTGAGGATGCAGCCGGTTCGGATGACTCTTCAATATTTTGGGCTGCTTGATCTTTCCCCTCAACTTCTGTTGCTTTCGCACTTAGTGTATCCTGAATTTCAAATTAGTTATCCGATGAGAAACATTGATTGAAAAGTGAAAAAAAGCTAAATGATTCTTCGCATATATATTACACCTTATGAGAACTGAACAGAAGGATATCACGATCAAACAATAAGGTGAGATGATTCAAAGATCCATCATAACAACAGAGAAGCGAAATATAAATAGGGAAGTTCCCATTAAACATAAGCGCTATGAACAATTCCTTGACATGTTTAACAAGTAAAAAAAAAAAAAAAATCATCCTTGAGATCACAACCAAACATTGAACACTTGAAGAAAGATTTGTAATCAACATAAAATTCTGTTTAGTGCTGATATGATATAATATTTCTATATGGATCAGATGTAATACTTGCACGGAGCCAAAACTAGTAAAGATACGCTTTCATCATTTATTCTGGATACATTACAAGCTCTGCAATCACTGACAAGCAACTGAGAAATCATTATTTGATGCTTATTTTAGAAAATTAGCTTTTAATCTTAATTTTTAACTACTAATGGTACGAATCATTTGAATTCAATTCCTATGTATTTTAATGCAAACTAACATGCCCAAAAGGAACAGATCCAAATACGGGTTTTCAGCACAGGTAATATGAAATTTCCCCCAAAGAGAAAGAGACAAAATTATTAATAATAATAATATTTCAAAACAGAACAGAGTATCTTAAAGAAGAGAGAGGAAAGGTGTTTCTTTGCTAGGAAAGTGAGAGACCATGATCACAAATCACGCAGAGATCCCTCAAGTGCATCCAGAAAATCATTGCTGAAAGTAGAAGAAGTATTATTGCCTCTGAAAATTGTTATCTTTTGTTCAATACTGGGATCAGAACAATCAATACAATACAAGCACCTTACAATCATCAGTGAAATAGAAAAGAATACATGTATATATATATATATATACACAAGTATTTCAAAACCTAGGATCTCATACAGTTGTCAAAAATGAGTTTTTTTTATTTATTTTAATTCCGAAGAAAAACCAAACTAAATCTAAATTCTAAAAAAATCCCCACCTGACAACCCCAGAACCTTAAATTTTCACAAGGAAAACAGAATTCAACACACACACACCCACCCACCCAATTAAAAATAAAAAATAAAAAAATAAAGAAGAAGAAAGAAAAACAGTAGCAGCAGCAGCAGCAGAAGAAGAAGAAGTAAAGAATCCAAACAAAGAAGGAAGGATGTTTTTTTAATCTATCTCTCTCTCTCTCTCTTTTTTTTCTGTGTTGGCCTTTAGATTGAACAGAGAATAGCAGAATAAAAAAAAATGAAAGATACCTTCGGTTTTGGTTCTTCTTGTTGTTGAACCTTCGGTTGTGGTTCTTCTTGTTGTTGTTCTTGTTGTTGTCGTGCTTCTTCTCTGTCTTCTTGTTTGGATTTTTTGTCTTGAGGACGTGGAGATGCAAAGGTTTGGAGGTCTTGGGGCCTGGCGTAGACGGACGAAATCTCCTCGTTGGCCGGCAAAGAAATCTTCTTCCCGAAGAGCTTGATTGCGGAGTCCATCGTCGTCTCCGACATAACTTTCTCTGTTTTGAGGGTGCAGGAGTACATACAGATACAGGACAGTTGTCCTAGTCGATCTGATCTTCAGATGATGATTATGATGATGCTGCTGAGCTCCGATGGATAAATGGGAACTGGAAGGTGAGGTTATAGGAATATTTGGCTCGTTTATGTAATACTAATAGTAGTAGTAGTAGTAGTGGTAGAAGAAGACTCAGAACAAGGAGGTGTGGGATGCCACGTCAGTAGTGGAGGTTTATTGTGAGCCACACAAGTTCTTGTGGGTGTTGGAAAAGATCCTCTCCCTCCCAACCTTTCTTGCTCTCCTTAACCCTTACATATAATATTATATTATCTATGCTATACCATTTGATTTTTTTTTTCTTTTTTCTCAATTCAAAAGAAGGAGAGGAAAGAAAGTGGTGCATTTTCATCCTAGTCAGCACTCCCAATCCCCTAGCCAGCCTAAAAAAGAACTCGTCTGTTTGCTTCTTTTGATTTTGCTTTGCCAATTCCCTGGCTCCTGTCCTGCTGCCGTTGTTTGCGTTGGCACCAAAAACTGTTCGTTTTTGTTAACAGGGCCTCGCAACATCTGGGCCAGTCCCAAGCTTCTCTCTCAATCTGATGCCAGCCATCAGTCACTCAGCAAACAGTGTCCATCTCTAAATCAGAACCTTCCATGATAACAAAACCCATCAACCCAAAAACAAAACCCCCACCCCACACATTATTATCAGTCTTGGGATATAATCCCAGCGGTTCAAGATGAATTATTATCAGTCATGGGATTCGAAAATGGATTATATCAGTGTGGGGCCATTGTGGGGTTTCCCAGCATGTGAGTGGGACTTGGGACTTGAGAGTTGGCAGGCATTTATTTGGGATCGGGACTTGGGAGGCCGCGTACTGAGCAACAAGGTCTGACTCTGACCACCAATGAGATCTCCTCTTATATTATATTATTCTATTAATTCATTAAATATTATTATCATGGGAGTGTGGTCCTTCTTTGGACCCACGATCCCAACCACTTGAAGTCCAGCTGCCACATGACATGACACACCCACTGGGCCGGCTCGGCCCGAGTGGAATTGATTAATAACGTGGGGCGGGGTCCAATACAGCAGCTCAGCTTTCTGGTGTTGGAGCAGAAGGAGCCCACCTCCCAAAAGTAAAAGATGATGTGGAAAAGGCCCCTCAGGACAATCCTGACCGTTTCTCCCTACCTCCCAACTAACATCCTACACGTGCACCCTGCCTCAGGACACGTGTGGAAGAGTGGAGCAGTAGGACAGCATAAGAATCTTGTCTTGGTGGCTGTCGTTTGCTCCGGCCCACGTGGCATGCACCAGGTTAGAGGGATAGATATCCAAGTGACCGACACGTGTCAAAGAGTTAAAAGGAAAGAGGGGGTGGAGGTGGAGGTGGAGGTGGAGTTGGAGGAACATATCTTTTTCGCTGCTTTTAGGAAAGGAGAGGGATCAGGGAAGTCTTAGTTACGTTTGTTTTGGTTTGTTTATTATGTTATGTTATGGGATTAGATTTACATTTAGAAAATATAGACATTAGATGCATAATATTTTACTTTACTATGTATCTAAGTGCCCAAACAAACACGTCTCATTCGGAGGAGGACGCGTGCCAGCCAAAGACATGGTACAGGTCGGTGGATTAATAAGATGATGATAATTATTAGGGATATTAAAATGCTAATGACGGGTGGGTGCTTACTCCTTTTTCTTTTTTTCTTCACACCACCAAAGTCAAAAGTGACTTTGTACCTGTTTATATTATTATTATATAAAGCCATTTGGAAAGTTATAAGAAAGAAAAAAAAAATACAAAGCAAAAAAAAAAAAAAGACAAAGATAAAAAAATGGGCCAATGGATGATGGGTTTAGAGATGGGAGAATTATATCCACGCTCTCTGTATTTTGCCCTAATTATAAGAACATCCCCTCCCTTTTTTAAAATTACATTATACCTACTTCTAATTCATATGTGGTTGCATCTGTGTCCCCTGTTGTGACCATTGCTACTGATAGCTTAAAAAGGTGATGATGTCAGCAAAAAAACCCATGTATAATACCCATGTTACCCCATATCAACACTTTGATTCCTTTTTCTCTTTTTCTTCCCCTTTCTCTCTCAGCAAAACTGTAGCTGCATTTTTCATTTCTTCTTGTTCTTTCTCTCGTTTCCATGGCATCTACAAACGAAGTAGCGATTGCGGCCGATTTGGTTCCTGATTCGGCTTTTGCCGAAACGGCTGAAGAGAAACCAGCCGCCACAAAGGAGGCTAGAACGAACAGATTTGAATATATCTACTTAGTTTTATAGTTATTCGTTTGTATTTGATGGATTTGATTATGATTGTTGATGATTTTGTGCAATCTGAAACCATTGACTCTCATCAACATGTGGCCCACTCCAACATTGCATCTGCCACTGAAACATCCGTGGTCGATAGCTCCCAGCTTCCACCACCAACTGAACCCAATTTCTGCTTACTCAAAAATCAACTCACGTGATGATAATTGTTGTGTTAGGTCTCTGGATTTGTGCCACACCAGACCCCACACTAGATCTGAATCGTCCACTAGAAAAATACCAGAGGCATCTCATTCTCAAGAGCAGTGAGGCCCACACGTGGCCAAAAGAAAATCTAATATCCACATATGAGTGAGGCCCATCCAAGTACAATAAAATCAGCATAATCTTGTGGGAGAAGAGGAGGGAAAAAATGGGGGCCACTTTGACTTAATCATGTAAACTTAATATAGAAAATAAAGAATTTAATTAGAAAGTGACATTCTATCAGGGTTAAAAGGGTAAAATGGCTTTTTCCGTCATCTCCATCAGGCGACAATGTCTGATAAAGGGTGTCAGTGTAAATTCAAAAAATCAAAGGGTGTCCTTGTATTTTCACTAAACTACAAGGGGGTGTCGATAAAATTCACCCGTTTAAAGATTATTTAAGCCTTGAACCACCGTACACATACAATACAGTTTTCTCCTAACAATCCGATGGTCTAAAACCAACCAGCTTTTTATCACTAACGGACAAAACACAAACAGTTTTCTCTCTTCTTTTTTGTTTCACTCACACACACCACACTTGCATAGTTGCATACTAGCGGAATCTCATGCTATGCACAGCCCCATGAGTCATTCCTAATTGGTTTGTACATCAATATCTAAAGAATTGAATTGGGCAAATTCTCAAATACTCTTATAAACATTGTCACATAATTAGTGAGATTTCTAAATAATAAGAGAAGCATTTTTCCCACCAAATAGTAAATTTCTTCATGATCGTCAATCACTGTATCATGTTTTAACACATACAATGTCTAAAATAAATCCTACATATGTAAATTGGGAAAATTCCACTCACCTTTTTTTCTTCTTCTCCCTTCTCCATTTCTCTCCTTGTCCTCCTCTTTCAGTTGAACTTTCTCCATTTACCTTTTTTTTTTTTTTTTTTTTTTGTTCTCTTCTCTATTTGGAGTGGGAGATGGAGGAGTTATTTGGAGTCAATTACTTTAGAGAGCAAGGAGAGAGGAGAAAAGGTGTGAATGGAGAGATTGCCACTTTTTATTTCATTTTTTTTATAAAAATCTAGAAAATTAGCAATATTGGGGTTTTAGGGGGTTGTGGTAAACCGAAGAAGAACTACATTCCAATAGAGTATTAGATATGCATGCATAAAGAGAAGGCCAAAAGAAAATAAAAGGCCAAACTTATAGCCCAAATTTGCCAAACTAGATATTGCAAATGACACGCCCCATTTGTTGTTCGTTGTGCAAAGCTGGCAGGTTTTTAGGGTGCATTTGTATCACAAGGATCCCATTCTACATTTTCCTATTCATGTAGGGAATAGATCCAATTCTCCATCGCTGCCATTACAGTTAGGCTTCCTCACTTTTTTTTTTCTCTAAAACTAAAGTTCATAAAAAAGTTCTTTTCCCTGCATGATAATTGGGTCACACAAAAAATTGAGACAATGTTCTTTTCCATCACAAAATCCTTGCCTTAGTTAAATGCATCCTTATAATTAAGCCAAATATTGGATGATTCACCAAATCATTCTTGTATGAGGCATATGTTTGTTTAGAACAAGCCTTTTAGTTATTGAACTAGATCCTAACCATGGGCCAAGAAACTCAACCTAATGAATTCAAAGGAGGCTAGACTTAGTTTGGCCTAGCCGAATTGTAAACGTGGCCTACTTGTGCTTAGACTGTATTTGTCATCACTTTCAACAATTTCAATTAGCAGGAAAAAAAAACAAGAAAATTATAAGCATAGGATCTATTAAGATATACACAATACAACAAGAAGAAATAACTAGACCTTCTTAATTAGCCCACATGTATTATATATAGATTCTTATGCTCACATGTATTGTACATAGATTCTTATTTTAGTGGAAACAATTTGAACATTCTATAATGCAAACTTCCCTGTCGGGTTTATTTCAGGCCATGCCATGCACATAGGAGGTGGAAGATGGAAAGCTCTCGTTCAGAGTCTAAGGTGCATGAAATATGAACTCCAATTAGATCATCCTAATCCAACGATCTATGGTCTCAAAGTTAATTGTAAGGCATTATTTACTTATTTATTTTGAGATTTCAATACATTGGTTAGCAATGGTTGGATAAGTGTCCATTTTGCTCTTGTGGCAATTCATGGGAGTTCTTGTATCCGAGAAAGGAAACTTCATCACAGGTGGGGTAGGTGGCTAGAACATAAGGTAAAGCACACATAAGAACCATGCAAACAGTGTCATGCCGCAAGCCAAAGGGAGCATAATTAGCACAGATCCTGAATTATGAGCGTACATGCCGTTGGAATTTGGGCTATACATGAGTAAGTGCACAAAAGATCCCCACAAGGGAGTTCCCACAGGATTCACATGTGAGATGTCATACATATAATCGTATTCAGTTGCAGAAGCTTGTATAACTTTTGACCTGCATATTTATTTCATTCAGTCCACAATCCCATATAACGACCATAATTATAAATTACTCTAATTGGATAAGAGCATAACCATCTATAAATTGAATTAAGGTTTAGGTTAGAAAGAGAGAGTAAAATAGTTTACAATATCATTTTAAGTTTTTCCCAAACATGCTGAACATGACTAAAACTTCCAAAACACAAAGGCCACCCAAGACTAAATCCAACAGAAGAACCCATATAACGAAACTCGCAGAGAATTCATGTCTAGAAGATATCGTCAGTGGTCCACTCGGTTACATCCTAAAGTGCCGTTGGGACCTCCTCAATATCCAGGATAGTAAGGCATTGTCAATATGTGTAACACCAAGCATAGCACTATGATACACAATGGTCTAGCAAGTAAAACAATTATAAACATGACATTTAATAGATAATGAGTAATAAGAGTTGCATTGATCTTATGAGGTTAATGTAGAAAAAAACTAGGCATGTACATATGCATGAGTCAGGAGGCAGCCACCAGAATCCTTAGATATTGTGTATAGATTAATGCGAAAATAACTTTAGATGATGATGATTCAAGAATCATATCTGCGAGATCTCTCTGATTTGATCTTGGTCTTTCAGCAACCCAAAATCTCAAGACCTTTTATGTATTCCTCTATGCTTGAAATTACATCGAGGTGTGGCCCTCTTCTGCAAATTCTCTTTGCTCTAAAAAATGAGATTTCTCTTGTTATGATTCTAGAGAGCAATGGCGCATGTTTATAGGCTACAATAGGGACCTTAAAAAGGAAACAAGGAGTAAACTTCTTATGGAAACAGAAAACCCTAATTCGACCCAAATTAGAATCTTAGTTCCATAAATTACAATTCAGTCCACTAGCGAATTATAATTGCACTCCCGTCCTTATTCTTAAATTATATTTTGAGCTTCTTGTTATTAAATACTTATTAATCTCCCCACATTAAGATTTTAGATATCCATTGATTAAATAATTACTGACATCTATATTTAATTGACATCTATATAATTCCTTGAGACCTTATACTTAACTTATTTGATATGTCGGACACAAAATCTATCTGCAGGGTTTGACATAATAAAAACCTTATAAGCTTTCATCAAGGGGATATCATCAATCCCTATTACGGGACGTGAATTTCATCTATAAACTAATATCTGCCATACACGTAGTGTAGTCATCCAATTTACTGAGATTATCGACCCATAAATGGTCTCACTTCTTTGTGAATTAAAATTCCAAACACTAAATGTATGTGTCTATTATTTATATCAGGATTAAAAGTACAAGCACTCATAATAATCATTTGGATGTTAATCATCTTATACAGTCAGTATAAAGACAATAAACGCAAAAACTGTTCTATTCAATACACACAAAGCGTACTAGCATAATGAATTGAATCAATACCGTTTCCTGTAGCTAAGACAAGTCTGCTAAAATATCATGTTACAATAATACTGATGGTGTGCCCAACTTCATCTACATTGTGAGCAACAATAATTTATATTCTATAAGAACAAACAAACAAATCTTTCGTGTGTAAGTTGAACTCTGCATACCAACTTCTCTACTCTATAGAATGAAAGACACACATATGCATAATAAAAAACAATGCAACCATTTGCTTATATAAATTTTCATTAAGATGAAAAGATAAACTTTCCTAATAAATAATCAGTCAAAGACAAATACATAAAAGTATACTTTTAGATTAAATTTACAACATGAGTAAGCATGAACATAAAAATCATGTAAAACATGCATTAAACCATACTAATTGGCAAACTACATTTGCTATTTTCTCTTGACCTTGGTTGCGACGGCATGACCATAGAAGAGAGTATATCATATCATAACATGTCGTACGTAGTACCACTAGGTGGTGGAGGCCCCAAAATCCTCCATCGTGGGCCATGGAGTACCTGTCAACTCCCATATCATAACTAGATTGCAAGTAGGCCATAGCATAAAATTAAACCCACACTTACCCTTGTCAGGCTTCATTAGGGTCAAAGGTAATTGGTGCTAACACATTCAGAATCATAAACTAAAAGGATCATAACTTCGTCATTCATATCGCATGCATAAAATCTTTCCTAAGCGTTGTCATACAGATCAAATCTAAATAAAGGATAATGACGTACTTGTCAAATCATAACAATGGATACATGACAAATAATAATAAAGATTCATGTAATTTGTCAAAAACTATACGTTCCTTAGTCTAATAGACATTGAGTACCCTTGGCTTAGCACATGGCTGACCAATTGCTCGAGCAATCTTCACAGGTGAATGCCAGCTAACACCACCTATGTGGGTTATAAATCCATTAGGCATTGCTTAGGGTTTAGGGTCCCCAACTAAAGTCCCAAACTATGTCTCAATTATCCTAACATTCCTAAGTTTTTAAGTCTTCTGAGACCAGTGCTAGAACAAATAGGATAAAGTGGATAAATTTGTTCTTACGTGATCTCTTGGGGACCTTTTAGTGAGCTCTTAGCTAGCCTAAGAGTTTGCCAAAGAACAAATACTGAAAATTACTCCCTCTGAAGATCTTACCAAAGTTCATCTAGCCTTTCCTCTTGGCTTGCCAAGAGCTTTAGAAATCCTCAAATGAGACCTGTTTAAGGCAACTTTCATTTCCTATCCAATACCTGTTACAAAAATTACTTATAACCACACTAAAAGGAGAGGAACATCACTAAGATAATATCATCACGCAATGAAGTCAATATATACCTACACAAATGATCTAAATTGGGTGGCTACTACATATACTCATGAGAATCATACAATCAATCAAATACAACTTATAATTGTTTTACTTGCCTCAAATCAGTGATGTGTGTCCAAAAGCTAGAAAATCCTAGTTTAATAGCTCTTATCACATCCAATGGGAAGAAAACCCTCAATTTCCTTAGCACACTCAAACCCTACAAGGGAGAAAACATGGATGGGGATGAAATGACATGTATGCAACCTACTGGAGTCTCTTTGACTCATTTCAAACCAAGGAAATGAAGGGAAGTTGAGGAGCTGACATGTAGCTTGTAACACTCCGATCCCCTTTGAGCCGGATTAGTGGCTCATTAGTGTGCTTTTCTGTTAATTAATCCTTTTGGATTTGGTTTCGGGTCTTGGATAGGTAGTTAAGTAACCTTTGACCTGAGATAGGTAGTTCTAAGCCCTTTTTCGTAATTTTGCTTTTGCTTTGAGTGCATCATATTTGCATCATCTTGGTGTCAGCACGTGTATTTTGTTGAGCTCATTGTTTTCCATAACTGCCTCAGACCCATTCGGAGTCAATTGGAGAAGTTGGACCCTCGTGTGACTTGATTTGTAAATAACCAAAATTCACTGGACTTTGACTTAAACTTCAGAAACTATAGAAGAGTCATGAGCCCAGGTGTCTCTCTCCTGCTCATTTTCATTCGACAACTGCATGCAATAGCTCCACGTCCCTTCTTCTCTTCTCTTCATCCTCTTCTTCAGTCTTGTGGTGTTGGGAGCTTGCATCCTTGTCGATTGGGTTCTTACTCTCAGTTGGTTGGGTTCTTTCTCTCTCATCTCTATCTATGGTTTGGGTAAGTGGGTTCTTCCCTTCTTTTTCTCCAATTGGATCTCTCATCTCTCACTCTGCATGCTCATGGATTGTGTTTTGCTTTGCTTTGCTTGGGTTTTAGCTGGATTTGAGCTTGATCTCAGTGGATTTGGCTAAGCTTTGAGGCAAGTATAAGTACAGGATTGTATAACACATATGGGTATCTTGTTTGACTGCTTTGATTTCATCTATTACATCCTATACATATCTGTTGTGTTTTACAGCTAAATTCTGTGATTTTGAACCTCTGGAACTTGTTTTGCTAAGTTTCTGTATTAAATTTCAGTTTCTGTACTCACTTCAGTTTCGTGTTCTGTATTGTACGGCTAAGCTGTAACTTTGTACGGCCCAGATTCCAGAGACTTGAGTTTTCGTATTTTGTTCTACGGCTAGGCTACGGCTGAACCGTAAATTGTTCTACGGCTGAGCCGTAAGCTAGCCGTGACCTAGCCGTGAATTATCCCCCTGATCAGTCGAAACTTTCTGATTTCAGTACTCTTACGGTGAAGCTACGGCTAAGCCGTGGATTGGTCTACGGCTAAGTCGTGGATTGGTCTACGGCTAAGCCGTGGACTCCACCGTAGCTCAGCCGTGAAATGTATCAGATCAGAGATGGTGGAAGATGACAGTTTGGCCGTGTCATGAAGGAAACCACGACTAAGCCGTAGTGCATGTTACAGCTAGGCCGTAAGATGTAGACGGCTAAGCCGTAGGTCACCTATGGCTAAACCATAAGACCTGGAAAATCTGAAATAAAACTTAGGATAATGGTGTGACTTCGTAGGGCTAAAATATAGGTTAACCACCCATGTAAACCTGCCCAATGGACTCTTTGGACTGCATGAATAGTCTGTTAGGCTGTGACTTATTCATGTGAGCGTTGATTTACTGTTAAGCACCTCCCCATGGGTGTTGGTTTAAGGGACTTCGGTGCATGTGAGGATTTCATTGCAACACTTTGATGATAACGGTGCATCGAATAACTTAAAACTACATCAACATGCACGGTTAGTGACAGTGAACAACTAGATTAGGGTTGGCTTGTAATTAACCTTGATTCCGTATTAATCTGAGATACATTGCATATTGCTTACAGTTTTGCCCTCTGTTTTGCTGATATCTATTTATGCATTACGAGGTCATTTTGCTTTCGTCCTGTATATCTGTTTTATTCTTCGATCTGCACTATGCTTTGATCTATGCTGTGCTTTGACTTAATCTATGCTATGCTCTGTATCTCTGCTATGCTCTGTATATCTCTGGCTTTGTATATCTCTGATTCATTGGGTATTCCCTGGTGGCTCTGCCCAGAGATTAATACGTGAGGATAAGATCCGGTCTTTGCCATCGGTGAGTCCAAAGCGGATAATCTCCCTTCTTTTGGATTTGATTTGATTGGTATTAGTCTGGCTCTACTCAGCCTCAGCCCTAGGATGCCCGACGGGGTTACCTCTGGCTTAGATCTCTGTATCTCTGTATCACTGCAGTGTCACTTTGTCTTGGGACCCCGGAACCCAGGAAACCGAGACCTACTTGTACCCTTGGCCCAGTCAGTGGTGTTCCCATCTGCTCTGCTCTGCTCTCTATTGGAGAGAATATGGTCAACGTAGTAGCCACCTAGTTCAGTATTTCTATGCTTTGATTCACTTATCATGCTTTACTTTTATGCACGATTTGCTTAGCCTACTAAGATGAAACTCTGTAATTAATATTCTGTCATTATTCAATTTGATACTATGAGTGTTTCGTCCCTGTTACTTATATTTGCTGGAT
Organism: Sextonia rubra; assembly: GCA_037013555.1. Taxonomy (NCBI): domain Eukaryota; kingdom Viridiplantae; phylum Streptophyta; class Magnoliopsida; order Laurales; family Lauraceae; genus Sextonia; species Sextonia rubra. The sequence goes on along the minus strand of JASUAD010000006.1, from coordinate 63,386,109 downwards.
CGTTGTATTCACTGTGTTGTCTGTGGTGTTGCGGCACAAATCCCTTGCCCAGCTCCCCGGTAGTCGAGGAGGCTGCAGGGCAAAGCTTAGAGGCACCCTCCGGGTTGGCAGAGTGGGCCTGATCACCTCTGCCGAGTGCGTACATGCATATCATCAGTGGCCAAGTTGTTTTGGTTTTTGGTGATGTTGTATTTTGTACTTCGGACTTTGTTACTCCGTATATTTGTCCATCTTGATTTTGTCGTGTACTCAGATTTGTATCTGGTTTTCGAGTATTGTATTTATCTTTGTATTTTCCGTTCCGCATTTTTTTTGGTTTCCGCTATTTCTTTGTTGCTTGCTATGATATCTACAGCTTCCGCGTTCGTTTGTTTCACACGTGTTAGATCTCTTGTGTGTGTGCATCTGGACTGGGTTTGGATGCACGTGCACGGGAGTACGTGTGTTACTGGTTTGGCTTTTCGCTAACCCCGGCTTCTGGGCTCAGGTTGTGACATAGCTCAAAATTAAAGAAGAATAATGGAGCTTGAAGACTTATAGATCGTTACACAAGACGAAGTTGGGGAACAAGGAATGGATGGAGCCCAAAAATCCCACATGCAAGACTCCATTGATTGATTGGCATGGAGTAGAAAGAGAAGAGATGAGGGAGAGAGGACTCGACTGAAAGAGAGAAAAGAGAGAAACGATCAAATGAGGTTGGGCTAGGTTTTAAAACAAAATTTCTAATAATTACAAATAGCTCGTTTTTCTTTTAAAATAGTTTTTCTAGAAAATAGTTTTTGAGCTAGGAATGGTCTTTCTAATGGTCCAGGACCTAAAGTAAAAACATGAAAGATGATGCATATGACATGCTTGACCCGATGAAACAAACCTCACATCAAAATTCTAACTCAATAAATTTGAAATTATGAAAAGTCCTATGACTACCTAGTCAAGGTTAAAATCCACTAATCCTACCTATCCAACACTAAATAAAGCAAAATAACATAATTAACACTAAAACATGATTAATTAGCAACTAAAATCGATTAAGTAGGGTCCGGTCTTACAAATAGGGATTTTCTTAAGCTAATTTTTAACCTATGGGAGTTTCTATTGACTCTCATGCGTGAAAATCATCTCTTGCTCCATCCACCTTTGCATTAATATAAGAGATTGGGTTTCATGTAAAGGGAGACCATGCGACTCCTACGAGTGAGAATATCTCATCTTCCTACTATTCTATATGGGTGTCCATGCTTTGAGTGCAAGGAATTCTCCGTACATAATCTACATTTATCCTTTTTTTGGAGTTACTAACATAAATTAAAAAAGGCAAAAGATATAAAGACAGAACAAAAGGATGAACAAGGTACAAGAGAGATGTACCCCTACTCACTTCACAATTACATATATAACAATCCCCTCCCATGGAGCATTCCTTTCACCCCTTGTCTAGCAAGAGCGTCTGCCACATAGTCAACCAATCTTGACTCGTGATGGAAGGCAGCACTAATAGAAGAGGACAAAGCACGACTTTCATTGAAGAGGAACAAGAATTTCTAAGGATTCACCTCTAGTTAGACATCCACAAGATTGCATTAAAAGAGTCATTATTCGAGATAAGATCACGTTAAATCATTCTTGAGAAAGACTAAAGAGCTTCCAAAATAGCTAGCAGTTTCACTTCATTAGAATTGCAAAACCCCAGATGCTTAGAAAACATAAACCAAACCTCACCTTTGTCATTGCAAAGCACTCCTCCATAAAAAAATAAAAAAAAATATAGAATATGGAAAAAGAGAAGTGGAGAAGAGAGGGAGAGGAGGAGGTGGGTACATCCCACCTTTGGCTGGGAATGATAGGAGGCCTCCCATGGTGGCCTCCTTTTATAGTTTTCTGGCTTCTCTAGTTCATTGAATCTGAACCTTTTTTTGTGACTTATTGATAGACTTTGGAAGACTTTGTGGCTAAGTTAAGGGAAGATAAGATTAGCTTAAGCTTTTTCTGTAGATAGAGTTTATCTCTGATAAGGGCTTCTCCTTAGATGTGGTTTCACTTGAGATGTGTAGCAAATGACATTCAAAGGTGCATATTTATTTGCAATCCAGCGTAAAAATGCATATGCAATTTTTGTGGCCCATAACTTTCTCAATTGAACTCCAATTTGTGCAATCTTGGGCTCCACAGACATTACTTTGAAAGGGTTTTCCAATGGTATATTAATTGTTCTAATCCAAAGCTCAAATTGAGAGTTTTAACAAACTTAAGATAGGCTGTCTTGAGAAAAATGGGTGTTCACCAAAAATGGGGGAAAATCGAGGTGTGCGAAACATATCCCGATCCCCTCTATCCGATGAACAAGGAAAACACATAGAAAAGAAAGAAAGAGTATAGAACTTTTAGACCTTTTCAATTCGAAGTTTATTTTTCGCGGATTCTTTACTTTCTAACCTCCTAGGTATAGGTTGTTTACATGTATTTTTCTATCATAACCCCTCGCTTGGTCTCGGATGATCAACATTAAAAAAATATAGATACATGAGATTTTACATAAATAAATAAAATAAAATAAAAACATATTAAAGGAGACTGATCTAGAATGCATGTATTGAATGCATGCCACCTTTTTGTGTTTAAGTCAATTGGGCAATCTATGTAATCTATCACCCGTTTTCCTTGAATCAAGAATTTCAAAGGGAATGGGTGATAGGTTACGAAGATTGCTCGATTGACTTAAACACAAAAGGCAGCATGCATTCAATACACTCTAGGTCAGTCTACTTTACTATTTTTTTAAAATTTTTTATGTAAAATTTTCATGTGTCTCTATTTTTTTAAATGTTGATCATCGAAGACCAAGCGAGAGGGTTGTGATAAAAAGAAATATATGTAAATAGCCTGCACTTGGGTGGTTAGAATGTAAAGAACCCACAAAAAATAAACTTAGAACTGAAAGGATCGAAAAGTTTGACCTTCTTTTTTCTTTCTCTTCTGTGTCTTTTCCTTGTTCGTAAAAAAGAGAGGATCGGGATACGATTCGCATGCCTCGATTTTCCCCTTTTAAGGGCAAACCAAAAGAGATTAGCGCCATCCATGGGAAGTAAGACAATTAAAAGTTCTAGTTTCATCAACACTTAAAAAATGCTCAATATAAGAATTCTGCATAGAGAGTAGCAGACCCATGCATGGATCTTCCCTGGGGCTTGCAAATTTTAATGCAATCCACATAGGTAGCTATGAACCACCTTAAAGTCTGACAAAATGATGTGGTGAACACTAAGTCACTGTAGTCCTTGGAATAGACAAGGTCCATGGGGCTATTTAAAATTGGTTGTGCTAAATATTGCGCTTTGGTTAAACTATGCTGGATCTTACCTTTCTCTCCCACTTCGAGACAAATTCCTTCCCATCGAAAGGTGTGAAGAGGGTTAGAGAAAGAGAAAGGAAGACGTGATATTATAAGTCTATCTAAGTGGTGTAGTGAACACTAATTCGTTGTGGTCCTTAGAATAGACGGAGTCCACATGACTGATTCAAGTTGGTTATGTTGCATATTTGTAGTTTGGTTAAACCAAGTTAGACCCAACCCTTTCTTTTCCCACTACAAAGCTGTTTCTTTCCCTTCAAGATGTGGATGGATTGGAACAAAGAGATAGTAGAAATGCTAAAACACTTACTTGCTTAGCTTGGTTTGCAGGACTAATGGCCACCCTTATTATCATCTTTGACAAGGCAAAAGCGCACTTATTTAGGCTCTCCATCACTTGTACCCCGTCCGTACTCAACAGGTGTCACACCCCAATCCCGGGAATTGGGGATTAAAATGGTCCCCCAGGGTGTAATACGTAATCTCATAGTAATCCGTGCCATGTGAAGATATGCACGAATCACTACAAGGGAGATTCCACAGGAATATGTTAGGTAAGACCAACAACACATAGATTAAAATTCAACATAAAGCGGAAACCTATGAAATACACCTATAATGATTATAAGCAATGCATAGAGAAAATATCATACCATCATATAATAAACTTAAGTCCTTTAATTAATCATTCCCATCACATACATACCCATAAAACCTGAAACATGTCTTATACACAATGTCTAGTTTTAAACCATCGCATACATAGGACCATAATCACAATTGATTAACCCGACAAAATCACTTGACGCTCTCCGTAGGATGACTAGAAAACGTCGTCATCCTTCCATTCTTCTATACCCCGAGGTACCATTAGGGCACCCTCCGGGGACGCATCAATATTTCAGTTGGGATTTGATTCTATACCTATAATACTAAGGGTAGCACTGTTAATACGATGGTTAAGCAAATATAAAGATGCATAAGACCAGCATACTGTATCAAAAGAATTAAAAAATATGTATATATAGATTAAAAGAGGGCAATAAATGCAAACTAAGCATGTTGTGCAGGAGTAATAATGAGTGACGAATCATAAACGGAACATCGTATACACTAGTTGGCATCCACAAGGCTATATTCTTTTAAAAGAAAGCATATCATCTAGAGAGAGCGTGCATATGGGATGCTAAGGGATCAGGCTAGCTTCTCAAGAAACGTCGACAACTCCTCCGTGGACTACTGCAGTAGCGACATAAAAATACCCAAACCTGTCCCGTTAAACCTAATAAGGGCACAAGCTAAGTGGTACCGACTCAACGTATCAAGACCAACTCGAATTCACATTTTCATACATTTTAGTCGTACTTATCATCATACATAACGGAGTTCGCTCTTGAGATCACATTCATTCATAGAAATCGGAATTTAACAAGTCTCTAATAATCAATTAATGCATACTGAATTGAGCTACATCATGTTTAGGGCATAGTTTTTAACAATATGAATGCATTTAAATTGAGAAGGTATTAAGGAAAATTTACAGGCCAACCTTATACTAGATAATCCGTGAACCCGAAGTCATTCAACATGATGTATTCATAAGACATCCGGTGTCATTGTGTCACCAATCTTGGCATTACACTGTGTATGCAAAGGACACCTCTTCTTATGCCAACACCCATGACGTGACATTGGGAATTCATCCGAAAAATCGAAGGGGATAAGTGACAGTTTTACACTTGTCCTCCTTATCATTTGATCACCATTGGGCTAATTTAATTGTAGGAAAGGTGCCATATTTAAAGCCCTACAAAGTCTTTTGATATCCCCAATATCCTAGGTTCACAGTGTTCTTACGGCTTAGCTATACATATGTTATGGTTTGGCCGAGTGGCTTAGTTTTTCTTTTAAATTTCTATGCATTTACGGCTTAACCATGTATTAGCCTATAGCTTAGCTGTGCTAAGCCTACAGGTAGGCTACAGCTGGGCTATGGCTTCGACATAGTACAATCCATGGCTTAGCTGTGGGTTAGCCATAGAAGAAAAGTTGAATTTCAGGCTATCGAAAAAGCTCACCGTCAAATGGCTTACAACTTGGTTACGGGAGGGTGACGGCTTAGCCGTAGTTCATTCCACGGCTAAGCCGGGGTTAGCCGTAGTACAAAAATGGGTTTTGGTACTCTCGGGACTTTGAGCCGTACCCACTTATGGCTTAGTCGTGGCTTTTCCGTAAGCTTCAGAAATTCTGAAAGAAATTCTGAAGCTCGAACTCAGTACAAAGTTTGAATGAAAGGGAGGGGGGGAGGGTTACAGGGAGCTTCCTATGGTTTCAAAATATCACTAAGGGTTATCCAATACTCACACAACACCCACATTACCTATTCATGCTCTAATTCATTCAATTAAACATATATATACACTTAAATCAAGGAGGAAAGAGCTGTAACTTAGAATTAGAGTCTTCCATTAAAGAATCAACAATTTAAACATACATACCGCATCATATGTACTCTAATACTTGCCTTTTACACAGTGCTTGACCTCATTAACTTTTCTTTGGTGCGTGGTTAGGAAAAGCCTCAACAAAAGAATTGGTTCTTTATATGAAAGACATGTAAATGGTGAATCTAATGTAGAATGCATGCATGTTGTATAATTAAGTCTCCTTGACACTATTAAACCCAAAGAATTGAAATAGAGGTTGAGTTTTCACCTCAGGAAGTTATAACTTAAAGGAGATAGTGATTCCTAAGACAAAGATGAACAAGGGAGGAAGAAAAAGATGGGTGGAGGCTTTTACCATTGCATGCAAGGCTTCCAAGCTTTGTTTTCAACTCCAAATTAAGGTGGAAATGAAGAAGGGAGAAGAGTAGAAAGACTTCCATAAAAAACACAGAAGGAAAGATGAGGAGAGACGTTGGGTTCCTCTTTTTAATCAAAATTTTCTGCAGTATTACATGCAAGCCCAACATTTCTGGAAAATTACAGTTTAGGTTAAATGGACCATAATTGGGCCAAGATGGGTTCGAATCAAGTTGAGCCCAATATGAAAGATGATCTGCACAAGGAATTACACAAGATGCAACTAATGAGGTATCAATATGATGTAAGAACAAATTACAAAAGGGTCCTTAACTACCTAGATAAGGTTCGAACCCGACCCAACGACCTATCCATAACCCAAGCCCAAAGGGTTTGAGTTAAATTAGTCTAAACACATTTTAATTAATGTAAAACAAAATTAATTAATATAAATCGAGGTTAGTTGGTATCGGGACCTTACAATAGGCTCGTTCAATTCACCACCGACACGACCAAGAGACCGACTACCAATACAACCCAGGTCCCGAGCACCGGTTTCAACCAAGGTTCCAACTTCTACAGGGACCCACGCCATCTGCAATCAACATGGCACCACCTTTAAGACCCCATGTTCCAAAGAGCACGGGCCCGGCAACTAAACCTTATGTCTCTAAATATGCCTAAAACCCTTTCAAAGTCCACCTATAGCCCAAAAAGCAGCTCGCCAAGAGAACGATGCCTGTACAACAAGATAATTGATCCCATAGTCTTTGCATTTCCAAGGAGATAAATAGGGCCAGAATGGTCCAATTCACCTCAAAGAAAACATGGGGACAACAAAGGTTTGATGGGAATCACAGTGCCTAGATGTAGCACCTGGTCTCCTGAACCTCAAAAGACCCAAAGAGCTCCACAAACTAAAGAACCGTTTGTAAGACTTGAGGGTAACTCCTACCCTCTGGCCCGAAAGGGGATGCAATCCAATTCCCAATGGACTAAACCAACTACTCAGCAGAAAAGCGGGGCACAACGTAGAAGAAATTAGTGGGGCAAGGCAGCAATTGCTGAGATTATATTACTGCTAGATGGGAAAAGACCCATGCTAGCTAAATTCCAATCAAATGACATGGATGCAAAATCAGCAGCACCCCCTCTACCTCCCAGAGTGGTCTAGAAATAGATAGTGAAGTCGCACTCGTCAATATGGTCTGACCTAGGTCAGCATGACGAGTCACTAGAAGCATGGCCCGAAGTCTGGCCTTAAGACACTTTCCAGTTCAAATGAGACTTCGGATGGCCACATCCAAAAAACTACAGTTCAAACAATGGTATGGATGCATGAGAAAACATCATTGCCTGCATGTTCTCCTTAGTTGAACCCCACCAATATTTGGTCTTCATGGCCGAAGGAAGTGGGGCAAACCCGAAAATGCAGAGGAAAATGAACGAGCCTTTGACAATGACAAAGGCGAAATAGTTGACCTCAATCATTTGGTTAAACAGTAAGGAGAGCAGATTGATCAGATGGCTGCTCAATTACAAATCCTAGTAGAAAGGACGATGGCATTAGATGACTCTAGCCCCTAACACAAGTCAAACAAAAGCATAGCCAACAAAGGCAAAGATCTGGTAGAGCAGATAATGGTCCAAATCAAGTATTTGGTTGACAAAACATCGGAAGCGTAAACTTTTGGGGATCACTCCTCCAATGGTAGTCCAAAAATCAATCTCGATAAACCAATGATATACAAAGAGGTCACCAACATGATGACCAAATCAGAAGGAGAAAACCAGTTAAAAAAGAAAGGGATGTTGCCTAAGTATCCTTCGAAATTCAATCTGATCCCATTTCCAAAAAATTACAAACCATCCACATTCCAAGCCTATGCAGGGAAGGGATCTACACATCAGCACCTGGTGCACTTCAAGTCCCTACTCGGGAGTGCCAAACATAGATGCCTTAAAGATCCACCTATTCATTGGCACCATCACAGGGATTTCCTTTGATTGGTACATACAACTACCTCTCACCCCATGGGCTATACTGGAAGAAAATTTTCTATTACATTTCTAGGAGAATGATCAAATAGTAACTCTCAACTTCCTCAGCAACACCAAATAGGAAAATGACGAATCTACATAAGTCTTCATTAACAAATGGAGGGCACTCTCCTATAGATACATGGAACCCCCATCACAAAGAGCAATGATGGAAATGTGCATGGATAACCTCAGGCCAGAAATCCATGACATGATGGTAGACCTGAAAACCAAATCCCTATCCAGGCTCATTGAAGCAACTATCCTAACTAATAATGTCTGTAAAGAGATGGATAAAAAAAAAGGAAAAAAAAGCAATACTACGGCTTCAAAGATTCCAAGGAGTGGGAGAAAAAAAAAGAGGTGTTCGATGTTCAAACCTTTAAAGCACCGCACGAAGCTCAAAGCCCAACAAATGAACAGGCACGTAAAGAAGACTATAAGAAAAGGAAGAATGCAAAGTACCCTTTCGTTGAGGATATTGATATCATCTTTTGGTCCTTAGTCAAAAATGGGAAGATTGAACTTCCTCCCTCCAAGGGGCCAAATCAAGAAAGGGAAGTCGATGATCTTAATCACTATGCCTATCATGAACTAGTCTCACATCCCTTGAAGGACTATTTCATCCTCAGGGAAAAGATTAATGAAATGTGGAAAAATGGGATCGTCACCTTCTATTAAAAAAATATATGATCCTACACCATGCCCATCAACATGATATCTTTGGGTGATTTGAACCTATGACGATTTCCTCACCTCCAGCACAAAAACCAGTGTAGCTCTAGCTCATAAACGGGGACCAACATGAAAATGGCTTGATACCTGTCAAGACCAACTTTGGAGAAGAACTTTGGGTCCATCTTCATCTCGTCAATGATGAAGACTGGGAACTAGTCAAAGGGTCATCTTCAAAAGACAAAAAAGAAAGGCAAAAAAAAAAAAAAGGCAAAAAAGGCAGCCCGAGTGGTCCAAACACCTCCAATGATAAAAAAAAAAAAAAGCCGAAAAGACCCCAAGGAAGAAGTCTCTTCCCTAACCCCCAAGAAACCCTTCACACTTGTTGACTTCATGATTCCAATCGATGATAGTGATGAGGAAGACCCACAAGTCTCCAACTGCAATTAGATATCTTAGACCAACTACCCTTAGATTCTGAGAATGAGGATAAAAGAAGTCTACCTTCATGTGACAACTCGGAGGATAAAAAATACAAGTCCGATGAAGTCGTAAATGAAGATGACATCTTCTATCTCGAGATGCTAGAGGTAACTGTCACACCTCGATATTGTAATCCGAGGTTAAACATGAGATTAGCCCCTAATCTAATTAAAACTTTTCAAATAATAACCCAATAAACCATTCATGTTTAATTCAACAAAAGCCCCCAATCATGGTTCCGCAATGGATCGTAGTCCGCGGTGAGATTTCATATTGGTTAATACACCAATCCATTCAACAGAAACTCCAATAGAAATAGATGGTACAATAAACATTTTAGAGTAAGCATGTAAATCCATTTCTAAAGTTAAAGTGAACAATTAAAAGATATATTGATTAAATGGCCACAACTAAAAACCTAGGCCAACAAAATTTTATAAACTACTGCCTTATGATATGAAGTCACTCATGTGCGAGACGTGACGGATCGAAGATATGGTCTACACATCACGTTCTTAACAACAATGGCTTAACCACCTGATGTATCTCCAGCGAAACACCCTAGGAAAAAGCAAACTCGGTGCCTATGTACCAAATACAGCATCATTAGCCTACAACGAGTTGGCAAGAAGATAACATAAACTATAATCAACATACAGTACAAAAGCGAGTAAAGATGATGTGATCATGTGAAGAAAACAATAACAGTAAGAAAGGAAGAAATCTTAATCCATTTATCAAGAGAACACATAAGCCTTAACAATAGGGTAGTCGAAACCCATCAAATCATCAGGAGGAGCCTGTGTAACACTCCGACCTAGCTTAATCCGGTTTAGCGACTAAGTAATGTGTTTTTGGGTCCATTTATAGTGAATTCAGTTTATGCTTGTTGTTTTGTTGTTTTGAGTTTTATTTTGGGTCATAGATAGGTAGTTGGGTTGAGTTTACCCTGGAATAAGTAGACATGAGCCCTTTTTCGTAATTTTTGATTTTGCATGAGTTCGTCATTCATGCATCATCTTGGTGTCAACACGTATCTTTCGTTGAGCTTGTTAAGTTCCGTAATTGACTCGCTTACAAATGACTTTGTTTGCTTCCGTTGGATGGTTATTTGACTCGAATTGTAATTAACCTAAACTCTTGGACTGTTTTGCAAATTCTCCTCCTCATCTTTATCTTATAAGAGAAGACATGCACCGACTTCTCTCTATTCTTCTCCATCTATAACGTTTTCTTCTCTTCCTTTTCTTTGCTCTTTGTTTTTTCTTTTTCCTTTCCTTCTTCTTCCTCACGATCAAAGGAAAGAAATGGGGGAAATTCTCGTGCACTCAGTTGATATGTCTTCTCTTCTTTCTTTGTTTCTTTTTCTTGCTTCTTGGAGCACTCTAAGGTAAGAGTGGGTTCTTGCTCATCTTTACGCGTTTTCATGTTTCCTCCTTTGTTTCTTCTTCTACTTCTCTTCTTCTTCGTTTATTGTGTGTTCTACGGTAAGCTTTGAAGTCATGCTATCTTATGTGAGTTAGAGTGCTTTTGCACTACATGCACGTTTCCTTCTCACTCTTGGCATGCATGGTGTTAGGACTACATCTCCAAGTTCAATCGGGCCAAAGAACAACTAATTTACGGAAAAAGCTCATTTGAGGCAAGTATAAGCATAGTATGGATAAATACATATTAGCACAAAGTGATTGTTATTGTTTCTTTTAATCTCTCTCTCAAATGTGTTGTCTTTTACAGCCCCTTTGGATTTGTATCAACTTGATATATGTTGTTTTCATGAGTGCAAGAAATCTAGTTCAGTCATTCTGTACAGAGTCATGTTACCCGACCGATCGGGCCTGGGGTCCGACTGATCGGACACTTCTAGAACTGAAATCCGACCGATCGGGCTTCAGAGCCGATCGGTTGGCCCTAAAGCACTTTTGCTCCGGGAGATTCAGTGTCCAACTAAATCCTATTCTTGCTCATTCTTATGTTCTTGCTTCTTTAACACCTAGAGGATCGTTTTATGCTACCTTTTGGTCTCTCTGCTCTTTAATGAATTGGAGAAAGGATAGGGTTAATGATGGGACCTTATAGGGCCTTCACATGGATTTCTCAACCACATAACTTGCCCAACAGACTACCTTAAGAGCATGAATGGTCTTGAGGGTTGTGACTCATTCATGTGTGTTGTCCACTTGTTTAGAACCTCCCCATGGGTGTTGGTTTACGGGTCTTCAACACCTGCGAAAGGAACAACTGTGTGTCGAATAACTTAAAACTACATCATCATGCATGGTTAGAAACAATGGACAACTAATTTAGGGTTGGCTAGTAAGCAATCATGATTCTCTGAATAACTTAATTTGCATTGCATATTGATGTCGATTATTGCCTTCTATACTCTTATCCTTGGCTTGACTTGTAATTGTTTGTAATTGACTTGACTTGTAATTATCGAAAGACTTGATTCTAGTGAGTAACCCTAGTGTGATGCACGCATTATATTGGCTGCTTGTGATATGACATGACACATGCACTGTATTGCCTGAATGTGACATTGAGTTGATGTGCATCAACTGACATGACTAATATGGTCTGGCTCTACTTAGCCTCAGCTTCAGGATACTTGACGGGGTTGACTTTGGCATAGCCTACTTGTTGCCTCTGCAGTATGCTCCTGTCCTGAGACTTTCGGACCCCGGAACCAGAGACCCATTTGTACCCTAGCCCGGTCGATGGTGTTTTCGTCCTGCTTGCTCTCGATAGGGAAAATATGGCAAATGTAGTAGCCACCTAACCAGTATATCTGTTTTATGATTCCGATAGCATGCTTATTGATTTGCACGACTGCCTAGTATACGATCATGACCTTTATGCATTATTATCTGTTATTTACTCTGCTAGACATAATGCGTGTTACCTTATTGTTACTTATGCTTTGCTAAATCGTTGTATTCATTAGTTGTTCTTGGTGTTACAGCCCTAGATCCCTCTACCGGCCCCTCGTCGGTCAGCCCGACTCCAGGAGAGACACGAGAGGCCCAGTCAAGGCTAGAGGAGTGGATGTGATCCCTCCAGTGGAGAGCGGCCTTGCATCTGCATTAGTTACTTATCTTGTGTGTGTGGGGTTTGATTTGGGCTTTTGGGTCTTCCTGTATACCTTATAAGTATTAAAGACTGCGATGGTCACTATTAACCTCAAATCTCTCACTGTATGGAGAGAGATTTGAGGTTCATAGTGACCATCGTAGTCTTCAATACTTATTTTCTCAACATGATCTTAATATGAGGCAGCGTCAATTGCGAGAGTTTATAAAGGATCATGACTTTCTGATCAAGTTCCTTCCGGGGAAGGGTAATGTGGTGGCTGATGCCTTGAGTAGGAAGTCGGTGGTTGAGATTGCAGCATTGTTTGGGGAGTGGTCTTTAGTAGAAGAATTTTGGGATTTGGATGCAGAAGTAGACCTTATGGATGATAAGGTGATGTTAGTAGCCATGTATGTCTTTGAACCAACCCTGATTTAACAGATTAAGTAGAGACAATTTGAGGATTCAGAGTTTGTCAAGATCCGAGAACATATATCTCAAAGGCCAAATTTTAGGTTGGTTGATGGTGTGCTACATTTTTGGGATAGATTACATGTTCCAGCAGTTCAGAATCTGAAGAAAGCGATCATGGCCGAAGCACATCATTCTAGATATTCTATGCATCCCGGGAGTACTAAGATGTACCGAAATTTAAATGGCAGGTTTTGGTGGAACAATATGAAGAGAGACATTGTAGGTTTTGTGGCTAGATGTCTTACTTGCCAACATGTGAAGGCTGAACATAAGAAGCCTCCCGGTTTGTTGCATCCTCTACATATTCCTGAGTGGAAATGGGAGAACTTCTCGATGGATTTTGTCTTAGGGCTACCTCGGACGAGTAGACGTCATGATGCTATTTGGGTGATTATTGACCGATTGACGAAATGAGCCCACTTTATTCCTTTTAGGAAAGGGATGAAGTTTCATGAGATGGCCAAGATATTTATTGATGAGGTCATGCAATTGCATGGCACCCCTATGTCTATAGTCTCAGACAGGGACAATAGGTTTGTTTCCTCTTTTTGGCGATCTTTTCAGGAATCCATGGGTACCCAACTCAACTTCAGCACAGCGTACCATCCTCAGACCGATGGACAATCGGAGTGTACGATACAGACTCTGAAGGATATGCTTCGAGCTAGCGTGCTAGACTTTGGAAAGGAATGGAACGAACATCTCTCCTTGTGTGAATTTGCATATAATAATAGCTATCATGCGAGCATCGGAGGCTCCATTTGAAGCTTTGTATGGGCGCAAGTGTCGTACACCGGTGTGTTGGGAAGAAGTTGGAGTTAGGAGTTTTCATGGGCCTTCTATTATTGCAGATGCAGCGGAGAAGGTGCGAAAAGTCCAAGACAGATTGAGAATCACAAGGTCCCGTCAAAAGAGCTATGCGGACAATCGTCGAAGACCTTTCGAGTTCCAAGTGGGAGATAAAGCTTTTCTGAAAGTTTCTCCAATGAAAGGTACAATCCGGTTTGGTCAAAAAGGTAAGCTTGCTCTATGATTTACTGGTCCATTCGAGATTTAGGGTAGAGTTGGAGATTTGGTGTATCGGTTAGAGCTACCTCCTCAACTCGCCGGAGTCCACAACGTGTTTCACGTATCGATGCTTCGGAAATATTTTCCAGACCCCTCTCACGTTCTCGAGATGGGTGACATCGAAGTGGAATCGAACGCGAGCTATGAAGAATGACCTCTTCGTGTCATTGACACCAAAGACCAAGTGCTTCGTACCCGGACGATCAAGTGGGTCAAGATCCTATGGGAGCATCATGGACCTGAAGAAGCTACGTGGGAGCTTGAAGAGCAAGTTCGTGAGAAGTATCCAGGACTTTTGCCAGAGGTAAGTTGCATTCGGAAGACCAAATGTTCTTTTAGAGGGGAATGATGTAAGGTCCCAACCCTAGATAATTATTATTTATAGTAATTAAGTTGGTTTTACTGAAATTAATACGCTATTAGGCTAATTGAGCCCAAATCTCAAGAGGTTCGGGTTATGGATAGATAGTTGGGTCGGATTCGAACCTTATTAGGTAGTCCAAGACCTTTTGTATTTTATCATTTTCATGGTTTTATGTTATTTATGCATCATATTAGTTACATTATGTGAGTTTCATCTTGTAGAACATCTTTTATGTTTGGCCCAATTCCATTTGGATCCAATCCAGTCCAACTGACTTAACTTAAAAATCCCAGGAACAATCAGGGCTTGCTTGTAAATTCCAGAACTTCCATTCCTTTAAAAACCCCAACCTCCAGTGATCCTCTCTTCCTCTCCTTCCTCCATTCTCTATAGCAGCACCGGTTCCCCCTTCTTCTCTTTCCTTCATCATCTTCTTCTTGAATCTAGCCTCCCTTATTTGGTGCTTGGACTTGCATGCAAGGAGCTTGAGATTCTCCTTCTTCCTCTTTGGTCTTCTTGCTCTCATTTTGGAAATCAAGGCACCATCTTCATCTTCTTGCTTGTAGGAAGCTTGAGGTAAGGAATCCCACCTCCCCTTTGAGTTATTAAGTGCTATAAGGCTCAAGAGAACCCATCTATTGGCATGCATGCATCTCATTCTCGTTTTCCTTCATGCATGTGTTAGATTCTCCATTACTGAAGCCTTATTCTCCATCTAATCAAGGGGCAAATCTATTTGAGCAAAGCACCAAGCTTAAGGCAAGTATAAGGATACATTTTATTTACATGCATGGCTTTATTCTTTGGTTCTTGATGGATATTGTGATTTTACCCTTTTATACAGCTCAATGGAAATTCATGGATTTGATTTATGTTTTGTGGTGATTTATGATGAATGAATGGATAATGGTCCTTTAGGGAACCCAAGAGTGTGGAATGAAAGCTTTTGGATTGGTCTTATTGCAGGTAGAATGGTGTATGGGAAAAGAAAATCATTTGGAAAGGAAGCCCTCCCATAACAGAGTGCTTCAAGGCCGACCGGTCGGTCCTGAAGCCAGATCGGTCGAATTGCCTCGCGGGTAGTCCGACCGGTTGGTCACCCAGCCTGATCGGTCGAATTTCCCTTCTGAATGTAGTCCGATTGGTCGGACCCATGCCCGATCGGTCCGGTAAGCCTGACCTGTAGGTTATAGAAATGTGTTCCAAAATGCATTCTATGCTTGACTATGGAATTTCTATAATCTATGGGATAGCCTAATGATGGGTTACTCCCTTAAATCTTAGAAAGAGACCGAGATATCCACCTTCACATTACCATAGGCTGCAGGTTCAACCAAAGACCTTATAGGACCATAGAATTGGATCCTTTGCTACCCAAACTAGCCCAACGGTGATTATCATGGAAAAGGAGGAGTGTCGAGCTCACTCTTTTCTTTTGGATTCTCCGGTTAGTTGTCAATGTCACGTCATAGGTGTTGGCATAAGATGGAATGTCTTTTATAGACATGAGGTAACATCGAGAACAGTAATACTGGGACACTGAACGTCTTATGAATACACTATATTGAATGACTTTGGAAATCCGAATTATCTAGTATAGGGTTGGCTAGTAACTCTCCTTGATAACCCACAATTTAATTGTATTCATATTGATAATAACCTTGACCTCCATATGCGAGTTATATCAGTTTGCATCAAGGATGATCAGTATTTTACTTAGTTGCAATTCTCTGATTAACATTCCTACAAAAGTGAGTACCTTTCTGTTTCAGTATAAACAGATTAGTATCTAGTAAGTATGGACATCAGATTATTTTTAACATGTTTAGAGTCGGCGCCACTTAGCTTATACCCTATAGGAGGTTCGACGGGACCCCATGGAAGTATTTTATCAATTGTCTACTGTAATAGTTATCAGGAGAGTGAGTCGACGCTCTCGCGGGTAGCTAGTCGGTCCTGGCCTGATCGCTAGTGGTTTCCTAAGGATCAGTTTACTCTCTTATTAGAGAGGAAATAGCAAATGTGGTTGCCATGTTGGTATGATATATTCTTTATCCATGATGCTCTATTCATGCTAACTCATATGCATAAATGCCTAGATTTCGACATTGACCTCCTTTAATTATCATGTCATTTTAATTCAATTGATCTATCATGTTAAGCTTATGTATCCTTATCTTTGCTTAACCGTTGTGTTAACTAGAATTACCATGGTGTTACAGGTACAGAACCCGATGCCCATTCGGCATTCTGTGCGCCCCCAAAGGGAACCCAGCATTACCTCGGGACGTAAACGAGTGGATCGAGGAAGACATCTTTTCGTGATTCTCCTCAACAGAGCGCAACAGGGATCATTTTGAGATTGGACTTAAGGTCATCTTAGCATTGGATATATATTGTATTTTATCATGGACTTCCATATTTATGCATGTAGTTGGATTAATTAACAGATTTTTTTATATAAGGGATTGAGATGAATGTTTGATGGATGCTTATGAGATATATGCAGGTGAAATCTCTAGGTTTCCGCTTAATTGACTTATATTGATAATACATGTTTGTGGACTTTTCCTCACATGTGCTTATGGGATCACCCTTGTGATAGCTCGTACGTATCTAGATATGGCACGAATTGTCACGGGAACGTGTGTCATTCCTCGGAACCCACAATAAATCCCCAATTCTCGGGTTCGGGGCGTGACACGCTGTTGGACTTCGATGTGATCCTTGGTATGGATTGGCTGGCGAGGTATCGTGCCTGTGTGAATTGTTACAGCAGGGTGATCTATTTTGATCTAGGGAATGTGTTTCGTTTCGAGGGCAATCAGAAGAAATGCCCCAGGCGTGTTATCTTCGCATGCAAGGCCGATCGAATGATATGTAAAGGGTGTGAAGGCTTCATTGCCTTTGTCTCGGAGAAGAAAAAGTTGAAGCAACTTGGAGAGATTTCGGTAGTCTGTGATTTTCCGGATGTATTTCCTGAGGACGTGCCAGAGTTACCCCCTGTGCGAGAAGTGGAATTTGCTATTGATCTTGTACCTGGCATAGCACCGATCAGTAAGGCTCCATATCATATGGTCCCAGCAGCGTTGTTGGAATTGAAGAAGCAATTACAGGATCTGTTGGATAAGGGCTTTATACGCTCGAGTGTGTCACACCGTGGGGAGCTCTGATGTTGTTTGTTAAGAAGAAAGACGGCACCTTTCGGATGTGTATAGACTACCGGCAGTTGAATAAGGTGACAATAAATAATAAATATCCCCTGCCGCGTATTGATGAATTGTTCGATCAACTTCAAGGTGCAGCATATTTCTCCAAGATTGATATGAGGTCTGGGTATCACCAATTGAGAGTGAAGGAAGATGATATTCCAAAAGCTACCTTCAGAACACGGTATGGTCATTATGAATTCATCGTGATGCCTTTTGGATTAACCAATGTACCTGCTGCTTTTATGGCACTGATGAACCGAATCTTTGCTCCCTTCTTGGACCATTTTATTGTGGTCTTCATTGATGATATCTTGGTATACTCGAAGACAGCGAAGCAGCATACAGAACATTTGAGGAAAGCATTGCAATTGTTGAGAGAACATCTATTATATGCCAAGTTGTCCAAATGTGATTTCTGGCTGGAGTAGGTTGCATTTCTTGGACATATTATTTCACGAGAAGGCTTGGCAGTTGATCCAGCAAAGGTTGAGGCAGTGGTGAATTGGCTCAGCCCGAGATCTGTAATAGAGTTAGGAGTTTTCTTGGACTTGCCGAGTATTACTGTCGCTTTGTTCAGGACTTTGCTAAGATATCCGCTCCATTAACCAAGCTAACTCGGAAGAATGTTCATTTTCATTGGACTGATGAATGTGAGATGAGTTTTCGGACTTTGAAGGAAAAGCTAACCACCGCTCCGACATTGACTCTACCAGATGGAAGTGAAGGATTTGTGATCTATTCTGATGCTTCCAGAGCGGGTTTGGGGTGTGTCTTAATGCAGCATGGTAAGGTTATTGTTGGAAGTAGGTGGGTCTCGTGGATAGGTTTTCAAAACTTTTGACCCACTTGACACAGGGATCAACTATCCATAAGACCAAAAACCCAATCCAGGATGCATTACCCTCAATCTCATGACCATGTACAGTAAATACTCTATCTAAAAGACAGAATCAAATAGCACTAAACATCCATAATAATTTACGACATGCAAGAAGTAGATTATACCTTTGGAAATCTGTAGTGCTCTAATGGAGAAGTTGCGACTCTGCTTAATGATGAGAATCTTCAACACCTCTTAGCCTTCCACGCTATGACCCGAATTGGATTTCTTTTCTCAAGAAGATTGGTGGAATCTTCAGGAGAAATCCCAACTCAAAACTCCAAGGAACTAGAAGAGAGAAGGAAAGAGAAACTCGTGCAACTCTTGCACGAACAGGGTTTTGGGCGTAAGAGAGAGTCTCATTGGACGTCCAAGAGATTTTATATATTTTCAAATCTCTTCCTTGGTTAATTGAAATAGAAGTCTTACTTCCAAGGCAATTAGCAACTTTCTCTTTTCTAAAACCTTCTTTCTAGAGTTCAAGTCGTATTAGTATTTTCCAATAACTTGGGCTAGCGTAGGGACCACTAGAGATTCCTTAGAAAGCTGGCTCCAACTGGAACACTGCGATCTCACATCTCATGTGCAATCCGGGCCCACAGTTAATTTCAAATAACACCACTATATAAATGCAATTGCACTCCAGTCTTAGGAATAGATTACAATAAAGACCCTAAACTTCCCAATTACCATAAGTAGGCCCATCTATCAATATCTGTGGATCAATTGGAATAAATCTGTCTCTTCCAATATAAGTTCCACATCTTATTATCATTGAGCCCCAATTAATCACAGTAATCATCAGTACCATCCAATTAACTCTTAATTGAGATGGGTGCGCACTTTTTAATGACAAATCCATTAATTGACACAAGGGGATAATAGAGATAGATTCCATCTTGATCATTCAATGTTCGCACAGTTCTACTACCACATACCCAAGACACCGAGGTGTTAACCTACAGTTGGCCTCACTCATTGGTGACTCAAAGCAAATGAACAGATAGAAACTTGAGTTCATGAATATCTTAGGATTGAGAGCCTATTGCTAGGGAATTATGAGAGCATACCTTATTATTGAGACAGAATTCCATAAGGTGCATTTCATGGTCCTTCAATACATCCAATATACCAGCACCGTGATCCAGAATCTTACATTCTGATGATCGAGACAAATCACACTATCTCATAGTGATCAAAGTGCTGCAACCTTATCAAATGAGATGCCTAGTCTCATTACTGGTTGTAAAGCTATTTATGTATAAGATTTGTGACATATATCTCCCGTGTGTGGATCTCATCCATGCACATATATCACATCTAATATACTAATGGGACCTGGTTCAACTCATGAACCATTATGTCATATGTATTGGTCATGTGCATGAAGTAGTAAAATAACATTCATCTCATGAAAGTAAAGCATGGCATTATTGATAAATAAAGAAATTAATCAATTTATTACATCAACTGATAGATTGAGTCCACAAAATCTAACAGTTATTGCCTATGGTTCGAGGCAACTCAAGGAACATGAAAAGAACTACTCCATGCATGACTTGGAATTAGCAGCTATCGTATTTGTGTTGAAATTGTGGCGACATTACCTGTATGGCATGAAGTTTGAGGTACACTTGGATCATCACAGTTTACAATGTTTGTTCACGCAGCATGAATTGAATATGAGGCAATGCAGACAGCTCGAATTTATCAAGGACTATGACTTCTCAATCAGGTACCATCCGGGTAAAGGAAATGTGGTAGCAGATGCGCTTAGGGACTCTCAATGTTGTCGAAAGTTTCCAGTTGTTTATACATCATAAGCCCGTCGAAGTGAGATTAGTGGATAACTACCCGATGCTGGGCAGTACTCTTGTTTTCCAGCCTGAGGTGATTCAACAAATCAAAGATCGACAGTTCGAAGATTGGAACTTGGTGCGAATCAAAGAGCATATACAAGATCGACCCAATTTCCATGTAGAGGATGGCGTGCTTTATTTTTGGAACAGGTTGTGTGTCTCGGCAACCGATGGCTTGAAGGAGAACTTGATGATGGAGGCACATTATGCTCGCTATACGATGCACCCTGGGAGTACGAAAATGTACCGCGCCTTAAAGGACCGGTTTTGGTGGAATAATATGAAGACAGAAATCGCAAGATTCTTGTAATCTTACTCACTTCTATGCATTCGGCCTTAATGTTTTCCTTTTCTCAATTTCACTATATGATGAAGTTTAATATGTCTGAAATAGTATGAGTTAAACGAAAGGATAACTAAATGAATGAAATAGAGAGGGAATACCCTAAAACAATCTCAAGTTCTGAAACCTATCTGGAATTTGCTTCAGATGTTGAATTTGGTTTAGAAAACTGAAGCTTACGGTTAAACCGTAAGGAAGTTACGTCTCATAGCTCAGAGCGCTAAACAATTTTATTTTTCTTCTACGGCTAGGCCAAAGCTGAACAGTAGATTATGTTATGGCTAAGCCGTAGCCAAGCTATGGCTCAACAATACGCTATATACGGCTAAGCCATAGAGAAGAATACGGTTAAACAGTAAATGCGGAGGAAAATTGGGTACCTAAAATAAAATGACCACGGCTAAGCCATAAGTCACTCACGGTTAAGCCGTATGGCCATTAAAAATCAGGGTTAAGTAGGTACTGTTACAAGACTTTGTACGGCCTTAACTTTTGGATCCCTTTACACTAATAACCAGCCCAATGGAATAATGAAAGATCATAAAAGTCTTAAGGGCTGAGACTTATTCATGTGATGTTATCCATTTGTTAAGCACTTCCCCATGGGTATTAGTTTAAAGGACTTTGATATACATTCCCGACACAATGTTACACCAAAAGGAGACAACTGTGTATCGAATAACTTAAAACTATATCATTATGCACAGTTAGAAACAATGGATGACTAAATTAGTTAGCTAGTAAAACTACCTTCATCATCATCATTATCAAATCCTTATCCCAACCATATTGGGGTCGGCTACATGAATTCTATTTCTCCATTCCATTCTATTTTGAGCTAAATCTTTCGATAAGTGAAACTTCTTCAAATTTGAATTAATGACTTCCATCCATGTTTTCTTCGGCTTGCCCCTATCTCTTGATGGGCCTTCCACCTGTACAACCAAATTTTTTCTCACCGGTGCTATTACTGGCTTACGCTCAACATGCCCAAACCATCTTAAACGGGTTTCTCTAATCTTATCCCCTATTGGTGCTACCCCTAAATGTTCTCGAAAGCGTTCATATCTAATTTTATCTTTCCTAGTTTTACCACACATCCACCTAAGCATTCTCATTTCCGCTACATCCATCTTATGAATATGCGTCTTCTTAATTAGCTAACATTCTGCTCCATATGTTATAGCTGGTCTAACTACTGTCCTGTAAAATTTGCCCTTTAAATTCATTGGCATTCGTCTGTCACAAAGCACTCCCGAAGCTAGTCTCCACTTCAGCCTCCGGCTTTTATCCTATACTCCACATCTTCGTCAATCTCCCTATCCTTACTAATTATCGAGCTTAAGTACCGAAAAGAATCTCTATGTGGTATCTCATGGATTTCAATTTTGACGGTAGTTTCAACACTTTGTATATGACCACTGAAGTTGCAATCCATATATTCTGTCTTTGTATGACTTATTTTAAAACCTTTAAATTCTAATGCCCCTCGCTATCTCCCAAGTTTTGCATTTACACCCTCTCTTGATTCATCCACCAATACTATATCATCTGCAAACAACATACACCATGGTACTTCTTCTTGAATATGCACAATTAACTCATCCATAATTAATGCAAAGAGATAAGGGCTTAAGGTTGATCCCTGATGTAAACCTATAGTCACTGGGAATCCACCTGTTTCTCCATATATGGTTTTCACATTGGTTATTGCTCCTTCGTACATTTCCTTAAAATTTTCAATATAACCTATGGGGACATTCCTTTTCTTTAAGACCCACCAAATTAAATTTCTCGGTACCCTATCATAGGCTTTTTCCAAGTCGATAAAAACCATATGTAGATTTTTCCTTTTTGCTCGGTATTTTTCCATTAATTGCCTAAGTGAAAAAATAGCTTTCATAGTTGATCTCCCTGGCATAAAACTAAATTGATTTTCAGAAATCTTAGTCTTCTTTCTCAGTCTTTGCTCCATTATTCTCTCTCATAACTTCATAGTATGACTCATAAGTTTAATCCCTCGATAGTTGTTACAATTTTGTATATCTCCTTTATTCTTATATATAGGTACTACAATGCTTCTTCACTATTCATCTGGCATTTTCTTTGTTACAAGTATCTTATTGAATAGTCTACATAACCAACTTACCTCAATCTCTCCTAAGCATTTCCATACCTCTATCGGAATACCATCTAGGCCTGCTGCCTTTCTTGTTCTCATTTGCTTTAATACTTCATTCACTTCCACCCCTCTCATTCTACAGAGAAAAGTATGCTTTTGTGATGAAGTATCCTCTTTAACTATTGTATCGTCCAAATGTTCTTCATTTAGAAGTTTGCTAAAATATTCCTTCTACCTTTCTTTAATATCGTTGTCCTTCACCAAAATATTTTCCTCATTGTCCTTAACACATTTGACATGATCTAAGTCCTTACTTTTTTTTTCTCTTATTTTTGCGAGCTTAAAAATATCATTTCTCCTTCTCTTGTTCCCAACCTATTATAGAGGTCATCGTATATTTTGAACTTTGCACTACTTACTACTTTCTTAGCTTCTTTCTTTGCCTTCTTATACAGCTCAAAATTTTCCATACTCTTACTCCCTTGCCAAACTTTGTAGCAATGTTTTTTCTGTCGAATAACTTCTTCAACCTCCCTACTCCACTACCATGTTTCTTTATTAATATGTATCTTCCCTTTTAATTATCCAAGTACTTCCTTTGCAATATTCCTAATGCCATTAGCCATTTGATTCCACATTACTATAGTTTCTCCTTCAAGATTTCATTCTCCTTTCTCAATCATTTTGTCCTTAAATATATTTGCTCTTTTCCCTTTTAAATCTCTCCACCTTGTTTTAGGGTCCATTTTGTTTACTACCGCTCTCTTTCTACTTCTAATGCAAATATCTAAAACTTCGAGCCTATGTTGCGTAGTCAAACTCTCTCTTGAGATAACCTTGCAATCTTTACAAGCCAATCAGTCCTATTCTCTAACTAGAAAAAAGTCTATCTGACTCCTATTATTCCCACTTTTATATGTAATTAAATGCTCATCTCTCTTTTTAAAGTAAGTATTTGCTACTACAAGATTAAGTGACATTGTAAAGTCCAATATAGTGTTTCTGAATTCATTCCTTTTTCCAAATCCATGCCCTCCATGCACTCTCTCATATCCACTATTATCTCTTCCTATATGCCCATTTAAATCCCCTCCAAGGAAAATCTTATCACTATTTGGGATTTCTCGCATTAAATCATCCATCTCCTCCCAAAATTGTCTTTTCACACTTTCCTATAGTCCTAGTTAGGGAGCATATGCATTGATGATATAAATTATGTCTTCCTCTAGCACTAGTTTAATTGCTATAATTCTATCACCAAACCTCTTTACCCCCACAATTTTCTCTTTCAAATCCTTATCTACAACTATACCCACTCCATTTCTTGTATTACTCTTTCCTGCATAAAAAAGCTTATACCCATCCGTGAGCTCCTTAGCTTTATTCCCTTTTCACCTTGTTTCCTGTATACAAGCCACACTAGTAAAACTACCTTGATTCTATTAAATTGAATTTGTATGACATATTGGATTAATTTATTGCTTTCTACTATTCCAATAATATTTGAATTGAACTGATCATTGTATGTTTTGAATCTATTTGAAATGTTTTTGATATTATATTGACATTGACATTAAATTGAGTACAAACTTACTGTACGAATGAATTGAATGTATACAGTTTGTTATTGTTCTCACTCAATGAATGAATTGCATGATTGCTCAAGTTCAATGATATGATTGAATCAAAATGATCTGGCTTTACTCAGCCTCAGCCTTATGATCAAAATGGTCTGGCTCTACTTAGCAACAGCCTTATGATATCCGGCAGAGTTGACTTTGGTGTAGTACAAACGTTGCCACTGCAGTATGCTATTTTGGAGCTTCTAGACTCCATGTATAAGAGACCCATTCGTACCTTGGCATGGTTGATGTGTTCTCAATGTAAAGATCCTTAGCGGGAGGATATGGCAAATGTAGTAGCCAAATAGTAAAGTATTTCTGTTATTTGAGTCTGATAACATGATTACTCAATTGCATAACATGACTAGTATACTGAATTGACCTCTTTAATCACACGTCAATAATTCTTGTAGATACAATGCGTGTTACCTTGATTGTGCTTATACTTTGCTAAATAGTCTTATTCATTAGTTGTCTATGGTGTTACAAGCTTAGCTTCTGGTTCCAATCTTAAGAAGATCGAGAAGACTCCAAAGGAGGCTTTTAGGAATCCCTACAGCCTAGATGAATGGACAGTGAAATCATCCCTGATTAATCCATCCCAAAGTATGCAAAGAGTATACTAGGTCTTGTTTTGGGATGTAACCGCATTTAGGGTATCATGAGTTGTATGTAGCTTTATTATGTCATGTATGGTTCATGGTTCATGATCCCTTGTGTGTTGAAAACTATGTCACTCTTGTATACTATTTAGAAAATTTCTTTCCTTTGTAAAATACATGTTCTAATATAACTCATGTTCATATCATAGCATATATATATATATATAATAGTTTTGTTAAAATTATCTTGTTTCATGAATGATATTAACAAGCTTCCGCGTTCGAATGCTTGGACAGATGTCTATTATAAGCGTCTCACCCATGTAAGTATGTGACTCTCCCTTGTGTAATTCCGCTTAGACTCGAGTCCAGGTGGCTATTACACGGGAGTACATGTGTCACTATTTGGGGTTAATCATAATACCTAAATTCTTGGGCTCGAGTTGTGACATTAAGGTCAAATATTTAAGATGCATAGCACCAACTCCCATTTCAACCAAATACAAAGTAGATTGTCTATTGTACACCAACCGGGTGATCTATAAGAGGTACGTACGCCCAAATATGCCCCTTACATAGTGATTTAAGGTGAGTTTATTAAAATACAAGTCAAATTAGGTCCCTTAATTAAAACAGGGCTATGGGATGCTTGTAGGATAAATATGAGTCCTAGGGAATCCGATGAACATCACCACAATGACCCACCAATCAAATAGGTGTCCCCTGTTTCCTCACCTTTGGGGATTCATTTTCCTATATTGAGACCTCATTGCACTTACATTAAGATAGGGCCTTGCCCTCTCCATTTCCACATACAATTCCACCTCCAATCACTTCATTCATCTATCCATTCAAATCATACCTAAGTCCAGCATTAAATCCAATTTCCATTAAAATGATTAAACCATCTAAATGAAGCATTAATGTTAGAATCAACAATAAAACATGCATTTCATTATAGGAGGATGTCTATCAACTTGCCTTGATGAGGAAGGGAAGAAAATGGGTATGCCTTAACTCACCAAAGAATCCACCGAAACTCCACTCTTGCACAAAACCAAACCCACACAAATCAAACCTACAAATGGAAGAGAGAGACTCTAATGAGCACTTTAATACCACTACTAAGCTCAAAACTAAACTAATATAGTTTTTGTAGGGATTAGGGTTTACCTAAATCGAGTTGGAGGAGGAGGAGCTTAAAGAGATGGATGCTGAGGGTGAGAGAAGCTTGGAGAGGAAGATGAGGAGCTCCAATGGTGGTTTCCAGTGGTGCTTGGGGTTGATTCCGGCGACTAGCAGCATGGTGGGAGAGAATAGCAAGAGGGAAAAGAGAAAAGGGAAAAAAAGAGTGGAAAGAGGAGAGAAAAAGATCAAGGAAATGAAGAAGAAAAAAGAAGATGGGTGGGGAGGGGTGATGGCCGACGGCTGGAAATGCCCAGATCCCCGATGACTGTTGTTGGAAGAGGGCCAAGGAGAAAAATGAGACAAAGAGAAAGAAAGAAAAAGAAGGAAAATAAGAAAGAAAAGGAAAGGAAAGGAAATAAGAGAGGAAAGAGAATGAAAGTTGCTAGGTGGGTGGGTGGGTGGGGGAAAGCACGTATGGAGTGAGTGAGAATGAGAAGGGAAATGGGAAGTGAGATGGGGTTCGGTTTTTGGGTTATTTACCAAATTGCCATGTATTTAATGTTTGGGGTTAAAACTTGTTTTGGCCATAACTTGTAAACTGTAGGTTGGATTGGGTCACCACAAGTGCCAATGCTTACGAAATTAAACAAGCTTTCTAATGAGTCCTCTTTGGCATATTTTGAAATAGTTGGAATTTTGGCATTATTTAATGGGTTTTTGAGGTATTTTTCATAAAAGGCTTAATTTTGGAAAATCAGTATTTGATGGCCAAGATTGGTCCGATTGGGTAGAGGAATAAAAAAATGATCTTGGGTTAGGAGAGCTACCCGATGAATCTAAAACCTCACAATTCGAAAAACTATAAAAAAAAAAGGGCTTCTAACTTCCTAAAATTGCAAGGTACCCCCTATGAGCCCAAACGAGCTTAAAACCCGATGAGACTTCGCACACAGGATTCTAAGATTAATTCAGAATCGCTTAGCTTCTAAACGCACTTAATTGACTAACAAGCAATTAACTAAAACTAATTACATCCTACGAGTTCAAGATGTTACAGTAACTGTGTCCGTTTATGACCCCAATACACTAACAAAAAACAATTGGGCTGTTGAATAGAGGGCATGGACAGAAGCTTCATCCTAAAAAAATGTTGATCTCCGCTTAATCAATTAGCTAAATCATCAGCAATTCAACCATGTTCACCTCAATAATGAGCTTCATACTTAAGAAGGTGAACAACAAGATTCAGACACTAAAGAAGAAGTGCCAGCAGCACTAAGCTTGATGGTGGCTAGCCCTTGCATACCTTGAAATTTCGAAGATGTGAGGAATGAAAAAGCTAATTTAGGACTACTAGAAAAAAAAAAGGTGTCACGCCCTGATCCCGGGAATTGGGGTTAGGATGGCCCCACGGGGTGTCCATACGTAATCCCGTAGTAATCTGTGCATGTAAACATACACACACTGATCACTACAAGGGAGATTGCACAGGAACGTGTAGAGAAGTTTCTCCAACACGTAAATTACATTCAATAGTAAGTGGAAGCCTGTGTAATACATCTATAATGATCATAAGCAATAACAACCGAATTATCATAAAATTCATAAATTAGTCTGTACTTAACCATTCTCATTTACATGATAACAATTATTTAAGCATAAACAAAATCCTAAAGTGTAAATAGGCCTATCCAACTTAAGCACTCAACAAGTATCCCGTTGTCGCTCTTCATACGACGACTAACAGAAGACGCCATCTGCATTACACTTATCTAGTCCCTAAGGATTAGTACCTGTAACACCAAGGGTAGCACTGTTAACATGACAGTTAAGCAAGTATATAGAGATACATAAAACCATCATGCCGTATCAAATGAATTAAGAATATATATCGATTAAAAGAAGGCAAAAATCGTACACTAGGCATGTTGTGCATGAATAAGCATGAGTAACGAATCATAAACAGATTATCATACAAACTTATTGGCAACCACGTGGCCATATTCTCCCAAGAGAGAGCATATCATCTAGAGGGAGTGTACATATTCTAGGGGATTAGCCTAGCTTATTGAGAAGCGCTGACAACTCCTCCGACGACTACTGCAGTAGCGACATATCATATCATACCCAAACTGGTCCCATCGAACCTAATAAGGGCGTAGCTAAGTAGTGCCGACTTAACGTATCAAGACCGACTCAAAGTCATATCTTTTATTCATCTTGGTTATGCAAGGTCCCGAACCCCCACTAATCTTAGTTATGTTAATTAACCTTGTATTATATTGATTAAGACTTGTTGAGGATTAATTTAATGTAAAACTATTAGGTTGGGCCTCGGATAGGTAGTTGGGCAGAGTTCGGACCTAACTTTAGTAGTTAAAGGCCTTTTTGTAAATTGTCCTTGCATCACTTGGACACCTCGTCCATTGCTTCTCGTGTAATTTTTCACGTAGATCATCTTTGGTGTTGGGCTCAATTAAATCTGAACTCGTCTTTGGCCAATTGAGGTGCACTAGGCCTAAACCGTAATTTTGTAGAACCTATGGACCTGCATGTTAAATGCAGGAAGTTTTAAGTTGAAAAAGAGACTTAACGTTCATTCTTCCTCCTCATCTTCTCCCTGTTGCTGGAGCCACGTCACTTCACCTTTCTCCGTTCACCCTAGAGCTGGAAAAAGGAGGAGGTAGAGCTTGCATGCGATACCAATAGCTTCCATCCATTTCTTTTCTTCTTCTTGGTATCTCCTTCTTAGAATCATAACCTTCTCCCATACTACAGTAGTATAAGGTGAAGGATTGCCTCCATTTCAGTCATTTAGGGTTTATTGGAGCCATAAGGACTCAACTACATGCCATGCATGTGAATCTAAACCTCATTCTTCATTGCATACTTTACTTGTAGAGAACCCATTTCAATTTAGAGATTTTCCTCTGAGCACTCAGCAAGAAAGAGATGGGAGGGCTAGCACTGGTGAAAAGGCAAGTACTAGAGTCATGTGTGCCGTATGTATGATTAAGTCTTGGATTATTGAGTTAGTTTCTTACACACTTCAATTCCAGTCATTGTTTTCTTGTTTTAAAAGGGCATACATGAGATTGGGCTGAGTTGGGATGCTCAACATGGAATAGGAGGGTGTGTGGGTGTTGAAAAACATTAGCGACAATTCAACTAAGTCATGAACACCTTCCCTAAGTTAAGTTCTAAATGACTCCTGAACTGGACTGAGCTACAGGATCAAATTCACGTTTCTGAAGCTTATGGTGAAGCTACGGCTAAGCCGTGAGCATTTACTGCTCAAAGTCCAGATAGCAGTACAATGGGATTTTGTACTACGGCTCACATACGGTTAAGCCGTGGATTTCACTACGGCTAAGCCGCGTTCAGCCCGTACCTAAGCCGTAGGTCTTCCTACGGCGAGCTTTCCAGAGAGCTCATGGAACTCAGTTTCTTCTATGGTTTGCAGACGGTTGCACCGTGGAATGCACTACGTCTAAGTCGTAACCTCCCCGTAACCGAGCCGTAGGCTTAGCACGGTTAAGCCATAGGCCAACATACAGCTGGGCCGTAACTGGGCCTGAAAATTTACAAGGAGCATGAACCACTCGGTGAAGCCATAGCATTGTATACGGCTAAGCCGTAAGGACCCAATGAATGTAGGATGTTAGGAACCTTCAATGATCTTGTAGGGCCTTAGTATTGGTACCTTCCACACCCCCACATTGGCCACTGGTAATCACATGTTGGAATGAATGAATGACTTACGAATGATCTCCCAATAGCAAGTCATGGATGTTGGCATAAGAAGGTGTCTCGTATGCCTATAAGGTAAACCAAGACGCGGTAACACAACGACACCGGATTTCTTATGAGTACGTCGGGTTGAATGTTCTTGAGAATCAGGGGCCAATTAATATAGGATGAGTAGTAATATCTCAATCCGAATGCATGCATCTTGCTACAACACCCCACCTTCAACATGAACTACTTCCTTTAGCAAAACCCTAAGGCAATTTAGACCTGAGCTTTTAATGAGTGCGTGTTTGACAAGCCAGAGCTTCTAATGAGTGCGAGCTTGTTAACCAAGGGTATGATATGACTGATACAATTGGATCTGAGTCGGCACCACTCAGCTTACGCCCTTTGGGTATATGTATGACACCACTGCAGTGGGTTTACGAAGGAATAGTTGGCGCTCCTCGGGAAGCTAGCTTGATCCCCTAGCGACCAATGTGATATGTATGCTCCCTTTTGGGAGAATAGAGCATCGTGGTTGCCAATCAGTATGTATGACATTTAAGTTGTAACTCCTCACTCATGCATCATGTTCAGTGATTATTCTTGTTGATATATTATGTTGTATTAGTTTCATATGCCTTAGTACTTGTTTAACCGTCATGTTAACAGTGTTACCTTTGGTATTGCAGGTCCGGCACCCGGTCCCAACGTGGACACTGACACGCCCCCGGAGGGTAACCCAACGGTACCTCGGGGTGTAAACGAGTGGATAGATGACGACGTCTATTACTAGCCATCCTACGGAGCGCGTTGATTCTTGGGAGATATCACCGTTATGCTTGGACCTTTTGTATCATACTCTTAAATAGTATTCTTGGAATGTACTTAAAAGACTTTAACACTATTGTATGTATATATGTTTACTTATGAAGGTTAACAGACTATGAACTTCGTGTGCTTTTGATAATTACTGAGTATTTCACAGGATTTCGCCTATGATAAGTTATGTTTGTACGTGTGTCAGCATAACTCACACGTTCCTGTGGAATCTCCCTTGTAGGAATTCGTGCATAATTCTTCAGGGCACGGATTTCTATGGGATTACGTATCCACGCCCTGGGGGCCCACTCAAATCCCCAAATTCCTGGGATCGGGGCGTGACAGGTTATACTTGTCATATCATATATACTAGGAGTTCGGTCTTGAGATTCATTCATTCATGCATATCTGATAATCAATTCATGCATACTTAATTGAGCTACATTATGTTGAGGGCATGGTTTCTTAACAATATGGATGCATTTAGATTGAGTGAGCCTCGAGGATAATTACTAGCCAACCCTATGCTAGATAATTCGTGATCCCGAGAGCATTCAACATGATTTATTCATAAAACGTCCGGTGTTATTGTGTTATCAATCTTGGTGTTACATTGTGTATGCGAAGGACACCTCTTTTTATGCCAACACCCATGACGTGACATCGGGAATTCATTTGGAAAATCGAAGGGGATGAGTGACAGCTCTACATTTGTCCACCTTTTCATTTAATCACCATTGGGCTAATTTGGTTAGGAAATAGGTGCCATATCTAGAGCCCTACAAGGTCGTTGGAAACTCTAATATCCTAGGTTTACAGTGCTTTTACAGCTTACTCGTATACATGTTACGGCTTAGCTGAGTGGCTCAGGTTTCCTTCTTAATTCAATGCGCATTTACAGCTTGGCTGTATTTGGCCTACGACTTAGCCGTGCTAAGCCTACAGTTAGGATTACGGCTTGAGTACGGCATGGCCGTAGCAGAGTTCACGGCGTAGCTGTGCGTGAGCCGTAGATGAATTCTGGGTTTTGGGGCTCTCTGGAAGGTTCACCGTAGAATAGCCTATGGCTTGGTCACGGGGAGGTTACGACTTAGCCATAGCTCATTCCACGGCTTAGCCGAGTGTTAACCGTAGTTCAATTTGGCTCTCTAGATTCTAAGCCGTAGAGACTTACAGCTTTGCCGTGGGCTTCACCGTAAGCTTCAGAATTTCTGAAACTGATTCTGTAGCTTGGGTTCAAGTGCAGAACTCTATCATTCGGGTTCCAATGAGGGTTCTTATACTTCCAAACTCCATAATATGTCTTACATTATTCAATATCATCAATATTGCCTAATTATACTCATTATCACCTAATTCAACATCTATGTGTGCTTATTTAAGGGGAAATGAGCTGTTAGTTGAACTTTGAATGATCAATCCAAGAATCAATCAATTTAACATACATGCAGTACCATATATATTCCAATACTTGCCTTAACACAGTGCTTGACCCTACTCAACTCTTACTTGGTATGTGATTAGGGAAAATCCTCAATGGAAGGTGGGTTCTCTACATAAAAGACATGAAATTGATGAGTAAGGTGTAAAAATGCATGCATGTTGCATGATGGAGTCCCCTTAACTCCCATAAACCCAAAAAAGGTGAAATGGGAGTAGATTCTTCGCCTTAGAGGGGCTGTGGCTTGAAAGAGATTGAGAATGGGTTGATTCCAGTGAAAGAGTTACACAAAGCTTGAAGGAGAAGATATGTGGAGTCTAATCCTCACGCATGCAAGGCTTCAAAGCCATTACTCCTAGCTTCAAGTGGAGATGGAGAGGAGGAAGGTTGAAGAGAAGAGTGGCTTCAATGAATACAAAAGAAAACAGAGGCAGGAAGAGACGTTGGGTTCTCTTATAAACTAAATTTCCTACAGCTTTTGCATGCAAGTCCCGGTTTTTTGAATATTTACAATTTAGGTCACATGGCCTCAATTGGGCCAAGACAAGTCAGAATCAAATTGAGCCCAATATGAAAGTTGACCCACAAAATGAAATACACATGATGCAACTGATGAGATGTCCATATGATGCAAGATTAATTACAAAAGGTCCTTGATTACCTAAGTAAAGTTCAAACCAACTACATATCCAACTGAGTCCCACTAATAATTAAAAGCAAGGTGAATTAAGACTAAATTATACATATTAATAGGAAAATCAAGCTTAATTAGTATAAATTATAATTAAGTTGGGTCGGGACCTTACAAAAGGTCATCACTACCCAAAAGACCTTGAGAACGAAAAAAAGTCCGGTCCTAGAAGAAGGGACATAATCAAGAAGAAACTCCAAGGCTAATTCCGGTCTGCCTTTTGCTTCTCATGTAAACCCCACAAAAACCAATGTAAATGTACTTAAAAATAATATTGAAAAACCATCAGGACATTCAAGTATGATGTTATAGAACATCTGAAGGACATTCCAACATGCTTGCATATCCTTGACTTATAACAAATGTCGAAGGAAACTCGTGACAACTTAATAAGCTCATATAGAATAAGTCCACCGAATTAAGAAAAATATATCTAAGTCAAGAGACTGAAAAGCCGAAAAAATGTCAGGAATGCCTTTCCATTCAAAAAGTGGCAAAGGCAATGTTCCCCTTTTCGAAAGATGACTTACTACAAGGTGAAACCAAGCACACTCTACTTCACGGCACATATGAAAAAAATACCAATGCCAAAAGAATAAATTGATCCCTAGTCAACACTTAACCTCATCACCATAGTAGCTTTACAGGAGTTGGGAATCCTAACTAGCAAGCTATCTAGCACAAACACACCAATACAAGGATATGATGGGGAACTGTGAAGTCCAATTTGAAAAATACGCATCAAATTCCAATTGGGGGTCCTTAATTCTAAAGTCACTCTGCATGTCATCAAGACTAGAGCTTGTTATAACATCTTGCTAGGGAGGCAATGGCCACATGATTACACCATCATTTGTTCCACACTGCATCAATGCCTCAAGTATATCGACAACAACGGCAAGGAACACCAAATCTTTGCAAACAAGCAACTCTTCAAAGGGAGGGAGGTGTACTTCACAAATGTGGCCATGTATAAAGAAGAGCCTATAGATTCAAAATCCAAAAGAAACATAGGCAAAGTGCCTCTAATGGGAGAATCGACTGGCACTCCTTAAAAGAAACAAGAAAGCAAATCCCGAGGAGTCAAATTCAAGAAACAGCTAATTGTGATTAAAGACAAAGATAGCCTGTTGGCATCCCAGTTAAAGCCTTTTGGGATTAGACCTTCATGATTCAAACCAAAAAACATGGCAAGTCGATCATGACAACATCGATCCATACAAAGGCACAAAGATTGATCTCCATTACCCAATTAGCCAAAGCCAAGCAAGAAAACAATGAGTTAGTGCTTGATTTCATCAACAATTGGATAGGGATGGCTGAAAGGTCAGCTGCTGCTGTTGTAGAGCCAAAACCTCAACCTCCTTCATTCACTGGACATGGGCAGGAATGAACTTTCTCCGAAACTGTTTTTGAAAGGTCTCCCACATCGTTGCATTAGGCATGGTCGTATAGGTATCACTGACACTCTTCCACCACGTCTTTGCTACCTCCCGAAACATCGATGCCGTGAGCATAACCTTCTACCGATTAGTACAAACAATCGTAGCAAAGAGATCGCTGGTGTGCTCTAACCATTGCTCGGCCTTCAGCGCCTCTTCATTGCCGTAGAATTCCGTGGCCCCACGTTTCCAGAATTTATCATATAGGGCATTCGGGTCATTTTCCTTAGGCTGAAAGACCACCTGTTGTTCTACGTGCGGCTGAACTAATGCTTGACTTTGCCGGTCTATCAAAGAAACGACCTGTGCCTGCAAGGAATGAACTGCCTGCAACATTGCCAAGAAACGATCATCAGCGTTCGTAGGTTGCGGTGGGACGGCAGAACCACTCTCATGATCACCATGGTTATTGTTCTGAGTGCCAGATTCGGATGCCATAGCCTGTAAAACACAAGAGTCAATCTACTATCACACTAGGTGACCCACACATACCCCCAAAAATAGCAAAGACCAAACGCAAAAGTCAAAGAATTGACTACGTAATCTCGCCACGTCCTGTATGCCTACATGCTTAAGAGCTAAGACAGACAATGCTTTGATACCATACAATACGTATGTCACAACCCGAGCCAGAAATCGGGGGTTAGAGAAAACCTAACCAATGACACACGTACTCCCGTGCACGTACACCTAGACCTCATCCAAGTGTACACACACAAAGGATCAATCACACGTGCAAACAAGTGTATGCGGAAGCTGTAAGTGTCATGGCATACTACAAGGTAAACACAATCGAAATAAAAGACAAGATGATTCCAAAAGATTAGACTGATTTACAGCAATGCACAACAAAAGAGAGGGACTGGTCCATAACTGAAAAATACAAATATAAACCAAAACCCAAAATACAATCCATAGAAAAATCCCCCAGATAAGCTAAGACACAAATGGAGGGGAAAACAAAATGATGCAAACTACTCTCAGAAGAATGGATCAAGTCCACTCCTTTAGGCCGGAGGGGGCCTCACGTGTCTCTCCTGGAGTCGGGTCGACCGATGCAGGGTCGGGAGAGGGATTTGAGCCTGCAACATCAAGAACAACTCATAAGTACAACGACTTAGAAAAATATAAGCCACAAGAAGATAACACGAATTGTGTCTATCAGTGAGCGAAAGTAATAATGCAAAGATCCATAGTGATCATGTCCGTCTACTAGGCAAATAGTGCATATGAATAAGTATGCTATCAGAATCATAAACAGATAAACTGTCAAAATGGCTACTACATTTGCCATATTCTCCCTTTCGAGAGCAATCGATATGAGAACACCATCGACCGGGCCAGGGTACGAATGGGTCTCCAGTTCCAAGGGTCCGGAATCCCAGGACAAAAGCACTCTGCAGAGGCAATCACATACACTATATCAAAGTCAACCCCGTCGGATATCCTGAGGCTGAGGCTAAGTAGTGCCATATATAGACAATCTCAATCAATCATATGATGCACATCAATCGATCTCACATACATATCACAATCTATCACAACAAATGAAACAATAGTAGTGCATCGCATCCTGATACTCAATACGAATAAGCACTAACGGAGGGATACGAATAACGAATAATCACAATATGAGGAACCAATGCGAATCAGCACTGACAAATGGATACGAAGAACGAATAATCACTGAGGCAATGACTAAGTCCTCCACATAAGCAATGTAGATTGTTCCTGCCCGGGCTTCTTTCTGGGGATGCTGCTACATTTTCTACATATTCGAGAGGTCCAGCACAGAACGCTTAAGAGGGAAAAACTGAAATCAATATGTAGTGCAATTCAAATTAACTTGTAGAATCACGGTCAATTACAAGCCAATCCTAACCTAGTTGTCCAGTGTTTCTAACCGTGCATGCTAATGTAGCTTTAAGGTATTCAATACACAGTTGTTCTATCAAGGAGTGTTGCGTCTTATCACGAAAGTATACCGAAGTCCCTTAAACCAACACCCATGGGAAGGTGCTAACAACTGGCTAACATACATGAATGAGACGCAGCCCTCGAGATCATTCATGTCATTCGTACATTCCATTGGGCACGTTCGGTTGTCTACATTCTAGCATGAGGGTCATATCAGTCTCTTCCTTAAACCTAAGCTTTTTTATTTATTTCTTAGGGTGGTACGGCTTAGCCGTAGGTGAACATACGGCTTAGCCATAGGCATCTTACGCCGTAGCCATAATATGCGCTGCGGCACAGTCGAGGTTCCCCGAACTATTCATCCGTATTTATGGCTCAACCGTAATTTGTTCTACGGCTCAGCCGTATCTTGTTCTACGGCTTAGCCGTAGCACAATGTAAGTCTTAGATTTGGTTGGGCCGTAGAAAAGCAGCAGATTTGCCAACTTTCAGTTGTTTCAGGTGTCACCCTATATTGGTCTACGGTTAAGGTCACGGCTTAGCCGTAAGACATTTCACGGCTCAGCCGTAGTACAGTTCACGGTTTAGCCATAAGTGCACTGGGTCCATTTCCTGAAACAGTTACAGACATACAGAAATGACTAACCCTCACCTGAATGAAGAAAAATTAGAATAGAACTTACTCAATAGGGCTGTACATCAATGATCTATAAAAGCAGAGTAAAAATACACACAATCAAAGCATTACCAATAAGTGTTCAAGCTACTTGTGCTTATACTTGCCTTAAACAGAAATCACACACACACCAGTTGTTGTCTTGGGCTCAATCCACTGTCCAAACACAATTCTACTCGTCAAACACTCAAAAATCACAAAGGCACATTGCAAACATACACCAACTAACAAGGAGGAAGACCAAAGAGGAAAACACAACGAAACACAAGACATATCGTCGAAGTCACCGAAGATGACGATGTATTGCTCCCTTTCTCACTTAAACAAGGAAGAAATGAAAGAAAGAGAAATAGAGATGGACGAGAGAGAGAAACGAACAGAGACGAGTCGTTGCAGAAGAGAGAAAGGTGGTGGTTGGCTCCTTTTATAAGATAAGGATGAGTCACAATTGCAAGAATGTTCACTAGTTTACATAATTTACAATTCAAGTCAAATAGTGATCTAATGAGAGTAAACGAAGTCGTTTGCGTTCGAGCCAATTATGAAGATTGACGAGCTCGACGAAATACACGCATTGATATCAAGATGACGCAAAATGACAATGTCTGACAAAAGCAAAAATTACGAAAA
The DNA here is from genome assembly GCA_037013555.1 of Sextonia rubra. Classification (NCBI taxonomy): domain Eukaryota; kingdom Viridiplantae; phylum Streptophyta; class Magnoliopsida; order Laurales; family Lauraceae; genus Sextonia; species Sextonia rubra. The sequence goes on along the minus strand of JASUAD010000006.1, from coordinate 63,348,658 downwards.
AGGGCTCAAAACTACTTAATCAGGTCAAACTCAAACCAACTACCTATCCATTGCTCAAAACCAAAGAAAAGCAAAACCAAAACACACTTAACAACAATATTCCAATTAATTAGACACTAATTCGGGTTAAGTTGGGTCGAAGTGTTACACCACATTCCATTGTTTTCACCCGAGCTGATGACCGCTTCTTTACACATCCCTTTGAGGATATTTCAAACCGAGGATGAGTAATGTTCGATTTCTATTATTAACAATCCAGTCAAATAATAAAAAGGATGGGGTATGACTTTAGGAAGCCAGCCAGGCTGGGAAACAAAAAGGGACTTCTAGTCCCATCAATGGCATGACTTCTAGTCAATGGGAGGAATACATAAGCGAAGGCCATATCGACATTCGCATATATGACCTTGGGTATATTCCCTACTCTAACATCCCAGAAAAAATCCCTGACTTCGAGGGAGAGGCTGCCGCTGCTCTAGATGGATATGAGATGAATAGTTCTAAAGAATCAATCTTAGTTTATGAACTGAACAACTAGACTTCCTTTCCGCACAATGAAGAAGACAATAATGGTGACAGCACTTCTCGGCAAGCGATATGTCCCTCAGGATTAGGAACAAGCAAGCAGAGTTAAGGGCGATGGGATCATCTTGTATTAAATGTAAAAGCCAAAGGGCCAATAACAATAAACACTTGGAAAGGGATAAAGCCCTATCTCAAACTAAAAAAATGACTTTACGGAGTTGGAAGCTTTCGAAAATAATATAGAAGAACCTCCTCCTAACCCTCCAACTGAAGATCAGGTCCAAGAAAGCAATCTAAGGACCCCAGAAAATCCTCGCCCCACTTTTGTAAGTTCAAAAATAAAAGGAAAAGAACTTGGAAATTATATCAATTTCTTGCATGAGTTTGCAGGCTCTTTTATTTGGGACTGTGAAAAAATACCCAGACTTGACCTAAAAATCACAAACCATAGGGCAAATATCTCTCCAAATATAGAGCCTATAAAACAAAGTCAAAGGCAGACCAAGCTTGACAAGTTGGACAAAATTGTAAAAGAAGTCCAAAAGCTCAAGGATGTTAACTTCATTTGTGAAGAACAATATTTAAATTGACTGGTAAACATAACCCCAATCACAAAAAAGAATGTTCAGATCAAGATCTGCATTGACTTCAGAGACCTGAACAAAGCATGTGTAAGGTCTTGATTCCCACTAATCTCGATTTATACTAATTAATCTTGTTTTATATTAATTAAACCTTGTTAAGGCAAATTTAATTCAAACCCTTTGGACTTAGGTCTTGGATAGATAGTTGGGTCAGGTTCGAACCTTACCTAAGTAATTGAGGACCCTTTTTGTAATTTGTTCATGCATCATATTGACATCTCATTAATCGCCTCTTGTGTAATTCTTTATGTAGATCGTCTTTCGTGTTGGGCCCGACTTAATTCGGATTCATCTTGGCCCAATTAATGCCATGTGACCTAAACCGTAAGTATCCCCAAAGACTTGGATTTGCATGTAACTATAGGAGAAATTTTCATTTAAAAGAATGAATTCAACATTCTATCTCATTTTTTTCCTTTTGTATGTTGGAACCACCCCCTTTCTCCATTCTCCTTCTTGATTCTCTCTACTAGTGAAGCTCTAAACAAGGAATGAAGCCTTGCATGCATTAGTGAGAACCACCATTCTTCATTTCTTCTTCTTTTCTTGTGCATTTTCTCCTTGGAAGCATTCCCTTCTTCAAGCTATAGCCATATAAGGTGAAGAATCTACCTCCATTCCACATTTTGGGTTTATTAGAGTCAAGGGGACTCAATCATGCCACATGCATGCATTTTTGCACCATATTCATCAATTGCATGTTTTATGTAGAGAACCCACCTTTTCATTTGAGGATTTCCCCTAATCACACACCAGGGAAGAGTTAGTGAGGCAAGCACTGCTAAAAGGCAAGTATTAGAGTATATTTGGTACTGCATGTATGTTTAATTGTTGGCTTTTGGATTGATTATTCCAAATCTTAAGCTACAGCTCTTTCTTCTTTGGTTTAAGCATGTATATGTGTTAATTGAATGAATTAGAGAATGAGTAGCTAATGTGGATGTTGTGTGAGCCTTGAACAACTGTTAGTGACATTTTGAAAGTCATAGGAAGCCCCTTTTAACCTTCACACCTTGGAGTTCTGTGTTGAACGCAAGTTTCAGAATCAGCTTCAGAATTTCTGAAGCTTACAGTGAAGCAACGGCTAAGCCGTAAATGTGTGCGGCTTAAAGTCTTGAGAGCACAAAAACCTGTTCTTGTACTACAGCTAACCCACGGCTACACCATGGAATGAATTACGACTAAGCCATAACCATCCCGTGACCAAGCCGTAAGATATTTTACGGCGAGCTTTCCCGAAAGCTTGAAAAACCAACTTTCTTCTACTGCTTACCCACGGCTACACCGTGGAATGCACTACGGCTAAGCCGTACCTAGTCGTAACCCTAACCGTAGGCTTAGCTTGATTAAATCGTAGGCCAACATACGGCCAAGCCATAAATGCGCATGGAATTAACGAGAAAACCTGAGCCACTCAGTTAAGCCGTAATAGGTACACGGCTAAGCTGTAAGAACACTGTGAACTTAGGACATTAGGGCTTTCCAATGACCTTATAGGGCCTTAGTGATGGCACATTCTTCCCAACTAAATTAGCCCAATGGTGATCCAATAATAAGGAGGATGAGTGCAGAGCTATCACTCATCCCCTTCGATTTTTCGGATAAATTCTCGATGTCACATCATAGGTGTTTGCATAAGAACAGGTGTCTTCTTTGTATATAATGTAATACCAAGATATGGTAGCACAACGACACCGGACGTTTTATGAATACATCATGTGAATGACCTCGGGATCACGGATTATCTAGCATAAGATTGGTTAGTAAGTTCCCCTGATACATTTTAATTCAAATGCCTTCATATTGTACAAAACCTTGCATTCAACATGATTTAGTTATGTGCCCACTCTTCCTGGCAACCCTTGAGACTAATCAGACCTAAGCTTCTACTGAGTGTATGTCTGTCAGGCTTGAGCTTCTATTGAGTGTGTGCCTGTTAGTCAAATGGGTGTAGCTTATGTAAGTATAACTGAAAGGTAAAAAGGATACGAGTTCGAGTCAGTCTTGATAAGTTGAGTCGGCACCACTTAGCTTGTGCCCTTTTGGTACATTTATATTGCTACTGCAGTAGTCCATGGAGGAGTTGTCGGCGCTCCTCGGGAAGCTAGTCTAATCCCCTAGCGGCCCATATGTACGCACCCTCTAAATGATATGCTCTCTCTTGGGAGAATAGAGCCTCGTGGTTGCCAATCAGTATGTATGGTATCTTGTTTATGATTCATCACTCAAGTTACTCATGCATAATATGCTTAGGAGATTGTTATTGCTTTCTTTAATCAGTACGTGCTCTGAATTTACTTGATACATTATGATAGTGTCATATATCTTTGTATTTGCTTAACTGTTATGTTAACAGTGCTTCTTTTGGTGTTACAGGTACAAAGCCAAACCCCAACACGGTTCTTGACGCATCCCTGGAAGGTGCCCTAACGGTACCTCGAGATATAGAAGAGTGGAAAGATAACGATGTCTTTTGTTAGTCATCCTACGGAGAGCGTCCAGTGGAAGGATTGGGTGAACCGGTTGTGAATATGGCCTTTTGCATGTAGATGTTTAAAATGGACCTTGTGTGCAGGACATGTTTAGTTATGTGGATTTGTATGTGTGGGAATGTGTAATCCATATATGTGCTGGTAAGATATGCTTTCTATTCTGCTTATGATCATTATAGAGGTATTTCACAGGTGTCCACTTTATGCTGAATTTTAATCTACGTATTGTAGGTCGTACCTCCCATGTTCCTGTAGAATCTCTCTTGTAGGATTCGTGCGCATATCTTCGCATTGGCACGGATTACTATGGGATTACGTATTCACACCCTGGGGGCCCACTCTAATCCCCAATTTCAGAGATCGAGGCGTGACAGCATGCCCAAAAGACGACTTTTGTTATCTATTCCAAAGCTCATGATAGAAAACACATCTAGATATGAAATGATGCCATGTTTTTAGGATATAATCAGATAAAGATGCATCCCAAAGACAAAAAACATACCTCTTTTCGAACACCATTCAGAATTTACTACTATACTATCATGCCCTTCAGACTAAAAAACACTAGAGCCACTTATCAGAGGGCCATGATGAAAATCTTTAAATATATATAGCATAAGACTATCGAATGCTACATTGATGACTTGGCTGTTAAGAGCATGAAAGCAGCCGATCATTTGATAGACCTTTGCAAAGTCTTCAAGCGGCTATAAACATTTAAAGTTCGTATGAATCCACTAAATTGCTTCTTTGGAGTTTCCTTCAGGAAATTCCTAGGGTTCATTGTTCAAGAAGACGAAATTCGACTTGACCCTAGCAAAATCAAAGCAATACTAGAAATGCCTCCACCTCAAACGCTGAAGCAGCTCAAAGGATTGTAGGGAAGGCTAGTATTCATCAGAAGGTTCCTCTCGCATCTATTAGGAAAATGTTGACCATTCTCCAAACTGATGAAAAGGGGAGTCGAGTTGATATGAGATAAAGAATATGACGATACCTTCTAGAATATTAAAATGTATCTCACCAACCCACCTGATCTCGCAGCCCCTATGTTCGAGAACCTTTCATCCTTTACACAGGGGCCCTAGAACATTCACTGGGGGCATTTCTCACCTAAGAGAACGATAAAGGAAAAGAAGTCACTCTCAACTACCTTTCTCAGATGATGATAAGAGTGAAACACAAATATTCGCCAATTAAGAAAGAATGCTTAGCTCTCATGTTTGTTGTCCAAAAGCTACAACACTACGTACTATCTCACATGATATAAATGGTTTCTTGAGTAAATTTGATAAAAGTTCTGGTCTCAAAAGCCAAAGATTCAAGTGACCATCTAGCAAAATGGTTCATCCTGTTAACATAGTACGGCCTCACATATGTTCCAGCAAAAGTTTTTAAAGGGCAAGCCTCGGCCAATTTCTTAGCAAAACACCCGCCATTAGAAGGCCTTGAATTTGAAGAGGAACTTCCCGATGAACCTGCATTCCTCGTGGAAGAGCTTGTGATGGAAATAGATCCAAATATTCACTAAACCATGTACTTTGAAAGTGCTTTAAGAAATAATGAGCATCGTCAACTAGTAGCATGAGCTCGAATAGTCTTCTACAGTCCAGAAAAGAAATATGTACCACACTCCTCCTCGACAACCAAGGGGTGTTCTGACAATGAAGCAAAATATACGCCTTAATTATCAGGCTGGAACTCACTCTAGAATTTAGTATCGACGTTCTGGGAGTCTATGAGGATTCTTAGCTTATCATCAAGCAAATGAATTCAAAATACTAAGTAAAGACACCAAATTAGTTACCATATCTCAAACGGGCTAAACAGTTAAGGGAGCAATTCACCTTGGTGGAAAGCAATCATGTTTCATGATATGAAACTGCCAAAGCAGACTCATTCTCTAGTCCAATAGCAACATTGTCTATACCAGAAGGTGATCAAGTTAAAATTTTAATCGTCGAATGGCAGTTTCTACCTCCTTTGGAAGCTGTCTCAACTCCAACAGAATGCTTCAAAACAACCAGAAGTTGAATCTCCTCTTGTGAGAACTCCATTTGGGACTGGCAGTCATCGATTATGTATTGAACGGAGTCCTACCAGAAAATCCTAAAGAGAAAGAAAGCTTTCAATGATGAGCTCTTAAACTGCACTTCACTATACCATAAAAAAAATTTGTATGGGAAATCCTATGATGGGGTACTCCTTCATTGTCTGTCTTAAAATGAGACAGAAGAAACCTTAAAGGGGGTATATGTAGGCCAATGTAGGGCACATTTGCCAAGGCCAAAATTACACGGTCAAATCTATAAAGTAGGCTACTATTGCTCGACGATGGTCTCTAACACCATAAAATTTGCGAAGATGTGCCGGGAATGCCAAATTCAAGGAGACTACATTCACATACCTCCGAAAAACTTGCACCCAACTTCTATTTCCAGGCCATTTAAGGTTTGGGGAATGGATATTATCAAAAAAAATCCACCCGCCATTAGATCAGGTACATCATTTCATCCTAGCTGCTGCTAATTACTTCTCCAAGTGGGCTGAGGCAGCACCCTTAACCAAAGTCAAAGCAAGCAGGTTATTAATTTTGTAAAAACAAACATCATCTGTAGGTTCGGAGTACCAAAATGGTTATACCACAATAACAGTCCATAGTTCAATAATGAAAAGTTCTATAGGTTTTATGACAAATACGGGATTCAATGTTACCCGTCCACAGCCTACAACCTTGCAACAAACAGCTTGGTGGAAACATTCAACAAGACGATTTGCAAAATACTAAAGAAAATGGTCTCAGACAAGAAAATGTGGGGCACAAAATTGCCTAAAGCGCTATGGGCCTATTGGACTACTGTGCGCTGCTGCACTAAGTCTACACCATACTCCTTGGCATACGACTATGAAGCGGTAATGCCTCTAGAAATGCAACTCCCTTTTTTTCATATGGCTCTCACAGAAAATCTCACATAAGTGGAGAATGCAAAATTAAAACTCCACGAACTAGAGAGGCTCAACAAAAAAATCGTTGGTGGCCCGATAAAGCATTGAGCTATGCTAAGCTCGAATGGCCAGAGCCTTCGACAAAAAGGTGAAAGAAAGGTCATTTAAAAAGTGCAACTTTGTTCTAGCTGCCAAAAGATCAATCACTCTAACTCACAAATCAAAAGGGAAGTTTGAGACAAAATTGAAAGGGCCATTCATCATCGACAAGGTCTACTCTAATGGCACCTACACTGTCCTCATTATGGAAGGAGACTAATGTATAATTCCAATCAATGGAAAATTTTTGAATCAATATTACTCTTAAGGCACCTCATCCGTAAAATAAACAAGATCAATGGAGAATAATCCATGGACTCTGGAGAAAGTCATACACTAAGACTCTAGCAAAAGTCCATATGATTGATCCCTCTTAATGCCGCCAAAGGAATAAGTCAAAGACCCCAAATAAAGTCATATAAGACATTGGCCAACGTCTACTCATCTGGCTTTTGGTGAAACAAAACATGCAAGTCCTAGACCCTGGATAGAGTCATACCTTAACCAAAACCCATTTACATTCTGGTCTCTAAATGATATAGATATTGAAACCAATGTAAGTTTATGCAATGAAGAAGCCAAAATAGTTCCAAACAAAAGGGGATTTATGCGATGAAGAAGCCAAAATAGTTCCAAACAAAGGGGCAAGTGAAGCTTTAGAGTAAATAATATACAAAAGCAAGAAAATACATACCCCCTCTAATGGAGTCAAACCACCTTCACTTAAGGTTATTCAATGCTTAAGACGCTCTTTTCACGCTTTTATTGCCAAAGAAACCATACCAATATTCAGAAGAGGAAGGTAGAGTGAAGAAGAGTCGAGGGGTTTTAAAGCGAGAAGCAATGAATATAGTCACTCAATGAAAACTATACAAAAAAAAAATGGTAGTAGGTCGGTTCTATTATATAAAAACTATTGGGGCTTCTCTTGCGCAAGAGGCATCTAAGGTATTTTATGAGTAAATTTTTCTAATAACAATAATAATTATAATAATAATAATAAAGAAGACGTGGAGTATGACAGTGACCTAGGTCAAGGGTAGTGAGTAGTGAGTCCTTTTTTCTTTTCATGATCGAGAATACTTTCTCCCTTGGGCAGTGGATGCATGATGGCATGAAATATGTCTTATTGGAATAGTCACTTTTGTACTTAAAAACAAAACTTTTAACATACATATTATGGGTTGCAATTTTTCCATAAGAAAAATAGATAGCTACGAACCAAGAGTTAAAAGATATTATACAACTATATTACAAACAAACTAATCCAATCACCGACCTCTACATGGTTGGGAGTTGAGACAAGCCTTTAGTTGTGACAAGGACAACAGAAATACACATAGGGACATTTCCTTCATGGTTTGCACATATCAAAAATAGAGGAAACTGTTGAGAAGTCGGAGATACAAGGAATTGTTAAAATAATGGATGAACTATGTCTCGATTTTTTTAAACAGATATAATGAAATCAAATTCAAATTTCCTACAATCTCTTCCATCAATTATTACGTAGGTAGTATTTGATGATTGGATTTTAGGCTCGTTAGTATTGCGATGAAAGTAATAGTAGTGGCATTGGCTAACAATGTTAGTTTTGTTGAGGTGTTTATTTAGTAAGGACACCTTTAGAGGTGGATTTTTTCATGCCCTAACAAAAGTTGAGCTATTTACCTACACATTCTCCCATGTTTTTTTGTACTAACAGTACCCATGATTGGTAGAAAAGGTTAACTTTTTTGCAATATCACAAAATAACTTTATGCAAAATCACATATGCTTTAAGTGATGTCTCAAAGTGATTTTCTAAAAAGTCAACGAGGGCCTCCTGTTTTTATCTTCATTTTGTTTTTCACATTTTCTTCTCCATTTGTCACTATCCCCTTCCTCCATCGAGCTATGTTTCTCCCCTTACTCTTTTATTTTATTTTTCTCTTTTTAGGTATTGGCCAAGGTGGCTCGGACATAAGGTAACTCACATGTGTGGGAAGAGGAGACCAAACATGTTGGGTTACAAAGCAATTGAGCAACCCCTATGTTGTCGTCTATTTTAATTTAAATGTGCATTTTATGGTATATTTTTTTCCTAAACATAAAAAATTAGTACCTATGAGATGTAGATTAAATGTTGTGAGAATATCTAGGTATTAATACATTATTATTTGGTTGTTAATGTTATAGAAATACGTTGTTTTAAGTTATCAAAATGCCATCCTTTTTTATTTTAAACTTTCAATTATTGCATGTAGGTATGGAGTATAATTTATTTTATATTTCTTTGTCATCAATTCTGTAACACTCTAACCCGAGTTGATCTGGATTAGTGGCTAATTTCAGATGATTTGGTTGCTAATGGTGTTTTATTCTTGTTTTTGTTTGGTTTTAGGTTCTGGATAGGTAGTTGGGTTGAGTTTGACTTGGTTCAGGTAGACATAAGCCCTTTTTCGTAATATTGCATTTGTGTGATGTCGTCATTTCATGCATCATCTTAGTATTAATGCGTGTCTTTTGTTATGCTTGTTGATTTCCATAACTACGTCGCTTACCAAAGAAGTCATGTGTTTTCGTTAGACCCGCAATTGACTTGAACTAGAATTAATTGGAACAATTGGACCCTGTTGCAAAATGCTTTGATATTTATAAGCCACCGACCCTTTCTTCTCTTCAGTACACAGCTCTCTCTCTCTCTCTCTCTCTCTCTCTCTCTCTCTCTCTCTCTCTCTCTCGAGTCTTCTTCTTCTCCTCGTTCTTCCTTGCTTCTGTCGATCAAGTCAGGGGGGAGCATCGATGCATGTCCACGTTTGAGCATCACTCGTGTGAGTGGAGGTGAGCTTGAGTTATTGCAGTGCTTCTTCTCTCCCTTCTTCTTCCTTTTGTTCTCATTATCGATTGGTACAAGTACTCACGCTTCTCGTTTCCTCTTCTTTTGCATGCATGGGTTCACCATTCTTGGAGAGTCACAGTTTTGTGTCTCTGGTATCAATGTACCTGTCTTGTCTTGTGGTAATCTTCCCTTTCGTTCTTTCTTGTTTCCTTCCTTTGAATCATGCCTTCACTACTTGTCTTCCATATTTGGTTGTTTTCTTTGGCTGTTTTCTCGCCTCTTGTCACAACCCGAGCCCAGGGACCGGGGGTCAGAGAAAGTCTAACCAATGACACACGTACTCCCGTGCATGCATGCCTGAACCCCGTCCAAGCATACACACACAAGGGATCATTCACACGTGCAAACAACTGTACGCGGAGCTGTACATATCAAGGCATACAACAATATACCAAGAGACATAATGGATTACAAAAGTATTAACTGATGACAAGAACAATTACAAGAACGTATGACAATAGAGTGGGCTTACACCAATCAAAAATCAAAATACAGATATCACTCAAAGCCCACGTTACAAGCACAGAAAAATCCCCTCAATAGACTCAGACTCAAATGAATGGGGAGAACAAAATGATGCACACCGTACTCTGGAGGATGGATCAAGTCCACTCCTCTAGGCCGGAGGGGGCCTCGCGAGCCTCTCCTGGAGTCGGGTCGACCGACGCAGGACCTGGAGAGGGATCTGAGCCTGCAACACACAAGGACAACTCATAAGTACAACGACTTAGCAAAATATAAGCCACAAGAAGGTAACACAAATTGTGTCTAATCATGAATAATAGTCACAGTGCAAGATCCATAGAAATCATGTTCGTATACTAAGCAATTATGCAATGAATAAGCATGCTATCAGAATCATAAACAGATAACAGTCAAAGTGGCTACTACATTGGCCATTTTCTCCCTTTCGAGAGCAGTCGGAATGAGAACACCAGCGACCGGGCCAGGGTACGCATGGGTCTCTAGTTCCCGGGGTCCGGAGTCCCAGGACAGAACACTCTGCAGAGGCAAACACATAAACTAAACCAAAGTTAACCCCGTCGGGTATCCTAAGGCTGAGGCTCAGTAGTGCCATATACCAATCACAATCAAATCGGATGATGCACCTCAATCAATCAATCATATCACATACATATCTCACATATCACATATCACACTGAACGAACAGTAGAAAGTGCATCACATATACGGATACTGAATGCAAATCATGATCATACGCTGAATGCAAATCATACGGATACTGATACTGAATGCAATTAAGCAATAAAAGAAGCACTGACAATGAGTATCAATAACAATCACTAACTCAGAACTCAAGTACTCCACCGGAGCAACGATAATAGAATGGTCCCGCCCGGGCTTCGCTCTGGGGTTGCAGCATTTCACACAGAATTGAGAGGTCCAGCGCAGAGCACATAAAAGGGCATAACCGAAATCAATATGCTGTACAAATCAGGGTACCTTTACGAATCAAGGTCAATTACAAGCCAATCCTAATCTATTTATCCAGTATTTCTAACCGTGCATGCTGATGTAGTTTTAAGTTATTCGATGCACCATTGTCTAGTGTTGCAGTGTCAGGGGTGTGCACCGAAGTCCCTTAAACCAACACCCATGGGGAGGTGCTAAACAACTGGATATCAAGCATGAATGATTCACAGCCCTCGAGATCATTCATGTCATGCAAACATTCCATTGGGCATGTTCAGGTTAGCTACATTCTAACATGAAGTCATATACGGTCTCTTGCTTAAGCCTAGTCCTTTTTATTCCTTTTTTTTTTCCAGGTTCACACGGTGTAGCCGTAGGTAACCTTACGGCTTAGCCGAGGCATCTTACGCTTATACACTGCGGCTGAGCTGAGGTTCCCCAAATGTCCATCCGGATTTACGGCTCACCCGTATTTTGCTCTACGGCTCAGCCGTATCCTGGTCCACGGCTTAGCCGTAAGACAATGTACGGCTTAGATCAGGCTGGGCCGTAGAAGAATGGCATTTTGCCAACTCTCAGTTATTTTCAGATATTAGTCTGTACTGTTCTACGGTTAGGGTTACGGCTGGGTCTCGGCTTAGCCGTAAGCCAATTCCCAGCTTAGCCGTAGCACATTTCACGGTGTAGCCGTGAATGCTCGGACTCATTTTCCTGCAACAGTTACAGTCATACAGAAAGTGAACAAAACGACTGAAAACAGGAAAATAACAGGGAAACAGACTCAAGGGGGCTGTCTAACACTGATACATACAGTAAAGAGCATGAAACAAACAATCAAAACACTACCAATCGGTGTTTATTCTACTTGTGCTTATACTTGCCTCACGGACGAAAATCACGCACACACAGTCGTTGCTTGGCTCAGTCCGCTGGAAACACACACAACTGGCTCCTTTCTTCCTCCCTCACGCAACAGAGACGAAGAAGGAAAGAGAGAAAGAGAGCTGAACGGGAGAGAGAGACAAGCTAGAGAGAGACAGAGGCGATCGAAAGAAAGAAAGAGAGTAGTTGGGATATTTATAACTTAAAATGAGTCCAAATTACAAATAAGTCCAAACAACTTACACAAATGTCAGTTTGAGTCAAATGACGGTCCAACGAGAGCAAACGAAATCATTCGAATCCAAAACAGTTACGAAGATCAACAAGCTCAACGAACTACACGCGATGACGCTAGAATGACGCAAAACTGACAAAGGCAATCCAAAGCCAAAATTACGAAAAAGGGCTCGAACTACCTAAACCAAGTCAAACTCAACCCAAACGATCTCTCCAAGACTCACAACCAAAGGAAAACAAAAATCAAAACACATTTAACGATAAAATCACACGCAATTACCCACTAATCCGGATCAAATCGGGTCGGAGTGTTACACCTCTTGACCCCGGTTTCCTCACTATCTGTTCATGATGCAGGATGTTGGGTGGATCATGTCGGTGGAATTCCTTCTTCGTGGACCTTGCTAGCCGTTGCTATGCTGGCAGTGGCGTGAGCATTGAGTTTCATTCGTCGAAAGATGGAGGATGTTTTCACTTGACAAGAGTTTGCCAACTTTCTAGGTGGAATGGGCGAACGGATGATCAGTTAACATTGAGGAGGTGATTTGGTGGCCTAGTGCGTAAATGGTTGCTACTCTGGTCGTGTGATAATGCGTTGCTTCACGCTAGGTTTCCTGTCGAAGTCTAGTTTAGCGAGATGACGTCAGGATGAGAAGGGTCTGCTGTGGATTGAGGACTTGGCGGCAAGTATAAGTATAACTTGGTTAAACCATGTGGGTATGTATTTGATTAAGATTAAATCATGTATTCTTGAGTATGAATGATGTTTACAGCCCATTTCGTGATCATTTCCCTCTACTCTAAGTGATTTCGTCAGTTTGGTCATGTTTCGATGATTCTGTAATCAGTTCAGAAACTGCTTTGTGTGTACCACGGCTAAGCCGTAACTCACCTTCGGCTTAGAGTCCAGAGAGGGGAAAAACTCAGTTTTCTTCTACGGCCAGGACATGGCTAAGCCATATATTGTCCTACGGTTAAGCCGTAGCTCAGCCGTGACCCAGCCGTAAATCAATACAGGGTGCCGGTTTCTGGATTAACTGCAAGTAGCAATTTGATAGACTTTCTACAGCCCAGCCACGGCTAAGCCGTAGAACAGGACACGGCTAAGCCATAGAACAAAATACGGGTAAACCGTAATTGCGGACGAACAGTAAAGGGAACCGCGGTGAGCCGCAGTGCTGATTACGGCTACGCTGTAAAATGCCTACGGCTAAGCCGCATGTTCACCTACGGCTAAGCCGTAGAACAGGACACGGCTAAGCCATAGAACAAAATACGGGTAAACCGTAATTGCGGATGAACAGTAAAGGGAACCGCGGTGGAGCCGCAGTGCAGATTACGGCTACGCCGTAAAATGCCTACGGCTAAGCCGCATGTTCACCTACGGCTAAGCCGTACCACCCCTGAGAAATGAATGAAAAGCTAGGAGTAAGAAAGAGACCTGCTATGGCCTTCATGATAGAATGTAGATCACCTAGACTTGCCCAATGGTATGAATGTATGACATGAATGATTCGAGGGCTGCGAATCATTCATGCACGTTATCCGGTTGTTTAGCACCTCCCATGGGTGTTGGTTTAAGGGACTTCGGTGTACATTCCCGATACACTGCAACACTAGACAATAGTGCATCGGACAACTTAAAACTACATCATCATGCACGGTTAGAGACACTGGATAACTAGAATAGGATTGGCTAGTAAAAGCTCGTGATCCTTACAAGGAAATCTGATCGCATGGCATATTGACTTCGGTTCTTGTCCTTTTATACACGTTCTACGCTGGGGCACACGATTGGATATTTCTAGCTCTGTCCATGGTTAATCCCGGGTGGAACAGCGGTCTTGCATGTTCGATCTTACTATTTGATATACATGAGTTAAGATGCCCTTACTTCGTTATCATCCATTAGCTTGTTGGTTTGATCTGTTCAATTGGATATGGTTGTTGATATATGCTTAACAAGACATGCACGTCACGTTCTGATAAGATACATGTTCAGCTATGCACGTTATGATATGCATGTTCTTATATTGATTGACTCGATATAGTCCGGCACTACTGAGCTTCAGCCTTAGGATCCCGACGGGGTGAATTTGGTGTAGTTTCATGGCCTTGCTGCAGTAAGGAAACGTCTTGGGGAATCCGGACCCCAGGAAATTGAGACCCATATGGCCTATGGTGTTCTTTGCACGATATAAGATCCCGTGTGTATGTTCAGACTTTTGTATCAGCCTTTGGATATTATATCTTTGTTCTTGTGTGCCTCGTGTCTCTTGTTGATATTTTTAGCTTCCGCATACATATTTTGCACGTATGGTTTCCCTTGTGCGTGTGCATCTAGACCGGGTCTAAGTGCATATGCATGGGAGTGCGTGTCTCCTGGGCTCGGGTTGTGACAAATTCTACGGGCCATAGTATCATACCATCTTTTGGACATCCAAAATGCTAAAATGATTCTTGAACATTCACTACTCACTGTCAGGAATAGCAGTAGAATGATTTTTGCTTAATTTGAAAAACAAGGAGAACCTATTCTTGGTGAATCAATAGAGTAGGTTCAATTATGATGGTGAATGTTGAAGGTTTATGGTTAATTCTTCTATTGTGCCATTTTATGAATCCTCTGAATTGTTAGGATAAGCACCTAGTGTTTGAGAAAAATTGCTGAGATGAGATAGAGTCAGCCTCATAAATTCAACAAATAGAAAATTAGAACAAACTAGTAATTTTCATTCATTCCCTTCTATAATTTACATGGGTTCATGACTCTAACCTCTAGGATGCAGGCTATTCACAATATTGACAACTTGTAACCCCTCCCTTCGATTTCAAATGTGGTCAAAATACAATAATGACAAGTTACACATAATTACAACATTATAGAAATTTGGTAAGAATACAAGCCAAGTGACCGAATGGGCTCGATCATTGAAGGCCTATAACTTGTTTTACATCTTCTTCTTTTCTTTCTTCTCGTAATAGTTCGCAGTGTTGTTCTAATCTCTACCTCTGACATTTGGACATTTTGTACATCGGTTTGAGAGCTAAATATTAAATTTAGAATCACCATAGTCTTTGATAATCACTGCTTTTCACTGTGGACTACATTTGTGCAAAATCCAATAAGGTAGTTGATTCTTGCATTAACAAATGGCAAAGGTTGTGTCACTCTGATCCCATGCATTTTTTAGGATCAGAGTGATTCCATGAAAGATCTTTTCACAACCCCCAAATGGCCTTTTACAACCTTGGTGGGAGAATTAAAGAGAACTATAGTTTCATCACTTGAATGTTGGTAGTGCAAATTCTCTTCCTTCATAGGGTTTCAAAGGATTAGAGAAGGCTTCTTCCTCTCTGGAACAACATCTCACCTTATATTGGTGAAAGAAAAGGAGTTAGAATTCAAAATAAAGCAAAAAGCTGCTCGAACTGTGGTGGCTATGACAGAATGTGAGTGGTCACTGTAGATTACACCTGCAAGAGCCTGACCACAAACATTCAATCACTGCCCTTTTAGGCCCAAATTAACTCCAAATTTTATGAAACTTGCAGGGAACCCTTCTAATACTCTTTTGAAACTGCTGTAAGGGTCTCACCATGATTTGAGTTCCATAGGTTAACAAGCTTTGTCTCTTTGACTTCATGTAGAATGTAGGCATGGATCACTGTCCTGATCAGTTAGAACTTGAATGACCTCAGATGAATCTAAAACTTTAAGAAATTTATTCTAAACATATTTTGAGGTCTCTGCGCAAATTTCAGCTAAAATGGTCTTCTGGAAGTATGAATTTACTCGATGACCAATTGGTATTTGGTACCTGTTGGGTCAGGGCTCAAATGAAATCCAATTGACATGAAGCTTTGAAGAGTTGTCTTTGGACATGTTTTGGACCCTTCATGTGAGTTTCACCTGATTTGATCTTCTGAAAATATGACTTTGCCCAGTGACCACTAGGGACTTTGCACAGTGACCACTGAGTGTTGGGACCTTCTAAATTAAGCTAAAATAGAGTCCGATTGACCTAAGACTCTGAGGAGTAGATCCTAAGCATGTTTTCAGCTCTCCATATGAGTTCTCAACTGGCTTGGCCTTCTAAAAGTATGACTTTGTTCAATGACCACTTAATATTGGCTCAGTGACCATTTGGTTGTTGGTAACTTCTAGATTTGAGCTCAAATGGAGTCTAGTTGCGCTCAAACTTTGGAGAACTGACTCTAAATATGTTCAGGTCTTCATATACATTTCACCCCCTTCAATCTCCAAAAAAACTTGACTTTGTTCACTGACCACTGGATGCTGGTGTCTCCTAGGTCAAGGCCCAAATCGAGACCAATTGTTTTGAAATTTGGACACAGCCTCCTAAATGAATTTCATCAACTTTGACTACCTAGAAGCAGTACTTCAAATCTTGTAATCCCAAATCCCTCAGTTTTGCAGTAATTAAAATCCTTTATGAGCTCTCTTTAAGCTAAGTGAATGCTTCAGGTGACTGAATCCTTCAAGCCACCCCTTAATTTGTGAATTTGTCATTGATTGTGATTTTTGATGAGCCAACACCTGACAATTAATTTAGACTGCCCTATTAGTGGACAATCTCTTGGATGTGCCATAGATATAAAACATGTGGCGGTTTGAAGTTGTAAACTGGTCTGCATTAGACTTTCTTATATTGGTTAATCTTTGAGGTGGCCTTCAATTTGTTAGCTGGACTTTGCTCTCTAGGGACAGTATACCTGATGCACAGTGGAAAAATGCAAAGTGATCAAATACATTTTACTGAAACTACGGATTGACATGAGGCTCATACGTCATCTTCCCAACCCATCTATTAAAATCTTATAAGTTCAAATCGTATTTCAACCCATCTACATTAATCATACTTCTTCGGCACAAAATCCCATTCCAAGATAAAGAAAATATGCTTCAACACAAATCTAAATTCCATAAATAGTATGACACACCTACAACTACAAGTTCAAAATGGTCAATTTAGTGGTTACCTATGACAAAGCCGATGAAGGGGAAGACCGAGTTCAGGGCTTTGACGATTTACGGTTTGCAAAATCACGACCCTCAATGGCAAGGAAGACCTAAGAATCACAATAGAAGCTCCACCGACACTATCAATTTTGCATATTCGCAAAGAAATTGGCAAGAGGGAAAAATGAGGGAAAATGATGGGGGAGAAGAAGAATTATAAACAGTAAAATCAGAGAAAACGGGCCCTTAAGTAAAAATAATATGTGAAATTCTAAGTTTTTGCGATGTCGTCTAAAGTAAACTTGCGATTTCACATAAAGTAAACTTGTGATTTCGCAAAATCTTTGACTACCATCCCTTTCAATAAATGCGCTCAGTACGAAAGTTATGAAAAAGTATATAGGTAAATAGCTTGGTTTTAGTAAGGGCATAGTAAAATCAACCCCTAAAAGTGATTGTACTAAAAAAAAAGCCCTTTTGTTAAGGTAAGTCTCGTTTGTGGTGGATTAGATCGCATGTAGGTATGTACTGATTGGTTACATACATACGGATATTCAAGTTAAAAAGTGGTTTTAAATGGCGTTTCATGTGGTGGACGAAAAGATGGAAATGGGTTTGGTGGACGAAAAGATGGAAATGGGTTTGACTAACAGGAAGAGCAGCAGGAGTCATGTAAATCGGATAAGTCATGGATGGAAAATGACTTTTCGTTTGTTATCGTGGATTTGTGGCCGGCCAAACATTGAATATGGCTAGTGATGGGATTTTTTTTTTAAATATTGTTGGCTTAGTGGAAGATTCCTGTCTTCGATGTTGGACTCTACAAACTCTAGTTAGAGATTAATGAATAATGACATATTGGCCATCGGGTACATTGAAGAGAATCTACACAAACCCTTATATGAAAATGAAGAAAAAAAAATGAACTAAACTCAGTATTCTTTCTCCCATAAAAATCAATATTCCAATGTAAAAGAATAGTTGGGGGGCACCATCTCCCTTCCGCAATGAACTACACTAACCATGTCATACAAACTCACTATGCCAATCCACTCCTGACCTTGCAGTGTGACAGACCTTCCTTCCATGGAAACAATTAAGGAAAAATTCCTAGTAGTTTCCGTGAATTGAAGTTGTACAGTGTTGATGTTGAGGGACTTGGGTGAGCGAGTGTGTAGATGTGTGAGAATTTACTAGTGAAATGAGAAAAAAAAAAGAATAATTATTGGGGAGCCAAGGGCAATGTAAAAAATCATATAATTCTCATAATGTCTGGGGTTTTCCAAAATTTATGGGGAAACCGTAGCCCCCTTCCCCTCTCTTAGTTCCACCCCTAATTTCAATCATCACTTCATTTAGACCACCAGACGGACCTAAGTTACTAAATTTGTTTACACAAGGAAAGCTCTTTTTACTTAAATACATATTTCTTTGAAAAAAGCTATATATATACATTTAATGAGTCCTAATCAAATGATGTTTTTAACAACCATGTCTTCCCAATGGGTATAACTCTCTCCTTGGAAATTTATTGTCAACAAAAAGAAAAGAAAAAGAAGAACCAAATTGTTTAAGAAAGATGGAATCTTTTTCAAAGTGTAGCCTTTACTGAAATATTTTAGGAAAATGTTGTAGAAAATATAGTTTATTTTAAAAATAGGATAGATAAAATATAGGAAATGATATGTTAATGGAAAAGAAGTTCAAGAAAATAAAAAAAAAAAAGTCAAAAGAAACACACGCATAAGTAGGAAGCATTTGAACTGATTGATTTGTACATTCAACTATTGATTAGAGTATGTTCTTATTTGTTCTTTCTATGTACTTCCCTCAATTACTTTGGTATGTTTGCTATAGATTAAGGAGATACTTTTCTCATCATGTTACCCCTATCATCAATTTATGATTGGTTTAAGCACTCAACCATATGCATAGCTAATAACTCATAAAAGATTAAAAGGATAAAACAAAGATTAAAATGGTGAGAAAGGTAATTCTTAACATTCTTATTATGTTTAATTTGAGAAAATATCTAAGATCCTAATTAGAGGAAAACAGTTGCCTGGCACCTTTCTTTTCTTTTCTTGTATTTCTTCTTTTTACACATAACGACTCGAACTCACATTCTCTTCGGTGTCCCAGACAAGCCCGGGACGAATTGCCTGTCATAACAACTAATCTCAGGCAATGGAGAGAATGAACCACAACTCCAATCTGAGTGCGGAATGTTGACATCCCAATTCCCAACTGAGGAAACAGAGAATCCATAACTAAATCAGCTTCTGCCTTTTAGCTTTACTCTACTACTAGTCTCACTCAAACCTTAATGAATACAATAAAAGAAGCAATACACAGAATGATCAAACGTCACCACACCTTTCGTCTTTGGAAAATGAAAATTCGCATCAACGTCTCTGTTTTTTTCCTTCTTTTTGTTTTTTTATTCTTCCAAGGATGATCTCATGTTGCATTTCACTAACATCTTGGCTGATTATGAGTTGGAAGTCCACCATTGACAAGTCCACCATTGACGCTCTCATATTTCTCTCTTTTCCATTCAAAACACGTTACGCAAGTAATGTAATACTTTGTTGTGTCATACTCCAGTTTGTTCAGTGGCTTCATATTTTCCTCTGCATAGTTGACTTGAGTCTTTCATCATTCCCATCCAGGACTAAGTCAACCACGTCTTGCAACTTTCTAGTGGTCATGATATATTCCACCCAACCACCTTGAATTCCCTCACTTTTATGCACCGGAGGAATTTTCGTCCATAACCATAGCATTTGGATTTACTAATCTTTTGTCACTAATTGTGCCTCTTGTCTTCAATCAAACAACACAAAGGCATATGTTTGTTCACTTCTACTTGACATAATCTTTTTACTTTTGCACAATCACATATGCGCCCAGAACCTACTTTAGGGAGGCTATAAAGAGGAGCATTAACCCAGGTGAAGAACATGACCGATTAAAGTGGCACAAACATAGAGCTTTACAGAGATGGGAACCAACATTCTGCATCTTCTAATGATTCTAGTTGTTTTTCTTCGACTCATTTCTCCGAATGCTGCCCCTATAACAAGTAATAAATCCCTACTACAGCCCTTGTGCCATTGAAATAAACTTTCTTTATTAGGATGCCTATATTCTCTTTTAAACCTAAGTTTCTTCTTTCGCTACAGGAACCCGAGGCCTGTTGCAAGAACCTCGTCATCTGAAAGTCTTAGACAATGGCCAGCAGGTATTTTATGAATTTGATGATGAGAATCATTTTCTATGATCTGTCCATGAGACGTATAGTTGCTTATGCAAATTTGCTCAAAGGATTAGGCAAATAACTAAATTATAATGCTCGCAACTTGCACAAAAATTGAGAGAGAGAGAGAGAGAGAGAGCATGCTGTATTTACTCATAAATCCTTAGCCTTAACAATATGGTGTAATGCAGCAGCCCGACTATCAATCAATGTGTACAACCCATGTTTTGTTAATGCAAAGCATTCATAATCGTAACTCAAGGCCCCTTCTACTAGAAAATCCTAACTATTATATTCATGGCAACTAATAAGCAGTTCAGAACATAAAGCTAAAGTAACCCAAGCCCCCCCAGACCACAACCCCCACTTCCCTTCTTTCCCCCAAAAACAAGAAATAAATAGAGGAAAAGAACCATGTCTATGATCTTCCAGTTCAGAACTCCACGCCTATGGAGTCCTAAATTTGCTGTGGGCATCGCCAGTTCAATGGTGATGATCAAAGAACCATAGCATCACAGACAACCAATTAGGCAGCTCAGGGGACTCTACATTTATTTGATCATTGCATAAAGTCCAATCACTGTTCATATTGTTGATTAACACAATTTCAACTGAAAAACCAGACAATCACCAAAGAAACCTGCAAAGAGGAAGACATCAACGGAAATGTGGAATGTGGATTTAGAAAACCCTGATTATCCAGGATCTGTGGCAACAAACAATCATCACTCCCATACTGCCACCATCGCCATGAGAAAAGGAGTGAACTAGACAGATTGTAGCAAGAAGGAAATAGAGGCCACCACCTGTAATTTGACACCCATTCAATGTACTTTCTATTGGGTTTATTCTTGGCTTATTTTCTGAGCTATGCTGGTATAATATTTGTTTTCCTTTTTCCATTCTTTTTTAACCCAAGGGAATGATCTAATGAACTCTACTGTCATGTCTACATGTGCATGATGATTTGCTTATATTCTAAAATGAAGTGCTGTAAAAATGTAATTGAAGTTGGTTTCACTGACAGTTGAAGTCATCCATTAATTCTTTCCAATATATGTCTGTTGCATTAGACCCTTTTTTTCCCCTTTTTTTCTGCTAAATTGATTGACTAATATCTTAGCTGTTAACTGTAATCAAAGTCTCTTCAGTAAATATTTCCTTCCCCAAGGTTAAACATGTCATGTCTATTATCCATAGATGAAAGAAATACAGCCCAGAACAGAGTCCTTGTCTCTTATCTGCTATTGAACTTCAACCAAATACAGATTTCTGTCTTGTATCAACAATTGAAATCCAGCTGCAAAACTTGGGCAATTTCATTGACCTTCTTCTCTACAACTGACATTGTTTTTCCATTTCATTTACTTAATATAGAAATAGATACATGCAAAATCTTTTTCCCCCACATTCGATCCAACATTTTCTTTTTCCAGGTTTCATGTGACAATGTTGTCTCAGGGGACAGAAAACATTCTCCCATGATCAGTGCAGCTCCTTTGATACCTATGATCTGGCATCTGGCATGATTTTACATTCACTGAACCTTAACTCGGTGTACGTTTGAAAACTCAAAAAAATCTATGATTAGGACATCATCAAATTTTAATGGCTGTTAAATCAAGGACTAAAATAATCTAGTTGGGCTGATTTACTGTTTCCCCAGAGAAATTCTCATCTTCCTTCCTCCCACCAATACACATGCATCTAAGTGGGCCCCATAAACTAAATTGGATATAATTGATATGCACTCTACTAGTAGAAGAACATTCAACATTACTTATGAAAGAAAATGTGCACGTTGGATTTCGACATTCTAGAGACCAATAATTAAAGATAGAAGCATGGCCATAAAAATGATAAGCAAAAACAACAATGCAATCCATGTCATGGCTCTCAGAGGGCATCAAAGGCAAGTTAAATGGAATATGTTGAAATTTCAGAATGAATGCTTGGCAGGTGACTTGTATGATGTCTTGTTAGGCTATGTACGTTGATTTGCTATTGACATCTTTATTGTTAGAACGTCATGATAGTTTGGAATGGGCAAAGAGAATTTATGCAACTTACCCAAAGTGGTTGGAATAGGCTTGGATGATGATAATGGTGAGATTTATTATTAGAAAATGCATTGGATCTTCTATTATTGTTCTCTATTTCTGTGGCTGAAACCGACCATCAGAAGGCACAGCAAGAATTGAAAACAAACTTCGAATGGTAATATTAATCAGAAGTCATAATTCCGGAAGATATTTATGTGTTTAACGCAAGCTAGTGTGCTAGTTCTTAGCTTAGTTTCATATTGGGTTAGTGATGATAAATATAAAGGAGAATATAGCAGCCAGTTCACTCCTTAAATTAAAATATCTTGATTTTATTTTTACGTTGAGATCACAATTAGAGAAGAGTCCTAACAGATTTGAGATACTAATTACAAAAGATCTGAAATTCCAATTTTTATTTATAGCATATCTTATTTATTAGTAATCCCAATTAAACTTTCATTTTTATCTGTGAAAGTTTTGCTACTGTTAACCATTACTAGGAGTATATATTGTTTTTTAAACTGTATATTTGTGTAAATGACAACTTCACCAACAATGAAAAACACATGAGAGGGTACATGTCAACCAATGATTCATTTTGTGGTCCCATCATAGGTAGGACATTTTTTTAGGTTTTTTTTTTGTTTAAAATACTATGAATAATTTGAGTGACCATAGGTTAAACAAACTTTCCTTTTTCTTTTTTATAAAGAAATTTGAGGATTTTACCGGAAAAAACCCCTTGGATGTATATTAATCACGATTAGGCCACAATTTTTAGTGTACACTGATCGGATCCATAAAGCCTGATCATGTGAAAAAGAAATTTGTGAGAGTCAATCAGCCCTACATACAAAAAAGAAAAAAAAAGAAAAAAAAAAAACAAAAGCACAGAGAAGAAAGGAAGAAGTGAGGAGAAAAAAGAAAGGAAGAGGAAGAGAGGAATAAAGGAAAAGAAGAGAGAGAGGAAGAAAGGAAGGAATATAAGGAGATGAGAGGAAGAAAGGAAGGGATTTTTTTTTTTTTTTTTTTTTGCCTTTTTCTCTTCTTGCTCCTCTCTTCGTCTCTTCTTCTTACTTTCTACCTCTCTTCCTCTTCTTCTTCTTCCTCCTTTCCTCTTTCTCCTCTCTTCTTCCTTTCTTCTCGACATTTTTTTTTTTTTTTTTTGTATGTAGCGTCACTCCGCCCTACATATGAAAAAGAAAATGAAGAGAAGAAAAGAAGATGAGAAAAGAAAGAAGAAAGGAAGAAGAGAGGAAAAGAAAAGAGAAGAAGAGAGAAGAAAGAAAAGAGAAGAAAGGAGAAAGAAGAAAGAAGAAGAAAATAAAAACCTTAAAAGAAGAGGAGGAAAATTAAAAAAAAAAACCTTAATCCATCCCTTCTTCTTCTCTTCTTCTTGTTTTATTCCTCTCTCTCTCTCTCTTTCTCTTCTTTCTCCTTTCTTCTTCTTCATTTCTTCCTCTCTTCTTCTTCCTTTCTTCCTCCTTTCTTCTTCCTTGGTTTTTTCCTCCTCTATTCTTCCTTTCTTCTCTATGCTTTTTTTTCCGTATGTAAGGCTATGTCGGCCACACATTCAAAAAATATATATATATTTTGCACACAATCACGCCCCATGGACTTGATCAATGCACACTAAAAATTAAGGCCTAATTGTGATTAGTGTACAAGGAATTTTTTCTAGTAAAATCCTCAAAAAATTTCAATAAACAAAACACAAAGGCAAAAACCGGTAAAATCCTCAAGAAATCTCAGTAAACAAACCACAAAGGCAAAACAACAGTCCATAAACCAAACACACCGCCACAAAAGAAACCACCACTTACTCATCCTCTCTTAGTTCCCTACCCCCAATCCAAAATAAAGTATTGTTCCAATAGTTAATGAGTTTAGGCAGCATATGAGCACCCTCGTTCTTAGATATAGGCACAAAAGTAAATCTGAAATAATCAAAAGATAAGACTCAAGTATTTGATATCCAAAATTATTGAAACAGTTGAGAGCGTCCGTCACCTACTTGGCATCTAATATAACACAAACTTCGTAAAAGCCTGTCTTTGTGTTTGTAAGAGCGAAGAAGAGCACACTGGCTTTGGTCTCCTTGGAGGAGAAGGCTTCTAGACCTTGGCGTGTACCTGCATTGACAAGGGCAGATGTAGCTGTTAGCACGTGGCCGGGGGTATTCAAAAATTTTCAGAACTAAGACCTCTAAAAATTCTATTTTAGTATTTGACTTTTTCACTGCACCAACACCACTCAAACGAGAATCCGGTCAATTGCCTCTATCATCATCATCATTATCATTATCATTAAAGCTTTATCCTAATTATATTGTGGTCAATTCCCTCCATACAAAAAAAAAAAAAAAAATCCTTTTGATTTTACAAGAGAACTGAAGACTTTTCCATTTGCTGCCCTAAAAGTTCCTCTTGTGGGATCCTCTACTACAAACATGAATTTTGGAGCCATCACCCTAATATAATCAGGATGGGGATAGGATAAGTGCCATACAATTGCCTCCATCTACTAAATGCAGGCCTTTATCCACTAACATGGCAGACAGAGACTGCACCACGAGAAATAAAAGGACTATGGACTGCCTTCACTCTGCACAACCTTCTCCTCCTCATCTCTTTCTTTCTTCCTTATCAGCCTTCTGTTTTTTTTTTTTTTTAGTCTCCTCATTTTAAGACAAGCGGTCTTGAACATGCAACCAGACACGAGCTTGTGGACATGATGTTCATGGGCTGACTCATGCTGACCTGAAGCACACCTAGGCCTAGCCCCCTTTATCAAAGGACATGTTATGCAGTCAAGATCCAGCCCACACACTACAGGCTTAAATAGTTAAATGCCATTCTGAGTCCCACCCCAATTCAGAATCGATAAAACACTGGAGCCAGGAGTAACCCATTTAACAATCTGGCCTTTTGCCCAAAATCAAAGCCTCTGGCACAGGAATTAAGTCAACTCTAACCCCTCCTTATGATCCACTACACTTACTTGAGCACCACAGTTGGAGGCGAATTGCTGCTGACCTTTACTTGTAAGACTGGGCAATCAACGGTGCAGCATTACGTGTCTAAGGAAATTGCAGGGCTAATGGCCTACCAAACGGCAATACAAACACGGACACAGCTAGCTGCCAAAGTATGTATACCTTTCCGCTCCCTTGCAGTCAAAACCTAATACAGGTTAGGCAAGCCACATCAATATGGGACGGTCATCCAAGTCGCAATGGTCCTGTAATTAGTAAATGAAATCCAAACCCACATCGATGAGATGGAGATATAGAGATAAATATCCCTTTCCCAGTACCCAGTTGCCATGTGTGTTGCCCACTACCATCAGGGATCATATCATACCCATAATCATTATTCCAGAGAAGGGTCTCTAAACCACTAAACCATGAACAAAAGAAAGAAAACAACATCCAATCTGCAATTGGCAAAAGAAAGAAAACAACATTCAATCTGCAATTGGCAAAAGGGGGCCTTTCTGATCGAAAACAAATATCGCCCAAGGCTAGCCCAAACAACCACAATAGGATCAGAACAACAAATTTTATCTTTCCCTGAAAGACAGTAAAAAAAATAAAATAAAATTATTTAAACCCCTTCAGATATGGAGATTGGAGAAGAAACAATTTTCTTTAATACCTTCATATTTACAACAGCAGAACATAAACAAAAAGAATAATCAAACTCTAATTCTAAAAAGTTTTTTTTTTTTTTTTTTTTTTTGCTGCTCATTAAGATAAAAATCACTGCTGCTGGCTGCTGTTGTGCTCTGCTGAAGGAGGAGGAGGAGAACCACTCCTCCTGTTCACAGAAAAACTTACCCATATCTCCCTTCTCCTCCTCCTCCTATCTCCTCCCTCCTCTCCACCCTCCCTGTAAACCATACCCTCTCCAGCCTTCTTCCCCTCATCTTCCTCCTCCTCAGGCATCTTGTATCTGCAAACAGGGCAAGATCCATGAAGCCCCAACCACTTCTCTATGCACTCAGAATGATACTTATGATTACAGGGCATCTGCCTCGCTTCCCCCACCATCTTCTCCAAGCAGATGGAGCACTCCTCCCCATCGCCTTCCTCCGCCACCTCCACTCTCGGCATCATATCGATCGACGCCTTGGACGCCGGTGGGGGACCCTTGTTTCCCGAAGACTCCACCAACTCACGGAGGAAGGCTTCCAAGTTACTGCCTCCTCCTCCTCCTCCTCCTCCTCCTCCTCCTTCCAGGATGATCATGCCTTGGGTGAATGGGTTGATGATGATGATTCGGTCAGTCCTCCTCGTCTCTCGATGATGATTATGATGATGATCTGCTGCATCATTGTCTTCATCTTCATCTCCGTCTTCGGTTGTTGTTGTTGTTGCTGTTGTTGGAGGAGAGGGTCCTCCTCCTCCTCCTTCCATGATGCTCAAGATGAGAGGGAACAGGATGGAGAGATCTCTGTTCCTGGAATTGATCAGTTGCTCCAGAAACGTATTCTCTCGCTCTGACGATTCCGATGAGTCCATGAGAGAGAAAAAGAAAGAAAAAGAACCCACCAAACCAATCAACGAAGATACAGAAAAAGGGGAAGAAGGAAGAGGAGAGAGAGAGAGAGAGAGAGAGAGAGAGAGAGCTATCTTATATTATGACTATGACTCTATGAAGGAAAAAAGAGCAGATATATATAAAAACAATAAAGGACGTCCACAGGAAAGAAGTGGAAAGTCTGTGGGCATGGTAGGACAGGACGAGGAAGGTTGTAGAACAATCTAGACAAATTCAAGGGTTCAATTTTTACTTACTTATCCATGCTGTATCTTTTTTTTTTTTTATTCTTTTTTAATGCTTATCTTCTGTGCTGACTGCTGACGACACACTGATGCACACATATACATTAACACTGAAACACATGGAGTAGCAAACGTTGGTCGATTCTGCTGTAGAAACAGGTCCATTAAATGGGTGGACCCACAGCTGTGAAATTTGTTAATTCATGCCGATCGGACTCCTTCCATGACGTCGGTTTCATTCAAATCAATTCATGTTTTTCCGGATGAATGGATTCCCAAAATAAATGTCGGTTAGACTTATATATGGTTTTCACAAAGTGGCCCTAGAAAGGACAATCTCTGGGCCCTCTATGGATTTTACATAGGTGGCCCTCATTGCCGGAATTCCATACCTTAAGCCAGGATATGTCAAGGCCTTAAGGATCCGGACTTCACTCACGATAGACGACGAAGATTCAGAGCCTGTTTTTTAATTACAATTTCCAACAAGAACTTACCATGTTGGGGCTTTTTCTTTTGTATATGACTGAACATCTTGTTCCTGCCATTTTGCAAATGTCATGTCTTTTAGGAGTATTTTAGAATTTTAGCCACTAAAAAGGTTAAATTTTAAAAAGGAATTTTGGTCCGTTTGCATTTTGATGAAATTTTTAAATGATCAAGTTTAAAGGAGCATTTAAGAGTTTCACCATGTTTGAGAATTTTAAATTTCTCCAAACTTACTTTCGTGAGTTTTAGTAAAAGGCTCGGCCGAAGGTATAAGCATCTAGCAATGACGGGCATTGAAATATATATATATATATATAAAATAAATCTGTCCATATCCAGAGATCAAAATGGTATGTCAGTTAGTGGCAATTTTAATTTGGATCATAATTTTCTCAGAAGTCCAACAAATCAACTGATAAGATCACTCAAGTCCTGTCCTTTTGGGCTCCATGCACCACAAAATATGCAGATTGATGAAAGAGAATCATACAATATATTTTCATTCCTTTTTCTGACTTTTTTTCTTCTGGTTAATAAAATGATTAAAAGAAACCCAAACCCCATTAAAAAAAGCAAACCATTTTTTTTTCTTTTTTTCTCCAATATCAGCAACACTGCCGGCAAGAACTAAAAAGTGCATTTTATGGTTAGCAGAGTGGCTGGCAACATATATGTATGCCCTTCCGTGAAAGGGAAATTGAAATGTCCAAGCCATCCAATTAACTTGTTGCCAGCCTCTAGCTCAATGGGCTAGTATGACCTTTTTGCTCCCAAGGTTGTGAATTCGCGCTCCCACGCTCGCCACAGGAGATCTATCTAGCTCCCCCTTGTCTAGCAGGGATTAATCCCGCTAGAAAGGTTGGCACACCATCTTTTATCCCAAAAAAAAAAAAAAAACACTAATTCCACAATTGGATGGACTAAAATTCTGGTTACAAAAAATAGTTGAAATGGACTCGTCCTCATATTAATAGCATATGCGCTTCTTTTGACAAATATGATTTGTTGTACCAAGGGGTGTAAACATGGATGGGTCCACCGAGGTCTGACATGGGCCAGCCTGCAAAAACTGAGGCCGTGGGCCGGCACAACGAGTTGACTGTGCCAACCCAAAACGACATGGGCCCAAGGGTGGGCCAAGTAGTCTTGGGCCAAGGGCGCTGGGCTGTGGCATGACAAAAAACAACTCAGGGCTCAGTCCGGCCTGACCCATTCCCAACTCTCTCCCTCCCTAATGCCTCCCCAATTGCTAAAAAATGGTCAAATGTCTCCTTCATTTCTCAACACTCATCTACATTCTACACTCTCTTCTACCTCTTTAAGCTCTCTCGCTCTCTCTAAGTTCTCTAAGGCACCAATAGCTCTCGTCAAGCTCTCAAAAATGGTCGGACTATTGCAACCAGTCAACCTTGATGCTAGCTTAAATAATTCAGATGTTGCACTTTTGGCTTGAAATTAATTTCAAAAGGCAATAAAAAGCCCTCCTACATCTATTACCCAAGCAAGCTCAATTGAATGTCCTCCTTTTCTAGAGAAAAAGAAAAGAAGAATGATTTCTAAAGTTTTGAAATATTTTGAAATAGTTCGAATTACTAAACACACTGAAAAAACAGTTGATAAGATATAATGCATATTTTGTAAAGGGCTTTATAATTTATATTTTGCAAGTGGCACTAGCCACCATTATAAACACTTGTAATCGTATATGCCTAAATCTTATTTGAAAAAATAATAATAAATAATTAATTCATGTTGTTTCTTTTAATGTTTGTGCATTTTTTTAGTAGTTTTAATTTCATTTCAAGTTGAAAATCATTAAAAAAAATCATTTTAATGTTGTTTCTAAATAAATCATTTTAATGTTATTTCTAAATAATTTTTTTTAAACGGATCAGCCCGTACCAACACTGCCTAGCACGACAGGTTCCAATCTTGCCTTGGGCCATGCCCTGACCCTTTCATGGCCTAGCCATGGCACAATGCAGCCCGTGAAATTCCACAAGTCAGCATGGCCCAGCCCAAGCAAGTCCCGGCCGGCTTAGAGTGGGCCTTGCCGGCACGTCACGGACCATTTTATACCCTTAGCTGTACCTTGTTCACCTAATCCAGTTTTATAATGCATGCTCCAGTCTAAATAGCCGCTATTTATGCATCTAAAGACCATATTGGCAAGCAAATCATGATCATCGCCATCACGCGCTAATGTAGTTTCGCCGGCTGGAGTTCAAATTAATTATATCGTTATATAAAAAAATTACCATAGAAGGAAAAACTTTTTTATACAGTTAAAAAAATAAAATCACTCACCCATGTGTCAATAACAAGGCTGATACATGTCCAACAACATGTGCCATGGTTCAATTTAGAATTAAAATATAAAGTATTCCTTGCCAGCTCAGTCTTCAGATATTTGGCATTCGACCAAAAAGTTACTCGATTTTGACGAGCAAAAATCATTTACTAGGAAATACATACATTGCCGTATACATAGTACCCGGATAATGGAAGAGACATGAGTCAAATTTGAGACCTTGGAGAGCAAACCAAGGCTCAAACCAATTGAGCCACCGCCTTAATAACAAATTTTCTAATATACAACTTAGGTTATTCACATGAAATAAAACAGCAAAATATTCATCGTCCACTGTCCTTTATAATACCCCTAAGCCAAATGACAAAATTATAAATATAAGTTTAAGTTGATTTATAATATTGCAACTCATAAGGATTTTTTTTTTTTTAGAACCTAGGATATCCCTCGGCAACCCAACCTTCAGACCTGTGGCCTCCAACTCAATGGTTACAGAATTCTGACGAGCAGGGACTATTCCCTAGAGGGAACATACATGGCCACGCACATATAATCTGGATAATGCAAGAGGCTAGAGTTAAACTTAAGACTTTCAAGAGCAAACTCAAGGCTCAAACCGACTAAGCCACTACCTTGAGGCCTCATACGGATATTGTGATTACTTAAGAACATTACCAATTGAATTTCTTCGTTTTTTTATTTTTATTTTTACTTTTTGAGAAGAAGAACAAAAAACTCTAAGGGTCGTTATCCTATAAATAATCTCCAAGACATTTTTTTTACCGAAAAAATCCTACACCTTCAAAATGAAAAATTGTGATTGTCACCTCTTACGGAATGAAAATGCCGATTGCTGGTGTTGCCGACGCTAAAGTCAGATGTATCCAATAGGGCAAACTCAAAAATACAATTTTACGACATGAAACCTTAAATGAGGCTGAAACTATATCTATAGGTGGAGGTCACATTGACTCACCCGCCAATATGTAAACCACCAACAAAAATGATGGGAGCTACTATTTGTACATATATGTACACCTACTTTTTCTCTTCTTACACAGTCATTTTTTTAAAAAATAAAAAAATTTAAACTTTCCAAACAACCCCCACCCCCTTCTCTCCCTACACACCACCCCTCTCCCCCTCCTCTCTCCTCCCCCCTTCCCCTCAGGCCAGCGGCAGCCTTCAGCCGGCAAAGGAGAGTCTCCCTCCCTTCCCTCTCTCCCCCCATCTTCCTCTTTCTCTTTCTTTTCTTCCTCTTCCTCTCTCTTGTCCTCCGCCTTTTCCTCCTACAATTCTTCTTTCTTCCCCTCTTCCTCCTATCCTTTTTTCTCCTCTCCCTCCCTTTGCCTCTCCTCTCCCTCCCTCTTCCTATCCTCTTCTCTCCCCCTTTCTCTCATCTTCGCCCAATTCGGCCCTACAAGGCCAAACAGCTCGCAGGGCTAAACCAGCAACTGCGGCCTCGTAGGGCAGAACAAGGCGGAGATGAGAGAAAGGGGGAGAGAAGAGGAGAGGAGAGGAGAGGGAGGGAGAGGGAGAGGAAGAGAAAGATGAAGGGAGAGGGAGAGGAGAGGTATCCCTGTAAAGCCTCGTTAGGCCGAACAAAGTGGAGATGAGAGAAAGAGGGAGAGAAAAGGAGAGGAAGAGGGAGGGAGAGGAGGAGAAAGAAAAATAGGAGGAAGAGGCAGGGAGAGGAGAAAGAAGAATAGGAGGAGGAAGAGGAGGAAAAGAAAGAGAAAGAGGAAGATGGGCAGAGAGAGGGAAGGGAGGGAGACTCCCCTCCACCGGCCAGAGGTTGCCGCTAGCCTAAGGGAAAAGAGGGAGGAGAAAGGAGGGAAGTGTATAGGGAGAGAACGGGGTGGAGGTAGTTCGGGGAGTTTCAAATATATTTTTTTTAAGTGGTTATGTAGGAAGATAAAAAATAGGTGTATATATGGCAGCTCCCAAAATGATTCTACTTATACTATATACTATATATATTAATGATTCTAATATATATTTATTGTGTCTTACTTTTGACTTCGTGCACTTACAATCATCAATTCAAGGCGGAGGTTAGTAAGTGTGAAGGCGTGGGGGGAATGCAGGTGAGCCTGCCACATGAGTGCTCATGTGCAAAAGTTAACAAACCTGGTCAAAGCTATGCGTGCGCAATCGGTTCAGCTTCTAGAGCAAATGAAAGGTGTTTCGCAGGTGGTGTTTTCAACATCGATGATCAACCCCGCAACCGCAATCAGTAAAATGGGAGTTACAAGAAAATCTGCATATATTAATAAAACTCATGAATGAATTTCGCTATGGATGGCTTTCCACAGCTAACCTTAAGCTAATTAACAGAGATGCCTTCCCTTCATACGTGAGCATTGGAAAGAAGAAACTCATCATGTTCTAGTGACAAACAACGTATGATGCCCAGATACATATACGGACAGTAACACGGGGATTGGGGATATGAATCCTCACTTATGAAAATATAGAATACGGATACGGAAATGGATGCCCTTATTTTTTCTTTATATCACTTTTGAATCAATGAAATTATAGTTGTTTTTATCCCTTTCTAGCATTGTGAGAAGTTAAGAACAATAAAAGAACCATATGAAATAAGGACTTGGTAAGTAGGATATGTTAAACTTGTTCCCTAGAAGTATCGGTGCAGTATTTACAAGTGTCATACTCCAATTTGGATACGTTGGGCTTGTTCAAATATCTGGGTATCATAGCAAACAATTGCTAACACACAACTAAAATAAAGGTCACTTTCCTACACAAATATACTAAGGAAAATCACAACTAAAAGACACATGTTCCAGGAAAAAGCTCGATATCTGAATTATATAAGCAGACAGCCTCGTACAGAAGGTCCAAGTTTAAAACACAGCAGCTGCTGGATAAACTGCTAAGAATCACATCTTTGAGTAGAAATAGCCAGTCTCTGACCACTGATACTTCGCTGCAACAAGGACTTCCTCGTAATGTTTAGCAGCATTGTCCCAGCTGAGGTCCTGCAGCATCCCACGTCTCTGGATTCCTTCCCAACTGCCCTTATATTCCCTATACGTGCGCGAGCAGTTCCCAAGTGCATCTATCAGCCAACTCGTTTCCGCCCGCTCGAATGTCCAACCAAGCCCAGATTCTTTAAATGGATCAAACTGCTGCACGGTGTCCCTCAACCCACCAACAGCATGAACAACAGGAACAGTCCCATACATCATCACATAGAGCTGGTTCAACCCGCAAGGCTCAAATTTCGATGGCATAAGCAGAACATCTGCGCCTGCAGTTATCCGATGAGCCATCTTCACAGAGAAACCAACCCATCCCCGGACCCTGTCATGATGTTGGCTCTCAAACCACCTGAGCATGTCTTCAAGGTCCGGCCTTCCAGATCCCAACATAATGAGCTGCACATCCAGGCCAACCATCCAAGGGATGGCTTCTGCAATGAGGTCAACCCCTTTCTGGTGGTCAAGTCACCCAATGAATGCAATCAGAGGGATGTCATCACGGACTGGTAGGCCAAGCTCTCTCTGAAGAGGCACCTTGCATTGAGGCTTGCCTGTTTGAAGAGTTTCAAGGGAGTAGTTGGTGTAGCCATCAGATTTTAGGTGGACATCAACTTTAGGATTCCATTCTTTCGCATCAATCCCATTCACAATACCGCTCAGTTTCCAGTCATTCTCGTTTATGATCCCATGCATGCCCCAACCACCTTCCAATGTTTTCAGCTCCCAAGCATAACCATGGCTTACTGTCACTATGCGGTCGGCAGTTTTCAAGCCTGCTGCAAAAATATTGAAGTGGTCCCCCACAATGGGATCATATAATGTGAAAAGGTTCTTATAGTGATCCGGCAGATCCACATAAGTAAAATCATCTACTGGACCACGCCCTGGATGAGAAATATGAAATAACACATCTGAATGCAAAAGATACTTGACATCTGGCAGATCCACTCTAATGCTTTAGCTAACATACTTGACAAAAAAGAAAGGCCACTTCATTGTCTTGAAAAATACTGTGGCGGAAACTGACCATATTTCCTGTTGTACTATATCATACAATTTCCCCATCTCATTCTATTATAAAACCAAGAGACATACCAAATTCCACATTTCATCAAGCTTCATTCAACATGGTATCGTTGCAAAAAATATATGGAAATCAACATCTGTTGATCGAAAGGGAAATTATCTAGTCATAAAATTAAGTCTAGGGAGATAAAATGATTCTAGTAGGGATGGGAATTGGCAACAAATAGGTTCGGTGCAGATCATGGCAAATGAGTTCATAGCCCACCTGACTCACACCCACCCTACTTCTACCCACCTAACCAAATCCATAGCTGCCCCATGATATGTTTAAGGTATGTGATGCCATACCCACCATCAATAAAACTTCAACAGTGCACTGGCCCTGTCTTACCCAGTTTTATGATGCTTTGGATCTGATCATAAAAGGTTAGTGTTTTTGTTCATAAGCTTTTAGAACATATTGATAAGCAACCCAACAGATCAGAAAAAGAAGCGGTTTCCATGAGTTATATACTTCTTTGTATCTATAACCCCTTCTTTCACATCAAAGATTAAGTTTATGGCAGTTAGAGAACTGGCCAGACAACCACTCAACCAGCCCCTCATAAGAAATGGCAGAGATTCTATTCAAAAGATTGAACAATCAAATTATCTAAGTAGACCTCTAAGATGTATTTGGAATAATGCAACGATAAGATCATATGCTAGCCATTCTTTTTTTTTTTTTTTTTGTTCTTTTGTTTGGAAAGGGTAGAAGAAAAGGAGGATCTATGATTATCTAGACAATGAGCAGGAATGTAGAGTTGAGAGTTCTAATGAGGGCAGGTGTAAGATCCCACCCCTTAATTTCCCCCAATTTATGCTTTACTATAATGTATTAGTTAAGTTGGGGGTCTTGAGGGTTTAATTTAGAATTTCGAATGAGATTAGGGGGTTAAATGTAAATAGGTGAGGTTGTAAAGAGGCCCTTAGATGAGATTTAGGCTTTTAAGAAGGTCCTTGGGGAAATTTCCCATAACTAACTCTCAAATGACCTAAATACAGTCAAGAGATTCCTTGTCTTAACTACAACTAGGAGGGCATTTTGGACCTTTCACTCTCACCTACAACAAACTATAAAACCAACCTTCATCTTATTTTCAACAGAGGTTTTCTCTCCTCTCATTTCTCTCTCTTCTTCTCTCAAATTCCCTCCAAGTTCCTCTCTAGATCTAGGGTTTCCAAGCTTCATCCATGGCTTCCATCATCATCTTCTCAAAGTGATCTTAGAGAATCCAGCCCTTGTCTTCCTCATCCAACACTCTCACAAGATAGAGCTCTTCTTCCCCTTCCAATCAAGGTAATTCTCTTCTCTTCCCTTCAGTTCCTTCTCTTCTTTTGTTACTTTTATGAAATCCAGCCCCACCTTCCCTTGGATCCATCATAGGATGGTGTAGATCTAGTTCTTGTGGCTTGGTTGGATTTGGGAGTGCTTGGTTTGGAGGTGATCTTGTGATCTTGGGCTTTGTAGAAGGAGATCTTGTAATTGAGGCAAGCGCAACATACTTTTAATGTCTATACATGTGAATTTCCATGATTGTGATTGTTAGAAGTTTGATGAAATGCTTCTATAGAATACCTTACATATAAGCTCATGTCCAGACCCTTTTCTAGTGCCTGGAACCAAATTCAAATACCAAGGCCCTAATTATTAGGTTTTATGGTGCTTTACTGCTTTACTTTGATGGATTATAGAATGCATTTGGTTGTGTGATTAATTGGAGTTGATTATGGTGGATTTGGGTGAAGGATGTGATGTGAATTGGTGGAAGTTTGATGGTGTATTTGATGAAATGTGGTTGAATGTGAACAAATTGATGGATGGGATGTTGGAGGACGGATAGAAATGGCCTTGATGTGGTGGAAATTCTCTTTGGAGGCTGGGAACCCATGACTAGCCTTGGCCCTGCATTAAGGAGCCGAAATTTTGAAAAAAATCTGAACTTTACAATTCCTCGGCTAGCCGGAGAAATCATCTCCTCTGGAAAAGCAGTCGTAGGGCTCTCCGCTTGCCTAGCAAACCCACTAC
Organism: Sextonia rubra; assembly: GCA_037013555.1. Lineage (NCBI taxonomy): Eukaryota > Viridiplantae > Streptophyta > Magnoliopsida > Laurales > Lauraceae > Sextonia > Sextonia rubra. Next base: position 63,312,542 of record JASUAD010000006.1, on the reverse strand, counting down.
GGCTAGCTAAACAAACCAGCCCAGCTAGTCGCAAGAGACACAATTTTGATTTAAATATGGACTTTCAACCTTGGACCTTGAACACCCAATGGATCACTTTTAACCCCTTTCTAATGGACCTTAAAGCATGTCTAACATATGTAGGGGTTTGAGCTTAGCAACTAGCTATGGGTTGTTTCAAAGTAGGGTGTGAAGAATGAAACCTAATCTAGTAGACGGATGTCCGGATTTCTAATGATGCCTTGACCTTCAGAACACCAAAGGCATACCATCTCACATCTTAGACCTGGAATGTCCATCATGTGGAGGACCTAGTGACCACACTTGAAATGTACAGCCTTGACCTAGGGTTGGCTACTCCTTTATATGTTTCATCGATTATTGCGATGGTAGTGATCTTATACATCATTGTCATATCCATTGCACTTTGTTCATATGTTTACTTGTGCTTTGTTGTACCCAAATGTCAAATGTAATTGATGGAGACCTCGACTTAGGGTATACTTGGAGGTGAGCCAGGAAATAGGTAATGGGGATGGATAATAGTGTTTGTGGCTAGGTAAGCTATTAAATGGCCTTATGATTGGGTTGCATTGACCATGGAGTAAATGGATTGTATGGATATGGATTAGGTGCCCGGATGTGGATTGATGTGTATGGTTATAGTATTATTGTAATATGGATGGACGGCATTGTACATGGTATGGATTATGGATGGATTACTTGTATGGACTCATGAATGGACTGGACCTTGGATCGATCGATAGCCTTGCTCATGCCAGAAGCTTAGAAAAACACAGACCTTATCGTCAAGGATGAAAATAGCGGTTGCGGCAGGCGTAGCGGCCTGCTGTCAAAATGCTACGTAGCAGGCGATACGTAGCGGTGTAGCGTTGTGATTGGAAAATGTCTTTAAAAAAATCTGAAAAAATTCCAAGAAATCTAGAATATTGGAAAATGATGGAATATATGCTTGTTTTGCAAAAGTAACTAGTATAGGGGTACGTAGCGGTCCCCTTATTGCATGAGGTCCTGTATTGTTGTATGAATAGAAAAAAATAGGAATGATAAATTTTTTTCATATGGATTAATGTTGTTTAGTCATGCTTAGAATATAACATTTCATAGTTTTATCTTGAAATACACACACACATATATGTGGAGAAAGTTTTTCTATAAAAGTGAAATTTGATTAGAGCCCTATTTTTTATTAGAGTAAAATTGTTTGGATTAGTTTTTTGAATGGTCATTTCATAGTTATATTTTGAAATATGTATATTTATATATATGTGGAGGGGAATTGTTTATTAAATTGAAAATTGAAAAGGGTTCATTTTCTATTGGAGTGTTATTTGGTTAGAGCCCTATTTCCTATTAACTAGAGTGAACTTTGGTTGGGCCCTGTGTCCTATCAAATAGCCTATGTTCAATTAGTGTGAAATTTGGATGTCCTTTATTTTCAGTAGGTGTGGAAATTTTTTTATATATAATTGTAAAAGTAGGTCTGGAAGTTGGCTATGACCCTATTTCCAATTTGAGGAAAGTGCCAATTTCAATTTAGTAATATTTGGCTCCTATATGACTTTTTTAATTTGAACGTTGTTGCCTCATTGTGGAGCCCACCAATGGTTACAATAGGTTTTTTAGGTTTTATTGTTTTGGATGGGCCCACTTAATTTTTTTTTAATGTTTTTAATCGTTTTTAATGTTTTTGAATGGCCCATTTAATTTTTATCTCTACATTTCATCATATGGGCCATCATGGGCCATGACCGACCCGTTAACAAAAAACAAAAAAGGGCACGAAGGGTATTTGTTGCCCACTTGCAGCTTGCCCTAACTTTCGCCCAAAACAGACGAAGGAGAATGGGGAGGAGAAGGAGAAGAAGAAGAATAAGAAGAAGAAGGAGAAGAAGAAGACCTACTGCTGGGTTCTACTGCTGCCACCTACTCGCTGCCACTCGCTACTGCTGCTACCTGCTCTGCCGCTCGCTGCCGCCTGCTGCTGCTGCCACTGCCTGTTGCCTGCTACTGCTGCCGCCACCGCTTGCTACTGCCGTCACTGTGATGCTGCTGCTGCCGCTGTATCAAGTATGTTGTCCCACTCAATCTCTTTCTCTTCCTCTTTTTTTTTTCTTGTCCCTTTCTTCCTCTTTTTCTACTTTCTTTTTCGGTTGTTAATCTATCAGTTGAGCAAAAGGGAAGAAGCGGAAAGAGGGAAGAGGGGCCTAATTTAACCAGGCCAATACATAGCGGCCGCTACGGCAATATAACGGCCGTAGCGGCCGCTATGGGCCGCTACGCTTGTGAGCGCCTCTATTTCGCAAAAAGGGTAGCGGCCTTGGGCGCTACGGCCGATATATCCATGCTTATCATTATTGACTCTTTATTGTCAGCACTAACATCCATTCAGTTGATAAAGCTTAGCCTTGGTTGATCCCCCTTGGTAGGAGCTAATTATAAATTTGCCTTCATGATTGCCTCGTCTATGGAGAGGGATGTACACCATCTGATACCCACACATCGCCACGTACACTGCACGGTATCAAATCTATCGGCCAAGTATTCAGAACTAACTTATGGATTATCCATTGGCTCGGCTTTTAACCCACATTTCCCCATAGCAACTCGAAGGTAGTACAGAGGGCAGCACCATAATATCCCGGGGTGCCACCTTGTGTGGATGTGCCATATTGTTAGATGTGTGGATGGTTTAGATAGATGTTCACTTATCTGATTCTTGTCATATCGATTCCCATATTGTCATCTATTGTTAATTGTTATTCATTGATAGTATCGTTTCCTTTATTCTATTTTAAACTATGTATGGTTATTATTTGTATGTTGCTTTCGCCAAGTCCTTTGGGATTTGACACTTTGTAACCTTGGTGCTGTAGGCTGTGAGCCCCTTGCCGTTGACCCGGAAGAAAAGGCACAGGAGGAGACCCTGAGGTTCCTAGAGTAGCCGAGTTTGCACTGGTTGCCGTTGAGGAGTTCTAGTTCCTCGGAATTGTGTTCACACAGAGTAGAGATGGTTATTAGTTTTTAAAGTTGGATATGTAATTAAACTGTAGTAAACAGTTGACATATTTGGAACATTGTAGTTTTCAGACTTGTGCTTCCTCATTTATATTTGACACATGTTATATGGTACCTCACTATGGATCATGGTTTTTACACTGCTTCTGCAATTTTATATTTTATGCTTCTGCTTAAATATTATCCTCGAATGTATTGTAAAAGTTTTTAATTGGTCCTCACTACAGACTAAGATGCTGGACGTCCACCAATTCCCAATTTGGATTTCCGTATTAATCGGAGACCCGGCTTGGGGGCATGACAGTAGGAACATGGAGATGAAGCTACGCAAGTAGGATAATGGATACAATGGAATCTTTGCATCTTCAAATAGCCATAAAAATAATGGGAAATTGATGGAACATCGAAACAAAGTTCAGCAAATTGGGCTTCTATTCCTGTGTTTGCACAGAGAGAGAAGAAGAGGGAGGAGGAGGAGGAGGAGGGGGGGGGGGGGGGTGTGGAGTGTTGTGGAGACAACAATTCATATAGACCTAAGAATACAATTAATTAAAAATGTGTTGGAGGGGGGAAGGGGGTGAGGAGGGAAATTTCATTAGCAGTAGCAAAGATGGGTGTAATGCAGGTACGTTCCCTCGATATACTGGGTCTTCCTCCGGTGCAAATCTACTCTCAAAATCCATTTAGGACTCAGTTGTCAAGAAAGTAGAGAGTTATCTAGTAGCTTGGAGGTGCAAATACCAATCTTTTGTTGCAAAATCACCTTGACAAAAGGCAACACTTATAGACCTTCCAAATTTATGAGATGCCCTTGTTCTGACTTTAGAATGCCTCTTATCACTTGTTAATAGATTGGAGAGAATCTTGAGGGAATTCATGTGGCAAGGAAGGAAGAGGTGGAAAAAATATTTTGTCTTGTTAGTGGGATCAGGTGTCAAGCGAAAGAGGGAGTGAGGCTTGGAAATGGGCAAAGTCAGATAAATAAAGGGCTATCTTAAAGAAATAGACATGGAGGCTTGGGAAAGAGCTGGAAGCACATTGGGGAACTACAGCAACACAAAAATATAGGGAGGATCTTGGGGGTGGGAACCGTATAGTGCCTTCAGGACTAAAATGTCTAAAACGTGGGGTCCAATTGCCAAGTTCGGTGACCATAGGATGATACGAGTGCATATTAGGGTGTGGGGGGGGGGGGGGGGTTGGTGTGGGGAGTGGTGGGGAGTCTTTGCTTGTATCAGGTTTCAAGTGGGAATCAATTTTTGGGATGATCTGTGTATCAGTCTCTCTTAAAGCCATGTTCCCCTCACTTGTATAGTCATTCCTAGGAACAGTACAGTTAGTGTTTTGAGTTTTTGGAGGACAAATAGGTTTGAAGTCTGGTTTTTTAGTGTCTATCAAAGTTAAGAGTTAGTCCAGTGTACCCGATTAATAAGTCTCCGATGCAATACAGACACGGCCCAAGAAGGTAGCTAGGCCTAAAGATTGACCCATGGGTCAACCTGGTCCACTGGGTCCAGCCATAGGCCCAATTGATGAGCGGTACTATGGCATCTTCTATAATTATCATACAACTATTATTATTTCTTGCTTAATAGGACTAGGAAGTATTTTGTTTTAATTAGTAAGTCTTGCTTGTCAAGAACTAGGTTTACTACTCTATAAATAAGAAAGTCTTTCACTGTAGTTGCTTATGCTTTGATAATTAATAATATTCAGATTGGAATTTCCCTTCAGTTATGGTGTGTTTCTTGGTTATATTTGTGCCTTAGGGCAAGAATCCATCTTGGATTCGATCAATCCTTTAAGAGATTGATCTATGCTTCTCGATCGTAGTTTGTGGCTACGCTAGTCTCTTCAATAATGTTTTCTTAGGTAAGGATGATGATGACAGGAGGATCATTTTCTTCCATACAATTACTTTAGAGCTATCTGCTCTTTGGTTTTTGAGGTTCCAGCTTGCTCTAAATATTGGAACAGCCTTGCGCCTCCAAAAGGGGCAGTTTTCAACTGGATGGTTGCTATGGGAAAGATTTTAATTATGGAAATTCTATCAGAGAGAAGGTTGTGCTATTGAACGCATCAATGTTATGCCCATTTTATAGGGATTAAAAGGAAATTATAGATCACCTGTTGTCATTTAGCACTCATATCCGAGCTATATGGTGCGGATTCAAGCACTCATTCCAGCTTCTTGGGAGTCTTATCAGGCACTTTCCAGGATGTGATGAGGACTTGGGGAACAATCCCTTTTTCCAAAAGTGGACCATATGATATGGGAGATCATCCCAATAGCAGTCACGTTGTCCAAAACAAAAGAGTGAATGTCTTGTGATTCAGTGACAAAAGTCAACATGGACTGGATGTTTGATTAGCATTTGCTAGAGTTTTTCAAGATTGAAAATCTCAGTTGCAGCACTTGCTTTCAATTCTCAATCAAACTCCACTAGCATCAATTAAAAGAGATCAAATTCATATAATTGCTAGGGTTTTTTAGCACAAAATAAAGTTTTTGTGAAATGAGCTCTCCAATTTGACCTGATTCTTTTATCAAATCAACTTCACACGACTTAAGTCATTTGAGTTTTAAAACCCTGGTTAATAATCAATTTAAAAGGCATAAAAAATAGTCTAACTAAACAAATCTACACTTAGTTTTCAGTATACACAAGAACTAACCTGGTGAGCTATATTGTGGATCACAAGAACAGCTCAAGTATATTTCATTATGCCATTGTCAAGATAGTATGCCTTGAGATAAACTGGTAATAGTGCTGTGTGCCAATCATTTGCAATGAAAACCAGATTACCATCTCCATAGCAAACACCACCACATGGAACATTCCTGGGAACCTGAAAACAGCATACTTGTCTACTTTATATGGAAGTGGGGAAGATGCAAAGTGCAATTCTTAAATTGCAACAGGTATATCACCTTCAAAGAACTAATCAACTCCTCATTTAACATTACCAAACACAGCAGATGGCAATATTCATCATCAGAGTACATGAATGCTCATTAGATAACAAAACAGTGATTTTCGTTTCTTACAAAATAAATCTTACCTTCGTAGCAGTTAAATGATGAATGAGCTAATGATGATAATGTATATTGGTATTTAGTACCAAACAGGTAAGAGTTGCAATGTAAATATCAGGCATTCAACAAATTTCCAACCTCAAATGGTAGACATGCATAAAAAAGCTTGTTGGTGATTATCTAAATTAGGTAGACAATTTACAAAATATAAAAATAATGAGTAAAGTCACTCAAGGAACCCAATCTTTGAAAACTTGATTTGAACATCTCTGTGCAAATTCACATTTTTAAGGAATTACAAGTTTCAAATAATTGTAAGATTCGCTGAAAGAAAATGGTAAGATTCTTAGGAAAAGGGATTAAGTCGGGCAGAATTGGAGGGAGATTCATGCACTTTTCAGAAAAGATGTGAGATCCCACACACTAACTCCTTTAACTTCGGATTTATTATGCCTAATTATGTCTAATTTTCCTTGATTTGGGGTTTAGAGGGGTTAATTTAGAATTTTAGTTAAGTGTTGGGGGTTAGATGTAAATAGATTTGGTTGTAGATACTAGAGAGGCCCTTAGATGAGGTTTTACTTTTAGATGAGGTCCTTGGGAGAATTTCTAATAACTACCTTTAAAATACCCAATCTGCCCTTACTTTTTTCCATTAAATCACAAATTTTCCATTAAAATCATGAAACTTTCTGTGTTTGAATTTATATCTTCACAAAGTTTTTCAAATTCTTGCTTTCACATGAAATGATAGTATTTTCATCATCATTAGCTAATTTAAGTCACAACAATGTTTGATGATTTTAATTATTGTTACCATTTTATGTGAAATGGCCCACATTAATGCATTTGTGACTTTTGGTCAAAATTGTCTTTTTACATAAAATATTACATGTTTTTTATAGGAAATTGAAAGAGAAGGGACCCACAATCAAGAATTGAAGCCAAAGAAGAGAATTGGAGAAGGAATCCCAAAAAGAAAGAATTGAAGTGAATTTGGAGAGCAGAAATTGAGATTCATGTGGACCCCACCAACCCCACACACAAGTGCATAAATTTCACATGTGCAGGCCACGCCCAAGGGGAGGTTCCCACATGCTTCAGTGTTGCAATTTATTCAAAGAATTGTCTTTTGAATTTGAAATTCAAATCTGAAAGAGAAAGGAAAGTCAATGGTGGAAGATTCCTTGCAAGAGAGAAGAAAGGGGAGAAAAACAAAAAATGGAAAGTGAGCCAACCATGCCTTGGACGTCTACTTCAAGCTTGGATTCAAATTCAAATTGTTGCCAAATAATTTCATCATTGATTCTCTTATTATCTCCTAAAAATCCTAGTCAAAGGAGAATAATTAAAGAAAGGAAGGAGTTTTTGGAAGAAGAAAAAGAAAGGAGGAAAGAAATCTATACATGAGTTGGACGTCCACACTAGCCCAATCAAAGACATGGGACGGCCACCATGGTTTGGTGGAACCACTTCACCACATTGAAAGAAATTGAAGATCAAGGTGCAAGCAAGCATTGAAGGTAAAAATTCCATCAAAAGTGGACCCAATTCATGAAGATTTGCTTGAATTTCAGATTTAGAAAGTGTGTGTAGAGAGAGATTTTACAAGACTAGAAAGCTAGTATCTCTCACCACTTCCTAAATCTTTGCAATCTTGGAAAGAAACAAGGAAGAACTTATCAAAGAAGACTCAAAGAAGCTTTTTAGAAGAATCAAAAGGGCTACAAAGTAGAAGCAAAGAAGGCAACAATTGGTGCTCAAAAAGTATCAAAGGAACCCAAGGGGGGGATGTCCCTGGCCCTAACCCCTCTCTCTATCTTTCTCAAATCCATTCCACCCAAATTCTCCATCACTTTTTCTTCCCACCACATGTCCAGCCTTAGGTGGGTAAGGCCAGCCCCCTATTGCTCCATCCACTCACTTTTCTTCATCTCTTTTTCATCTAGCTTCTCCCTTAGTGATGCATGAAGTTTGGAAGTTGGATTGTGCGCAAGTCTAGTCTTCTTGATGTCTTTGATCTGGGGTAAGGATAGTTCTTTTTATAGTTTGCATTATTTTAGAATTATTGGTTGTCTTTGTACATAGTAATTATAAAACAGAGTTAGTGAGGCCAAGGTATCATGCCTTTGAATTGGCATTGAATTTTTGCATGTAAGTAACAGTGCATACTTGGTGCATTGTTTCTCTAGTTTCCTTTATTACCACCAATCCATGGTTTAATCTCCAAGATATGAAAAACTAGAATCATTATTCTTTTTCTTTTATTTGTTATTTTCTTAATGAATGGTTTATATTTTCTAAATTTTTTTTACTTGGTGCATTTTTTTTTTTTTTTTGGGAATATAGGGTTGTCCTTGTGGATAAGACAATTGCTCCCATAGCACCCACAAGCAAAAAATATGTATATATGAATTTTTATTTCATGCACTTTATTTAGATTCAATTGGTGGTTTGATCTATCTTATGCTTTTGTAGTGTTATGATTAGATTGTTTTTATATTAGGATTTCTTGTTTAGGTTTTTAATTTGGATTGTAATTTTTAATTTGGGTTCATAATTTAATTTCAGTTTAGTTGTTGCTTATTTCTATAAACCTAGTTTATGAATTTAGATTGTTTTTGCGGGATAGACCTAGTTTTTCAATAGGACAAGTTTTTGTGAGACTAGCTCACTGTAAAAACAATCCCGACCCATTGGGTAATACTACAATTGAGGCCTTGCACTTGGGGTTTGTTGATCAAGAGGGCTGGGGTTTTATAGTTTTTTAGTTGGAAAAGAAATGACTTCAATGCGCTTTTTGCTGGAGTTGGTTATAAGAGGGAAGTAAAGGTAGACTGGGTCTTTTAAGTATATTTATTAGAAATTCTCCCAAGGACCTCATCTAAGGGCCTCTCTACAACCAAACATATTTATACCTATCCCCTAGCACTTATCCAAAATCCTAAATCAACCCCTCTAAACCCCTAAATCAAGAAAAATTAGACATAATTAGGCATAATAAATCCAAAATTAAAGAAGTTAGGGTGTTGGATCTCATAGAACGGCCCCCTTAAATTTTTTATTTTACACTGTGGCCCCCTCAAGGAAAATTTTCTCCTCCACCCTTGATTGAAGCATAAAGTTTGAGTTATTTTTCTAGTATGTTTAGTTCACATGGTAATATACAAATCATAAAGCATAAGTGTTTGGTAACAATAATTCTTGGTTCTTGATTATGTACAAGTGGTAAGGGTTTCTCATCTAACGCAACGTAAGTTCTGGATCCCTAATTATGTTGTTTACTGCTAATTAATTGTGATTAGTAGACAATTAAGCACGTTTAGATGGTAAAGAGTTGCTTTCAATGTTTTAGATAGACTTCTTGAGGATTTGAAGAGTTTCAAAGATTTTGGAACAAGTTTGGTACTTAGTGGGGCCTAGTTCAGTTTTGAGGAAATCAGGGGTATTTTGTTAATTTCATAAAATTGTTGTTTTAGGTTCAGAAGTCTTGTCTTGTCATGTTCTATAACTTTCGTATTCAACCTATGTCCATTTGATGCTCAGAAACCCTTCGTTTTGCCGAATTTTGCTTAACCGGAGACATAGTCTTCACTTTCTAAAAGTTGAGTTTTAACGACCACCAAAAATTTTGATTCTTGGTTAATTGGAAAGTAGATTTAATTTTCAGGAACTTTTGTTCTCGGCTCACATCTATCCGAGGTCCGGAAGTCAGTCGTTTAGCGTGACCCAAGTCGTGACTTAAATCAGGATAAAATGATCATTTCCCAAAATCCTAATTTCATCCTTTATAAAGCACTGGCCGACGCCCCTTGCTCATTTCACTTCTTTCCAGAAACTGAGAACCCCTTTTTCCTTTGTCCCCTTGCTACCTTACAATCCATTGTTGGATTTGAGCACCCTAAGTCGCGAATCATCACTACAATCATCTTCTCCTCCTCTCTTTTTCCATCTCCTCTTCACCAAAACCGCCCAAGGCAGCTCCTTGCACGACCTAGCAGAGCTTGGAACATTGGGGAAAAGGTGAGGAACTTAATTTAAGTGTTGGCAAGTTGATTAGGTCCCCCTCCCATTCATTTTGTGTATTTTCAAACATTGCCAACTCTAGCTTAGCATTTGACTTTTCTAGGTTTTGGCGTGTAGGTTTGGGGATTTTTTATTTGAGGCTCTCTAGTGTGATCCAAACCTCTCCTAAGGTTGTAGTTGATCCAAGGAAGCCAAGGCAAGTGGTTCATTTTGGTTACATGATATGCAATGATCATTTGATTGAGTTTCACATTCTACTCATGTGTTTTCTTAGAAATAACAAATTTTGTAGCTTGATTTACCTGCAATTGGTTGCTAATTAAGTATCAAAAGGACTCCAAGAGGTATACCTAATTCCCCTTACAATGCATGAAAAGATTCCATGGAAAAAGGGAAGAAAGGTAGCAAAATGTGGCCCAGGGTGCCTACGTCCGGTGGGTACTTCATTGCCGTGTCCAGCATCTCATGCTGGGACAGTTTTGACCCCATTTCTTTGCTTTTTTATTTTTTTTTATTTTTATTTTTTTATTTATTATTATTTTCTTCTGGACAGGAGGGGGGTGGGGTGGGTCTTTATGGGAATTTTTAGGGACTCTTTAAACATGAATTTGTACCTCTAATCCCCCTTGAATTTGACAATTAATGGACCTTTAAACCTAATGATTCTATGGTGGAATCATGAACCTTAAACCATGGTTAGTGTACATGCAACCCAAACACTTGGATAACTTGATCTTGGACTCTAAGGGGGTGATGTTTGACCTAATCATCACTTCCAAGTGTTGTCCAAAGATGTGTATGAGGTCATGTCAAGTATGTACCGTGTGAATCCAAGGTCTAACATGTGAATCCAAGGTCATATCAAGTATGTACCATGTGAATCCAAGGTTTACCATGTCAAACACTGTAAGAGCACCAAAGTACTTATTTTACCAGACGCGGGGACCTCGGAAGTGCATATTTACAGATGTGACCTTAGCATGTCAATGGCAACCCAAACCGTGGGATGGACCTTTGTAATGGTTCCTTGACTATATAGTAGCTTGGTAGGACTGTTTGACTTATTGTACATGTCATTCATGAGTATGGTGCTAGCACCTTTATATTGCTAGTATACACACCATATTTGTACCCGGGACTACCAAACTATTACCTAACAATTGTTGGCTTGCGAAGGTCATGCCTTAGGAATTGGATGCGCAATTGATCACCATGTCCACCTCCGGATGACAGGATCCTTGGTTATGGGTTACCTAGGTTGGTGTGTGAGCTAGTTGATCGCCAATTCCCCCTTCAGGATGGCGGGATCCTTGGTTATGGGTTACTTGGGTTGGTGTGTGAGCCATTTGATGCAAGCTACCTCCCTCATTCCAATTCTAGCCAAAATGCTGCCCATTTGTACTTAAGAAATTTAAGGCTAATCTTGTTTGTTTAATTATGTTAATCCTATTTTTGCTCATTTTGCACATTCGAGCAATACTTTCACCTCCATCTTCCTTAGTGTAGCTGGTTTTGTATACGGATACCTAGTTTTACATGTTCTTGTGTTTTTCATCCGTTTTTTTTTTATCATCGTTAAGGATTTCAGTGTGAAGCACCAACTTTATGTAACTTCAACATTAATCCTATTTTTATTTGTTTTGTGCATTCGAGCACTAGTGTCACCTCTATCTTGCTTAGTGTGGTCAATTTTGCATACGGATACCTAGTTTTTACCCATTACTCGTGCTTTTCATCCTTTTTTATCATCGTGAAGGATTTTGGTGTGGAGCACCAACTTTATGTAACTATACTTGGTACTCGGTAGGTCTTCCTATGTTGGAACTTTACTTGATTCGGAGCTTAGTTAAGCCTTAGATGTGATATTCAAAGTCGGCATCACTTAGAACAATTCCAACCGATCAGAACTTCACATGTCAGAACTTGACAGACTATTTCACTAGTTGCAGCTAAAGAAGCACAAAATGGACACGGGACACGATACGGACATGCCGACACTGCATTTCTCAAAAAAGCAAGACACGAACATATCGGGGGACATACTAATAATATATATTTATTTATATCTAAAATCATATACTAAAAACTAATCTCGTTTTAACTTTTCAACCAATTTAGCAATCAAAAAATAAAAATTCAAGTACCAACTAACAAACATATCAAATTATCAAATAACAATACAATACTAAAACAAAATTCATAATTATTAAACATAAAATATCCATAGTTCCATAAAATCCATACAAAGAAAAGGGACGATCATCTCTTTCCCCTTCCTTAAAAAAAATAATAATAAAATAAAATAAAATAAGCCAATCTCGAGGCCTGTTTTTATTGAAAGATTTATTTGTCTTTTGCTTGTGATATGATTACTATTAGCTAACAATCATACATTTTTCCATGGTATAAAAGTGTCATATCAAGTTTGCAAGTTTTAGAAACCACATGTTAACAAGTGTCCAAAAAATATCAGCTAAATGTTTTTTTTTTTTTTTGGCATAGACACGGGCTGGAAATTGTGGGAAACGTCGCAAAAGAGTGTCGGACAAGTGTCCAAATTTAACATTTTTAGTTCTTAATTATAGACACGGCTAACTCTTTCGGATTTTGTTGCCAGTCCCAAGCTAGGATCTTAGATAAAGGATGAGGGTTGCATTAGGTAGGCTGACAGCAGCGTAAAACTTTATCACAACCCAAAGATGAATTCTGAGATATTTGGCTTAAAATAGAACGAAATGGAGAAATATAATTCATGTAGCCGACCCCAACATGGTTGAGATAAGGCTTTGATGATGATGATGAATTATAGACACGGCTAAAATAGTAACGGACACGTGTCCGAGAGTATACAAGGAGTGTCAGTGTCCAACACGGATATGCCACTTTCTTTGAAGTATCCGTGCTTCTTAGGTTGCAACTAAAGATGAAAATAGCGATACTGACGGGTATAGCAGCCAGCCGCCAGAACCCTACATAGCAATAGCGGCGTAGCTGTACGATTTGAAAAATAATCAAAAAAATCTGAAAAACTCCTAAAAATTCCAAAATATTGGAAAATGATAGAATATGTGCTTTTATTGCAAAAGTAACTAAGAAAAGGGGGTGTAGCGGTCCCCTCATTGCATGAGGTCCTTGATAAGTCCTTAAAAATGCATCATTTTATGTGTATTTTCTGGAATTTTAAAGACTTATTCATTAAAAATCTCTTCATTTAGTTGGAATTCATGTTTTTATGATTTTAAAATTCATTTTAGAATTTTCTTGCAAAAATCATTGAAAATCATTAATTTTCCATAAAATCATAAAATTTTCCATTTTTAGATTTCCATTTTTAGAAGGTTTTTTCAAATTCATGATTTTACATAAAAATAACAAAAGTTTTTATCAAGAGAAATCATAATTAATGACGTGAATTCATTGTGTCATTTTATGTGAATTGGGCCCGCATTAGTGCATTTGCAATTTTTATTCAAAATTATTAAATTAATTAAAAATCACTTTTATTTATAGGATAATTGAAAGGAAGAGACCCATGTCAAATCTTGAAGCCAAGGAATTAAATTTGAAGAAACAAAAAAACTAAGAAAGAAATGAGAGATGATCATCATGAGGGCCCCACACTTGCACACATGCTTTGAACGTTGCAACCAAGCCACTAAATGAGGTGCACAGCCAGCAAGGATCCATGGTTTCAATTCTTCTAAAATTTTAGCCAATCGAAGATTTGTGAAGAGCAATGGATGATGAGTAAAATCACATCCAAGGTGGGGCCAATTTACATGGAGTAGAGAGAGACGATTTCAAAATGGGCAAGGATTTATCTTCTTTTCCGAGAGATATGATTACAAGGCAACAAAGAGAGAAATCTCTTATCAGGATTAGAAGATTGACCAAAAAGGAAACCACATGGTCACCAACATTGGCTTTGCATGGAAATCTTAATGTGGCCCACTTTAGCACTTAGAAAGGAAGAACACAGCCACCGTCCAAAATTTTCTCTCTTTTATGTAAACTCAATCTCTAATTATAGGAGGAGACATCACCACTCGCCTAGAATTCATCATCATCCACGTTATCTCTCTCCTATTTATATAATTTCCCATCCAATCAATCTCACGCCCGCCATCCACTTGTATATATACATTCAGATTCATCCATCAATGTGCCGGGGCATTCCACATGTTAAATTTATTTTTTTTCAATGCCCATTCTATAACTCACCATTCTCCAATCATCATAAAAGGCGTCTTCATCAGCCCATCTAGAACACGCCCCATTCATATATATCAGTCCCTCTTCCGCCATTAAAAAACTCACGCCCAGCCCATTCCATCTATCTCTCTCCTCTCCATCAATTTTCTAACAAAAGTGGGATTTGGCCAAGTCCACTTTTGGATCCACCCATCATCTTCTCCTGTCATCTACTCCTCCTTGGTGATGCATGAAAGTAAGAGCATAGATTGCACACGAAGTCCCCTCTTTTTGATGTCTTCATCTAGGGTAAGGATAAATTTTCTTTTTTTTTAGGTTTAATTATTTTTGGGGTATTATTGGTTGTATTGGTTCATTTAATTTTAAATACACAATTAGTGAGGTCAAGGTGTTTTGCCTTGGATCGGCACCGTGTGTTTGTGTGTGGTGACAACACACACTTGGTGCGGTGTTTTTATGAATTTTTATTAATTCTGCCAATACAATGTTTTAATTTCCAAAAATAAAAGAAACTAGAATTCTTTTTATTTTTATTTATTTTTTTCCATTAATTGTGAATGAATTATTTCTGATTTTTAATTTAGTGCATGGTTATTTATTCCTCTATATTGGTGGTTTGATCTAGTTTATTGTCTTGCAGTTTCTAGTTTTAGGATTGTTTTAGTTTAGGAGTTTAAGATTAGATTTAATTTGTGAATTTTTTTTCATATTTGGAATTGTAATTTAATTTTAATTTTCAGAAGTAGTGTATATTTTTGTAAATTTTATTAGGGTAGCTTTAATTTTTCAATTAGGACATGTTTTTTTGCAAATATTAGCTCCCTGTGGATACGATCTTGAACTCACTAGGTAAAACTATATCGAGACCTTGTACTTGAGGTCCACGTTGATCAGTTCTGTATCACTATATTAATAGAAAATAATAGTAATGATTATTCTTTTCACATATATTCATGTTACTTAGTTATGCTAACTTAGAAACTAATGAAAGGCTTATAAAAACAACTATGAGATAAAGAAATATCTTTAAAACAAAAAATGCGTTGAACTTAAAGTCAAGACTCAAGACTTTAAAATTGGAACTTAGGAGTGCAATAGTAAACACTAAACAGTGAATAGTCAATACTCAATACTCAACACTCCGTAGTCAATGCAACAAATGTGCAATGACATAATAATTAACAACTTCATATATATATAATAAAAATAATAAAAACTAAAAACAATCTACTTAAAGAGATTAGAGTTAGTGAAGGACCTCGGTTGGTTGACTCTAATACCAAAGAGAATATCAACTAGGTATATGACGTCGCTGTCCTCATCCCCATCTTTGTTATCATATGTAGTGGCACTACCATATTGCATATGCCTACCATATTAAATTTGATATTGGTGGACATAGGGATCCTAGAATGCAAAGAAGGCATCATAGGAACTAGGAGGAGGCAACTATCTATTTTAGTTTGACCATGGTCACCATATGAGTAAAATCCTGATAGACACTCTATTTTGGGGTGTCTGTCAGGACATTACCTAGAGAAGATCCCTTTAGAGAAATTCTCTACATTAGCTTCAATTCAGCAAGATCTTATGTGTTTTGGTGTTCTTTTAAGAATAAAAGGGTAGAAAAGTTGTATAAAAATGTTGTTTATAGAGAAGTGAAGAAATAAGTCTTACTATGTAGTTTAAAAATTTTCAAAAATAGTTATCAATAACACTCGGTAGCGTCGAGCGGTCCTTAGCATACCATAACAGCTAAGGGTGTAATGGTTCAGTTAACCATGGGTTTTGGGAAAACCGTTAACCAAACCGTAATATGCAGTTTTCAATTTTTAAAAACCATAGCGTAACCGTCCCCTAAAAAACTATTAAAAAAAACCAAACCGCAGTTACCCGTATTAGACGATTCAGTTGTGGTTAACTTACTAAGAAAGGGTTTGAATATCAGACGGCTGTGGAGGTTCTGTGATAAGCGATCAATGGTTGAAACTGATCTAAAAATATGACTTAGAATGTAACAGTTCAGTTAACCGCACATGATTAACCGAACCGTATGTTACGGTTCAGTTCGGTTTGGTTAATAACCATGAGTCAAGATTGAAAACCAAAACCGAACTGTAATGCATGGTTTTCCTATTTTAACAACCGTAACCGAACCATAAAACATGGTTACTAACTATCAGTTCAGTTCGATTTGCTCTGTTAGATGGTTTTTTTGGTTTTTTTTATGCCCTTAGTAGCAAATGCTACGGAAGATAGCAGGGTAAAATCAAATTTAAAGTAGCAGTCTTGGCCACTATGCTTGAGATAGCGGCCACTATGCCTAATGTAGCGGCCGCTACACTGCGCAGCGGCAGCTATTTTGATCCGTGCTGCAACTTAGGCCTTAAGATGTGATATTCTGAGACAGCATCACTTAGGACAATTACACCCGGTCGGACCTGCAAGTGTCAAGACTTGATAAATTACTTCGCTAGCTCTAGCTTACCACTCGATGAGTGGCTCGAAGTCATTTGGTACCTGATATGACTACCTCGATGGCCTATGAAGTGTGATTTACTTATTGTGCTCCTTAGTGGAGTTTTCACCCCTTGTGTGTAAATGGATTATTATGATATAACAACTCGCTCTCAACCATGAGTAGTATGCGCATTGTTACTTGATGGAATTTAGCCATGTGAATGTCATACAACTAGGGTTTACACTTATATAGCTTTACATGCTTTACTCATCACTACACTAAAAAATTGTTTGGTGACATTCTAGTAAAATTATTTCAAAAGAGAAAAACAAGTAGAATCATGTTTAATAGTGTTAATGAATTTGAATATTTTGTAAATTTTTGCTATATTTATGTTATATGTTAAAATAAAAAATGTTGTTATATGTTAAACACTCTTTTAATAATAGAGTTGGTGAGCCACACTTCCATGGCACTCATCCTTGTTTTAATCAGCTCAAATTCTAAGATGGAGAAAATAATTTTTGTTTTAAGTAAGTAGGAGGAGGAAAAGATAAGCGTGATATTTGGAGAGACATTCACATTCAAAAAACGTAGAACCATCTCACACATCTGACTATTTATTTAAATTAATATGATCTTCAGAGTTAATTAAACTATTAAATTGATCGTGCATCTATGTCTTATGATTTATCTATACCATGGATCTACTTGATATTGGAGTGAAATTCTTAAGACATTTCCTTCATAAAATAGTAGTGACATTTGGCAATAGCGACTAACAATCAATTTACAAAGGGTACCTGGCAAAGCAAATAATACATATAGGATGCCTGATAGGGGACTAGGAAGCAATAGAGATTTGTTGTTCAGACCAATGAACTTGGTATTCATATGAAATCCAAGTGTATAAGCCAAATCACCTTGTGTATAGAATCCATAGAAAATCTCTCTCTGATCACATCACTTAAAAATTGATTTATTAGCTTTAAGAGGGACAACTTTAGTATGCCTTCCTCAAAGGATCTCCTCTTCCCTCTTTTCAATTGTAGAGAGTTCTCCCAAAAATTAAGTTGCACAGAGAAAGAGGACAAGATGGAGGTTGAGGAGATAGAGCTGTGAGAGAGGAAGAGAGATGAGATGGAGAGGAAGATTTAAGGAAAGAGAGATTCGTGGGAGAAGGAGAGAGATGAGAGGAAAGGGGAGAGATTCTTGCTAGGCGAAGCTAGGCATCCTCATTCTCAAATGAAAATTGATTTTTTATTGTTCCTAAAATTCCATTCTGATTTCTAAAGAAATATTCTCTGAGAAAGTGTAACCAAACAAATTCTTAGTATTTTTATTCTATGAGAACAAAAAAATGTTCTCATGTAATGATGCCAAACGAGCCCTAATATGCCTAGTGATACTTGTTATTGGATCCGTTAATCTCTCATGTCTTTATTCTTTACTTGATTACAGTATGTGTTATCATTATTGACACATTCCCAGGTAATTATCTAATCTACTCTTGGTGCTATGTAGATAACAAGCCCTACCATTGAACCGGTCTTTGGTGATGTAGTGCGTAGGAGGCTCAGGAGCTCGTTACTTCATCTTTTTGGTTTTTTGGGGAATTATCTTTTGTATCTTTTGGTCTTATGGCCAATGTTTCTGCAAGACTTACTACGGATTGTAATTAAACTTATCTTTTATTGTAAATGTTTAACTTTAACTTAAATGTATGAGAATGAGTTTCTTTTTGCTCTCCAGTCTGTGATTTATGCCATATTTTCTTATTGTTTCATGCTCTTGCACTTGAAATGGCTCGCACAACCCTTACCACTAGGGTGTCTTGTGTGTCACGACCCTACAGTTGAATAAGAGACTCTGATACGCGTGGCGGGCTAAGTGAGGTTCACCGCATGCTAATTACCCACAAAATTCTGCTATGTGAGGATACAAGGGCTCTCAAGTCCATGAGGTTCTATCCCTAGGTGGATAGGTTATCACACGCATGTACTGTACCGCTGACCCAATTTAGAAAAAAGAAAAAAAAAGAGAAACTGTGGTGTGCACCACTATGGATAGATCATTACTATAGAAGTCCAAAGGACAGGATAATCCTGATTCCTAACATAGAATGGTCTGGAAGATGGTTATGAGAAACAAAGCAAAAGGTTAGATTCAATACAAGAAAGCAAGCATTGTCTGTGCAAGTATCTGTTGTTTAGGAGAATGGTCCATCTATGGTAGGCCCATCAAAGCAATCAAGCACTAGCCCCGCATCTACAAATTTGAGGCATTAGGATGCTATGTCATATCTGGTGATTTCTTTTTTTAGTAAGAGTTTTCATTGAACCAACAGGTCTAACTTGGAAAATCATCATACAAAATTTTCACGAAATCAGTTGACTTGCACCACTAAAAAAATCAGACTTAAAGAAGATGCTCCAAAACAGTTGGTAGGTGCTCATTGTCGCAACCACAAGATTGTAAGTTCAACCTATTTTATAATTTGGACTCTTCTGTTTATTATTATTATTATTAGTGCTGAACGGTAATATGTGCCAATCCTGCAACCTAATTGTTGCAACAATGAGAACCTTCCAACTGTTGTTGTAGTTTTAATGATAGTATTATTATTACTTTGGATGAGTAAATCTACGAGTTTATTCAATTGGCTGAGGCAAACAAGGAGCAGGAAAATCAATCTCTGGGAAGTTCACGTTTTTGGACAATAATGAGCATGAGGTTTGGTTAATTCTAAGGTACACCTTCTTTGTTTTAACCCCAATCTTAAGACAATTTGATATTATTTGTTTCCATCATTCCTTAGACGTTAATGGTGGCAGCACGTGATGTGCCTGGAGCATAAATATGAGTATATGACAAGAATCACATAAGTAAAAAAAGCATATAAAGTTCACACATAACAGTGTTTCCATATAAGAATTTGCCATTATAACAGTATTAATCACTGTACAATTTCACAATATATAGCATTCTTCCCTGAAATGTCAAACCATACCTCAACAGCTGCCTTGCAGAACAGAATCATGCGCTTTAGAATGTCCTAATGAAAAGGCAAAGTCAAGTGCAAGAACAAAAGGCTACAAACAATGACCATAAAAGAGTACAACTGGTGAAGGTCAAAACAAAACCACAAAGTTTTGCTAGTAACAAAATGACTGGAAATACTGAATTGGTAAACCCAAGTTACATAGACCAGTGCAGACAAGGGGAAATAATAACAATAAGAGCTGAAATGAAGAGAAAGTGCAACCATAAATTATTGAAAATACACTAATAATGCTTACATAATGGACAAAATAACTTACCAATCGTTCCCCACCATAAATATCATTCTGGTGGTGGCGAAACATATGACTCTCCATGAAAACAAAATCAACACCATCAATGTAGGCCTGGAAATAAGTGACTTCCACATCCTTCATTACAATATCACAGAAGCACATTCATGTAGAATGTATTTAAAACAAAAATCTTGTTGGAAGAAGAAATCTAGCCAAAATCTAACATGCCTACAAACCTGCCCATCCACCTTATATCTCTTCCTCACTCCTGTTTCTTGGGCTTCATGGTAATTACCATAAAGAGGTGCCACAGCCTAAAGAGTACAAAGAATCGCAAAAATTATATTAACAAGGATTTCATTCGATGTCAATAAAGTAGTTGAACTAAGTAACTTATAATTCCACCAAGAAAAAAGGAAAGGTGTGCCATCCTTTTTTGCTATAAGACCCTTTTTAGATGATTGCATGAAAGAAAGGTTACCATAACTCTATGCCCACGTCTGGCCAAAGCCTTTGGCAGAGCCCCGGCAACATCTCCAAGCCCACATATAGAACTTACCACCAATCAATTGTCATATAAAAAATTTTTTTTCTAACCTCTCCTGGAGTGACATTATCTTGTACCAGCAACAATAAAAAAAACATGTGCACGAAACCAAAAGATAAAGATATGCAAAAGTAGAAACCAAAAGAGAACCAAAAAAGGATGCCTGTTATCAAGATCTAAAATACCTGTTTTGGACCAAGGAGCACATTCTGCAGCTACCATAATGATGTTCATGACATTATCGCCAGCCAAAGGAGGGGACTTTGATTCCATTTCCTCAGGAATCATTCTGAGTTCACTATTCACATTGTCAACATTTGCTTCTGTCAGCTCAAGCTTTTCTTGTTCTGCACTGTAAGTGTCAGATGTTGTCTGAAGTGGTGATAGCCTTATCATAGACTGGATGGTTTCATTTGACTCTTTAGGAGTATCTACAGGTGAGGAAACTTTTACGAAAGCAGTGGTTTTGCAGGGCTCCTGGTCTTCATCACCAAAATCCCCGCTGTTGCCAACAGAGTACATTTCTAAAGTCTCAACCAAAGATGAATCGGTATAACTATCAGAGGGAATCCCGCTTTTACTTTTACTATCATGCTCTTCACCAGACAAAGGTCGATCCAGATATGGGAAGACAATAGCCCTCTCACTGTGAGGAGATTTATACTGTTTTCTGTCAGCAATAATTTTCTTTATAGATGAAACAAGTTTCCTCCTCTCTGCAATCTGCCCTAGGGTGGTAAAGTAAGTCAATAGACTCACATCTGAACATAGTGACTGGAAACAAAAGTGGAACTAACAGTACAAGTAGAGTGATTTGAGATCTCTCCATATGCACAGAAGTGTAAAAAAGAAACAATGGTCATTAACAAGAAACACCTTTTTTTATTGGTACTAGTAAAGTCCAATAAAGAGAAAAAAATTGTTATTTGCTGTAACTGATACACTATGCATGAAAAATTGTAATTTGCTGTAACTGATACACTATGCATGGATCAACGTAGTGGCTGCTACATATTATAGTGGCTGCTATATCGGCCATAAAGTCAAGGGCCGCTACGTTATTTGAGTGTTAGCACCACTATGTTGTGGCTAGGTTATAAAACTCAGCCGATGACTTCAAAGCATCCCCTTTCTCTCTTTTTACTTCTCTTCTTCCATTGTACCAAGGTTCTTCTCCAAGTTAGGTACCTAACATCACTTTTTTCCAATCTAAAGCTCAAATTCAGAAAAAAAAAAATGCAGGAAGGGGACCACTATGCCCCCTTATCTTAGCTACTTTTGCAAAAAAAGAAAAAAAAACAAAAATTATATTCTAGCTTTTTAAAATATTCTAGAACTTTTGGAGTTTTTCAGATTTTTTTACAATTTTTTCGAATCGCTCTGCAACCCGCTACATAGCATTTCAGTGGCTGGCCGCTACATCAACCACTACCACTATTTTGATCCTTGACACTATGTACTCTAACCAAAATATCAAGGTTGCTCAATGTGAATGGAGGAAGATCAAGTTGTGAAAAATTAAATGGCAATGCAAAATAAAATAAATAAATAAAAACATATGAAAATTTTGAGAACGAAGGCAAAAGAGAAAACAAGTAATGATAAGCTAAAACTCTGCAAAAAGGCTTTTGATTAAATGATTTTAAAAACAGCTGAGTAAATAAAGAATATATGGAGTGGAAGTTCAGTAGTTTTGAGAGTAGAGAAGATGATTCGGTTAAGAAATTCTCCCACTTAGAGCTTCGGTGTGATGAATTTATATGTAGGAGCAACTGTATAGCAAAACAGAGGACTTGAGAGGATACACAAAACTAGAATAGGGTAGGATGTGCAAAGCAGTGATAACTGATAAGGAATTGGAATGTTATTAGAATCTGTGAGAGAGAGAGAGAGAGAGGAATTTTTTTAGTGCCAGTTGGATTGAAGGACTGTTTTTCTCATAAAATCAGCACAAGCTCAAAGTTGGGCAATGAAGACAAAACGAAGACGAGGAAGTGATGCTCAAATGGGTCTACAAAGTACAAAGTAACAACAAAGAATGGTTACATAGGAGGAAATCTGCAGGTGGCTTTAGTTGAAGAAAAATCAAGGAATGTCGTTTAGATGGAATGAGCATTTGCATAAAAGATTGGAAACAGGCCATATACAAAGAACTGAAGTGTTGCCGGTACAAGGAACTAGAAGAAGAGGGAGAACAAAACTTCTATCAACAGTTGCAAGCTCAATATTCCTTTTTCTTCTTGCTACTGTTCAGAAAACCCAATTAAAGGCTCCTGGTGAATCAGCCAAAAGAGATATGCTAGATTATGGAGTGACAAATAGGAATTAGTCAGAAGTGGCAGTAGGACTCAACATATTGTTTCTAATAGCTGGGATAAGGTTCAAATGGTGATGATGATGGTGATGTGAGGAAATGCTAACTCTGCCAACTTAGCAGATGTCATTAACTCACTTAATATGGAATGAAGCTCAAGAAACTTGACCAAGTCTGGGTAAGCCCGCCTCCATTTTATATATGGAATAAATTTGACTGGCCAAGTACTGAAAATTTTTATTTACCGACGAGGGTATCCCCCTGGTATTTGGCCCGCCTCCATTTTATATATGGAATAAATTTGACTGGCCAAGTACTGAAAATTTTTATTTACCGACGAGGGTATCCCCCTGGTATTTGACCCGCCAGGACTAATCCCTCGGACAGACAGACAACCACACAACACACTGGCAGCAGGTAAATCTAGGGTATGTCAAAACACACAAAATGGGGCACAAACCCACGCCATATGCCAACAAACCAATACCCATGGGGTAAGTACTGAAACTGAGTCTGACTACAGCAGAGATTGATTCATTTATGATTTAATTGATGTGATCAACTCATTTAAAAAAATCATATAAGCTGCAACTGTTCAAGACAAATGGTGATCAACTTCCTTGTTCTTATCTGAATGGTTCCAATGGTGAATTAAAACTTGGCCCCTTTGGGCTTCTTTGCCAATGAAGATGTGTATTCTATCTGCAAGCCTTCACGGGAGGGTCGCCTTCACTTCCCTGGGCACACGAGTAGTAAGGGTGGATTTGATCAATGGCAGACGATAAGATAAAATGGTACTGTAGTCAGTGGTCTCAACAGATAAGACTTGATCAGTCCCACCAGGAGCATACGTTATTCCTCTATTATCATAATGTCTGACTGATAAGGCGTAGCGGGTCTGACATTAGAAATAACCATATGCTCACAAGGGAAGCTCCATTGTAACTAAAAGGATGTCAAATATCAATATCAAAGCTACCCAGAAGAACTTTTCAGTCTCAGATAATTTGCATCAAAAGAATTTGAAGGGGGTGAAAAAAAACAAAAGAGAGAGACAGAGAGAGAGAGAGAGAGGAAAGCAATTATATACCCGTTCAATAAGATTCTTTTGCCTAGCAAGAATTCGCTTGCCTTTCTCAATTTTGTAAAGTTCGTAAGTTTCATCATCCGCGTCCTCTCCCTTGTTGGCATTCTCTCCCGTCGCTCTTAGACCTCTGTTTCTCCAAATCCTCCTTTCACAACCAGAAAACCCGGCAAAAGGGTCACCATCAACACAATTCAAACACCCAAATTCGGCACCATTTACACCAGAATGAAGATAAATTTTTGGGTGAAATGCATGGAAAGAAAATCTCATGTGTCCTCTGCTTGTGCTACCAAGAGAAACAGGATTCTCCATTAATTTTGTCATTGCCGCCTCGGCACTGAAAGGACACCGGAAAGAAGCCATCTTTTCTGTGTTTTTTTTTTTTTTTCACTTCCTCAAGTGTCAGAAGCTAGAAAGATGATATCTATCTATCCTATGTAGAATGATCTTGGAGAATGCAAAAACGAAAAGAGATGGATAACAAAGAGAGGCCACAGGAGAAAATGGGTGATTTATGAACACCCAGACGAAGAAATATGGATTTCCAAAAGACCCAACTGAGATATAAAAAAATTAATTCTTCATCATCATCATCAAAGCCTTATCCCAACTATGTTGGGGTCGGCTACATGAATTCTACTTCTCCATTCCTTTTTATTTTGAGTTAAATCTTTCGATAAGTACAACTTCTTCAAATCTGAATCAATGACTTCCATCCATGTTTTCTTCGGCCTACCCCTACCTCTTGACGAACCCTCCACTTGTATATCCAAACTTTTTCTCACCGGTGCCATTACTGGCCTACGCTCAACATGCCCAAACTATCTTAAATGAGTTTCTCTAATCTTATCTCCTATTGATGATACCCCTAAATGTTCTCGAAAGCGCTCATTTCTAATTTTATCTTTCCTAGTTTTACCACACGTCCACCTAAGCATTCTCATTTCCGCTACATCCATCTTATGAATATGTGTCTTCTTAATTGGCCAACATTCTGCTCCATATGTCATAGCTGGTCTAACCACTGTCCTGTAAAATTTTCCCTTCAATTTTGTTGGCATTTGTCTATCACAAAGTACTCCCGAAACTAGTCTCCACTTCAACCATCCAGCTCTTATCCTATGCTACACATCTTTGTCAATCTCCTCATCCTTACTAATCATCGAGCCTAGGTACCGAAAAGAATCTTTACGTGGTATCTCATAAGTTTCAATTTTGACAGTGGTTTCAACACTTTGTATATGTCCACTGAAATTGCAATCCATATATTTTGTCTTTGTACGACTTATTTTAAAGCCTCTAGATTCTAATGCCCTCCGTCATCTCTCAAGCTTTGCATTTATACTTTCTCTTGATTCATCCACCAATACTATATCATCTGCGAACAACATACACCATGGTACTTCTTCTTGAATATGCACAGTTAACTCATCCATAATTAATGCAAAGAGATAAGGGCTTAAAGATGATCCCTGATGTAAGCCTATAGTCACGGGAAATCCGCCTGTTTCTCCACATATAGTTTTCACATTTTTTATTGCACCTTCGTACATATCCTTTAAAATTTCGATGTAACCTCTTGGGACATTCCTTTTCTTTAAGACCCACCAAATTAAATTCCTCGGTATCCTATCATAGGCTTTTTCCAAATCGATAAAGACCATATGTAGATTTTTCCTCTTTGCTCGATATTTTTCCATTAATTGCCTAAGTGAAAAGATAGCTTCCATAGTTGATCTCCCTGGCATAAAACCAAATTGATTTTCCGAAATCTTAGTCTTTTTTCTCAGTCTTTGCTCTATTATTCTCTCCCATAACTTCATAATGTGACTCATAAGTTTAATCTCTCGATAGTTGGTACAATTTTGTATATCTCCTTTATTCTTATATATAGGTACTACAATGCTTCTTCTCCATTCATCCGGCATTTTCTTTGTCACAAGTATCTTATTGAATAGTCTACATAACCAACTTACTCCAACCTCTCCTAAGCATTTCCATACCTCTATCGGAATACCATCTAGGCCTATTGCCTTTCCTATCTTCATTCGCTTCAATGCTTCCTTCACTTCCACCTCTCTAATTCTACGGAGAAAAGTATACTCTTGTAATGAAGTATCCTCCTCCACTCTTGTATCGCCCAAATATTCTTCATTTAAAAGTTTACTAAAATATTCTTTCCACCTTTCTATAATATCGTTGTCCTTCACCAAAATATTTTTCTCATTGTCCTTGATACATTTGACATGATCTAAGTCCCTACTTTTCTTTTCTCTTATTTTTACAAGCTTAAAAATATCATTTTCTCTTTCTCTTGTTCTCAACCTATTATAGAGGTCTTCGTATGCTTTGAACTTTGCACTACTTACTACTTTCTTAGCTTCTTATACAACTCAAAATTTTCTATACTCTTAGTCTTCTGCCAAACTTTGTACCAATGTTTTTTTTGTCGAATAACTTCTTGAACCTTCATACTCCACCACCATATTTCTTTATTAATATGTCTCTTCCCTTTTGATTCTCCAAGTACTTCCTTTGCAATATTCCTAATGCAATTAGCCATTTGATTCCATATTACTGTAGTTTCTCCTTCAATATTCCATTCTCCTTTCTCAATCATTTTGTCCTTAAATATATTTGCTCTTTCTCCCTTCAAATCTCTGTTTTGCTTTAACTCCGCCAGTTTTGCTGCCGGTCCCAAGCCCAGGTAAAGGAAGAGGATTGTGTTAGGTAGGTGACAGCCAGCGTAAAACTTTGTCACAACCCAAACATGAATTCTGAACGTATAAAAAAATTAATTACAAAAATAAAAATTTGAGGAATCCCAGTTAAAATTTAAAAATAAAAATAATAATAATAAAATGGAGATTTGAAGAAAAGGTTCGGAAGTGGAATGGAGCCAGAAAAGAAAAGTGAAATGATAATGAGATGCAGAACGTTAAGGATTATTGTCCAAATTTTCAGCCCTTACCCCAGAAACAAATAAAATGAAAAGTCCCAGAGATGAGTGTACGTGTGCGTTTTGGAATTAAGTTAAGGCCCGCTGATGGAAATGGGTCCCACAGATAAGGAGTTGTTTTGAAGGGGCAGTTTTACTTTTAGATAAACATCCGCTAACTGAACTGTAGCAATAGGTGGGATGGAAACAGAAGAGATTTGGATTATGGATATCGTTTACTTTGTTGCTCGCTCAAATATCAAATGAAATCTTACAAATTGTAAACAAATCACATGCGAACAAGTTTGCTGGACAACTGAATAGGAGTGACTCCCTTCTAAAGTTCTTTTAAAATGTGCTTTTTGTTAGCAAATCATTTCACTCCACCGCAGCAGTAATCGACATTTGATGATATATCAAATGCGCCACGTGTCACTCTCACAATATTAATTCTAGCTCTCACTTCTGAAACTCTCAAAATTACTAGGTGTATTTATATAAAGAGAGGCCATCACGTGGAGCCCATCAAATGATAAGATATATAGTGGATGGGACATCCAAATTCGATGTGTACTGAAGCCTCATGACAGAATTAGAGCAGACAAACTCAGTGTTCAAAACGATGAGAAGAATGGTCGGACTTGAGTTAAACACATTAAATCACAATGGGGCCGCACGCCTTAAGGGGTCCACCTACGCGTACACTTCATCAGTACAACTCCTTTCATCCTTCTGTCATCCCATGATCCGGCGTGGGGACTAATTTTACACTTATTAAACCTTCAACCACTGTTGGATTAAATCCATAAAAAAAAATTTACGGTTAAAATGTGATTAAACTTTAAACAAATATTTACCAAAACAATCCCATTAAAAATAGTAAGCACAAGTGAGGACCTCAAATTTTTCTAATATTCGAAGAGGACCTCCCAGCATAATTTTCGTTTTTTCTTCCAATTTTGTCCATCATTTGTTGATATCAACAAAACACATAATCTCAAAATCAATAAAGGAAGGAAAAGAAAAGAAGAAGGAAACCACAGAGGAGATCATCTATATCCTCCCATCCAAGTAAAATCTACTGATTCTACTCCCATTATCTCCATCTCTCATTCCATCCATATATTCCATCCCATTATTTTTCGTAATCTTCACTATCCACCCTTTCATCATTATAGAAAATGATCTTATCCCCATTACATGGTAAGAGATCACTCTCTGTTTTTACCATCTTCATCACTTATCCCATCTGCCCGAACCTGGCAAATCCATCACATCTTTCATAGCCTCTACAACTCAACTATTGCAAACATGTGTTTGGATGTTTCTTCTTCTATGATATGCATGTTCTCATGCATCTCCTGGTGAATTGATGGAAAGGCCATTATAGGACTGCTAGGATCCAAAATATGTACTTGTGGCGTTAGTCACACCCAGGGCCCGAGATTTGGGTAGTCCGACTGAACTCTTGATATGGCACGAGTAATCTTATAGTAATTCACGTCGCGCTAAGCCAAACGTAGACCACTACAAGGGAATTTTTTCCAAATTTCACATGTGTGAAAGATTCATAATACAAGCACATTCAAATTCAACTGTAGAGCTTAGTGCTCAGTGCACCCATTTAATACCCTGTGATAATATATGAGCCCAAGCAAATACTTATTTAACATTCCATACTTAATTACTTAATGAGTTATCTAAATGAACATAATCTTGTGCATAAGTACTAAATGTCTGAGTACATATCAATTGAAAAAGTGCAAAAGTGCATAACAGTCAAAGACCGAAAGCTACATATCCATCAAATGAGATAAGCATAAACAATGTCCAATGTAAAGATGATATATTAAAATGAGCTATCGTAACTCAAGTTTTATTTGCCCAACAAGACCCATGTTGCTCTACGGATAGATGACTAGTAAAATACGTCATCAGGTCCCCATTCGTCTAATCTAGAAGGTACTGCTAAGACAAATTCTGAAAGCTCGTCAAAAATCGGATCTGCACCAAAATCGGGTCCTGTAACACTAAGGATAGCACTCTGAATATGATAACTCAACAAGAAATAGGAAAATAGTACACTAAACATGTTGTTCAAAATAGAATTAGAGTTAAACAGATTTAATAAGGCAAAAGCGTAAACTAAACATGATAGCATAGGTAAAGCATAGATATAAGGAATCAAGATGATAGGAAACATAACATCTAAATGGAAAACCGCGTGGCTACAGTCGTCCCTGCAGAAAGAAATATAACAAAAAAAAAATCAAAAAATCAGGTAGCTAATCTGATTGCTCAAAGGAGCGTCAACTCACTCCACAAATAAACCAACTACAGTGGCATACAATTTCAACCCATACTTAGCTCCATAAAGTCAAGCTCAGTATTGTTACTCCATTAGTCAATAAAGATAGTACATAGAGCACAGCATACTTTTATACTTACTTTCTTAACAGAACTTACTTATATATCATTTCCAATAATCGAAGCATAACGATATCCATATCGAACAGTAGTAGCAAAAGTAAATGTGAGGGAAATAAAAGTAACATAGTTGAATTGATAACACATTAAGTGAATAATATAGGAAGTCATAGAAATAAGCATATCCAATTATTAAGAAACAATGACAGATTACAAGCCAAGCTAATTGAAGATGTTCATGTCCTTACCCTTTAACTTTGGCATGACCATAAGGTTTCTTATATTATGCGTTACCAAGGTTCTTGCTATCGCATTGTATATGAATCCAAACATTGGGCTTTTATACCCACACACGAAGGTCATAACATTAAAAAGAACCTAATCATCTAACAAGGATGTATGACAGCTAACATTTTCCTTATTTACCCAATTTAATTTCATTAGACAAGTACAATTTATAGGGTTTCCAAAGTCAAGGTCCTACATGGTCATAATGTTCTTCTAGTGTTTTAATGTTACACTTGATCATCAAGCTCAAGGTTCCTTAAAGTATATTTTGACTTAGTCAAGTCAAATATAGTTGGATTATAAGGAGTTTACAAATTGAAAAATAATTAAAATAAATAAATAAATAAATAATTTGGTTAGACCCTACTCGATTAATCGAGCCTGGGTCTGATCAATCAAATTGATCCTAAAAGGGTAATTCGATCGATCGAATATTATGAATTTCCTGACGAAATTCTAAAAACATCCTACCCAATCAAGCCGGCATGTGTCTGGTTGATCAAGTCTGGGATGGAATTTTTCATTTGACTCATTCGAGCTCGAACTTCACCATAATCAATCCCATCCTTTCCTTACATGAAATCCACCATTGATTACCCAACCTAGCATATTAAATGCCATTTTACTCCCATTCCATTGCTTTAATCCAAATCTCATAAAAGTCCATTTAAAATCCATTTCCACCCACTATGACATCCTCCATTAATGAAACAAGAAGAGGATGAGCTATACCAATGTACTAGAGCATGGAATTTAAAAGAATCAATCATAAATACACACATACATGTTACCACTTGTTGATATTGGCATAACTGGTGCCTTAGACTTAAACTAAGCTAAATGAGATGAAATCCTCAATTTCTTAAACTCAAACAAATGCTTTATTCATGAAAATGGAATAAGAAGAAAATAAGGATAATGAGATGTATGACATATCATGGATTTGAGTTTCCTTATTCAATTAAACTTGAAGTCTAAGGAGTAGGACACTTTTACCTTAAGAAGTTGTAGAGAAGAGCTTACAAGATTCCAATAGCTTTAATTTTGAAAATGATAGAAGGAGAGATGGGGGGAAGAAGATGATAAGAGCAAGGTTCTCTATAATGGTGTAAAGCTTCTCTCTTAATTTGAAAGAGAGAAAGGGGAGTCTTTAGGTTACAAGTTATAGAGAAGGAAAATAAGGCTTCCCAAACAAATAAGTTTGCAAATGGTGAAATGGGTAATGGGGAAGAAGATAGTAGTGGAAGAGGTATGGTAGAGCAAAGCTCTCTCTCTCTAACGGTGAAAAATGAAGCAAGGAGGTGGAGGTAGGAGATGGAGGCAAAGAGATGAGAGCTAAGGTTTTGGCTCAAAAGATAAGGGCTTACTTTATACTTAGGTTCCTTATAAAATTACAAGCAAGTTGGGACATTTAATAAATTACAAATGAGTGGAATGCTTATGATAAATAAGAAAATGATGCAATAATGCACGAACCATGTACTAATACAAGGTCCCTCTAAGCTACTTAAATGAGGTTAGGGTCCAACCTACCTACCTAACCAACCCAATTAAAAAATAATCATCAAATTACGCTAAAATACCATTAATTACTATAAAACACAATTAATTAGCAAATAGACCCTAATTTTAGGAATAGGACCTTCCAGGGTCTTTACTAACATCCCTAAATAGCACAAGAGGGAGATTTGGAAGCATTGATAGCTACATTATTGGGCTTCTCCGGTATCAACATTTTAAGTGGAGAAAACATAAAGTCAATAGGAAATTCCAAGTTTGAAATGGAGATTGATGATGGCTTATAGAGTGCTGGATTGATGGGTTTATAGGAGGGGAAACTGAGAAGAGAGAAATTAGCAGGAGGCTATTGTAAGTCATTGCTACAAGAAAACTGAATAGTTGATCCAGTTTCAGTGGTGCATGAGTTGTTCTCTGAGAACCAGATCACATGTAAAGCATGTCAAAGCATGTCAAAGCAAGTATTTTCGGGCACCAAAGAAACCCAAGAATGGGAGAGGGTTCTCTATGCCATGGATTTTGTTTTCTTAAGGATCTATAAATAGCCCATGAATCCTATTAAGACAAGGAAGAACAAGGTTAGTTATCTACATCAGAGTAGCTACAAATATGAATCGATGACAAGACTTACATTTACATGAAAGCCGTGATCTATTGGCCTTCTGTTAGGTGTCGAATCTGGGACAGAAGGTAGTCTAAATTCATGCATCATCCAGTCTGTTTTGATCTCTTTGGCAGCATTTCTTGTATAGAAGATGAGTGATTTCTTCAAGCCAATGCATTTGGCGTATATAGATCTATTAGTTCCAATGGCCTTCCAAAACTAAGCTCCCATGACTTTGTTTGGCCTGGGGCTGTTTTGACATTTTCAGTCTCCCCAACTATTGCCAGCTTTTCTAGCAAAAAAGAGGTAGAAAATAACTTAGCAAGTCAAGATTAAGTGTAAGCAAAAGGAAGAAAGGAAGCCACAAACTAAAGCAGTGGAATGGAATCTTTATTCATTTACTTAAAAGGTAAATGAATAGCTACATGGCTAATGTGTTTAAAAGCTACAATCTGTGAATAGCTAAATCTAGTACGATGGTTGCTATGGTTATTATTGTTGTTGTAACAGTTAAAAAGGGGACAATCCACTAAATCTCCATACTCCCTATCTCGTGAAGCTCCTGTGACTTTGTTTGGCTTGGCGCTGTTTTGATATTTTCAGTCTCCCCAACTGTTGCCAGCTTTTCTTGCAAAAGAGAGGTAGAAAATAACTTAACAAGTCAAGATTAAGTAAAAGCAAAAGGAAGAAAGGAAGCCACAAACTGAAGTCGTGGAATGGAATCTTTATTCATTTACTTAAAAAGTAAATGAATAGCTACATGGCTAATGTGTTTAAAAGATACAATCTGTGAATAGCTAAATCTGGTACAATGGTTGCTATAGTTATTATTGTTGTCGTAACAGTTAAAAGGGGATAATCCACTAAATCTCCCTACTCCCTATCTGGTGAAGCTTCTGCTATTTGATATTTTATACTAAATGTAAGGTCCCCATTCCCAATTAGGGACTCGTTTGCTAATTTTTTTGTGGTTTGTGCTAATTGATTTCGTTTTAGTGTTAATTGAGTTATTGGATAGGTAAATTGGTGGGACCTTAACTTAGAAAAGGGAGTTCATAGACCAAATTGTATTTTCACTAGCATAATCATATATCATTCACTTACATTATGTGCACTTCTAAATGGACATCATAAATCATGAAGTAGACCCAACCTATTGGACTTAAGTTAGCTAAATAGGATGTTATATAACCTTTTTTGTAAATATCCTAAATCTAAGGACTTACTAGTAAAAACAAAAGTATCCTAGTAACCCTAGCTCTAAATAAAGGCACACAACCAATAGTTAGAAGCTCTAGTGCCTTCGGAACAAATCCTAGCCTCCAAAGCTCATCTCTACCCTCTTCCCTTCCACTAGCAAGCTAAAAGTATTGAAAAGATAGATCTCCAAACCTCATTCAAGCTTGCAGCCACCTTCTTTTCCACATCTTCTTTATCCATTGGGTGTTTGATTGGAAAGAAAATCTTCATTTCATCTTTTGCACAAAATCCTAAGTGAGAAACTCAACCTATTTTGGAGTTGTGCCATTCAAACACCTTAGTATGAGCTTTATGGCATTCATCTCATCATTATATTTCTATTCATATCATTTTTATGTGTAGGTTGGTTGAGTATCTAGACTTGGGGATTTCTATTATTTTGGGTTTGGTATTGATTTTTGGAGCACCTTAAGGTAAGTATAAGTAAGAGGTAACATGCATTTGTGTTATTTATGGTTGATTCTTTGGTTATTTTATATTCTATTGCCTTGTACAGCCCATCCTCTTCATGTCTCATTCATGAGGATATCTTGATGAGTAGAATTTCTCAATCTACATGTGTATATTCTCCAGATTTAAAATCTTGCCTTGGATTCTTTGTTTCATGATGAAATTATAGATCAATGCTAATTGTATTGATTTTTCCAAGTTGAATAAAATGCTACAGAACCTCATGACCCTTGTATATACCTTATGGGCTCTAAATCCTCTTCTACACTTCGTAAACCTTACCAATCTATTATGACCTTTTTTGTTACATGTCTAGAGGTCATTCCCAACTCTAATGGATCAAAGATTGTTGGAAAATTCAAATAGAAATTAGATTTTCCATGTGTAGGTCATCATTGTGCCAGTTCTTTAAATTGGCAATGGGCCCACTTGGCCCACCAGAGGAGGGATCTAATTCGATCATCTGAACCCCAAGCGATGGGCGACCTTGAAGGTACAGGGCCGATGTGGATGTCGCCTACTTTGTCATCTCAACCAATTGACCCAAAACACCACCACGTGAGGTGCATGTGTAAATTTTACAACCCATTGCCCAATTTGTTGTTGTAGAGATGAAAGCTACAAACTGTTGTAATAATGAAATAAACTGAAACAACATTACCGAATAATTTGATGTGCTGTGGAGGGATGCTATAATGGCATAAATCAGTAGAAAGCATGAACAGTAATTGTTGGCCGAGGCACATCAGCGGATACTTTCTTTAGGACGAGTTCCACCCCTTCGAATAAACCTAGGTGCGATGAGGTTCTAAGCTGGAATCGCCCCTAGGATACAACGGCCTCCACAATACGATCTCCCTTGGTCACACACTAAGTTCAAATTAGCCGGATTCCAGCAGAGAGTGCTCGAAGGAAAAAAAACTGTGGAAACAGGAGGAGGAGGAAGAAAATTCTGCGTTTTTTCATTTGAACCCAGGTGCCGTATTTATAATAAAAATAGTCGTTGGGTATTTAAAATCACCATTAAAAACCCATTAAAAAAAAGGCATTAGAATTTTTTTGAATTTGAATTTTAAACGTCCTTTTTAAATGAGTTTTAATCAACTCTTAAATGTTTAAAACATTTTGAACATTAATTTGAAAACTTTAATGAAATTTTTTTGAACATTAATTTGAAAAACTTTTAATGAAAAACATTTTAAAAGCATGCCATTTATATATCACGATATAGGTCCCCCAAGGGAGGCCGGGCCGGGATTTACACCCCCCCAGCGCAATAATCACGCAGGATGCGCGTCGCGGGCATGCACCAAGTTAAACGATTTTCAGATCGAAATTCTCGGGCCAAGCCCAGCTCATGTGCGCACATAGAGCTTGTAGCAAAAAAGGCCAAAAGAGCTTGAAGTATAAAGACAAGGATGTACATATATAGTGCTCAAAAAGAGTTTGCACTTTTCCAATGTGGAACTCTTGAAAAACCACAAACTCTCTTTGTATAAAGCTCAATTTTGAAAACCCTCAAAACCCAACATTTGTCACATCATACAATTGATCCAAAACACCAACACATGAGGTACGTGTAAATTTTGCAAATTGTTTATGGTTTGTAGGCTTTAAAGAGGAATTACATTATGACCACCTTTTTTTAACTATTTTTGAGCTATCATTTTATTCAGACTTTTGAAGGCCACAATTTAGACCTTTGATATGAGTAGTTTTTCAACTAAACGCCTAAGGATTGTTTTCTTCTAACTTTTTAAGTTCTAAAATTATAAATAAACCCTGTTAAAGGCTTTTTTTGCATCCATGGGCTCATACTAACCCAAACCTAATTGATCGGCTAGGATCTGACCAATTTAATTATTTATTGTAATTTATCTTATTCTAGCTTGTAATCCCCTCCAATCCAACTCAATGTGACTTGATTAAGTCAACCATACTTTATGGAACATCAAGCTTGATCATGGGATCAAGTGGTACCTTAGAACACTAGGTGAACCCTACGACCGTGTAAGACTTTGACCTTTAGGACCTCTATACCTTAATACCGGCAGTCAAGGAAAATTTCAGCTGTCAATTATGCTTGTTAGATGTTTTGATTAGTCTAAATGTTATACTTTTTGCATGTGGGTATCGTATTTATACACAATGAAACACCAAGAAATTCGGTAACCCGTGACATTAGATGCCTTATGGTCACACTAAAGTTAAGCTTGACTCTATAAGGGCCTACGGGGCTAAGTATGAGTTTGAGACATGTTCACCACTGCAGTTGGTTTTTGCTATGGAGTGAGTTGATGCTCCTTTGGGGTAATCGGATTGGCTTCCTGGTTTCTTATCCATCCTAAAAAACATTCTCCTTTAAAGAGGCACAAGTGATGTGGTTTTCAAATTTACAAGTTATATTTCTATTACATTTGATTCTCATATACATATTCATTGTAAATGCTAACATGCTTAATGAATTGTTATTGACCTCTTATCTATTGATCATGTCTTTATTTCTTTATTGAGACCATGTGTTTAGTGCACTACTTGCTTGTTCCTTGTTAAGTTGCCATATTCAAGGTGTCACCCTTGGTGTTGCAGCAGTAGACCCCAGTCCCAATATGGCTATTGACGCACTCCCAGATGATCCCATGCAGGTTCATTTCGGATTAGTTGACTAGGAACAAAAAGACTTCTTCTATTAGGCGTATCTAATAGAGTGACATATGAGATTTTTGGCACTTTAGGATCTTGAGCTTAGATTAGCTCTTTCTTTTCATTGTGCCATCATACTTCATTTGAGATATATAATCGTTATTATTTCAAATTAATGGACATGTATCTTATTGTTGGTCTTCGACCGTTATCACTTCACGTGTTATTTGGCATGCATGCAGACATGTAGTATTTACCATGAGATGTATGTTTATTTGATAACTCATTTAAATAGGCTATGATGATAACTTTTAAACATGTATTCGTTTATGCTCGCTACTATCACAATTGGTGTGTTGGGTGTGTAATGCACCACTGGCTCCATAGATTGTTAAATACTTACGTGTTCATGGATCTTCCTTGCACAAGGTGTAAGATTCAAGAAAGATTCCCATGTAGAATTCATATTTGCCTTAGTGTGGTATAGATTACTATGCGATTACGCATGCCAGGTCATGGGCTTATCCGAATTTCCCTAATCTTGGGCCGAGGCATGATACTACAATACCTACTAAAAAAATTGATGAGTGGAGCTAACATGAAAAAAAAGGAAAATCGCAATTTTTCTTTCTGGTATAAACCAAATACACATTTTGACTATGAAACAATCTTAAGCTAATCCTAATTATCAAAGAAAATATAGGAAGCAAATTGAACTTCAGATCTTTCATCGCTCTAAACTAAATACCCATAAAGACGAATTTATCTTATGTGGAAGATACCACGGATTGTACTTGTAGATATCCAATTACTTAATGAGTTGAGGGCAACTCCTTTTACACTCTGGCCCAAAACGGGGTACCAACAAAGTTCCAAAATGAGCGCCAACCACCCAACACAAAATCAGGCACAATGCAAGAAGAACCGGCAGAATGAAACAACAACCGTCAAAATTCTATCATTGCCAGACAAGAGAAAACCCATGTTGGCTAAGTTACAATAAGAAAGAATAGGGGAAGAAGCATGTTCGACCTGGACTAGAAGGTGGTCTAGAAATGGATCATTAAAGAGTTTGAGGACATTGTACCCACCCACATAGTTCGACCTGGACTAGCACGACAGGTCGCCCAAAGCATGGCATGTAGCCAGGGCACACAACCACCCTCTAGCTTAAAAGAGACGCTAGAAGAGCATGTTCAAACAGATTACAACTAAGACATTGATGCTGATGCAGGAGAAAGCATCACTGCCCTTTCCTTTTTCTTAGCAAAACCCCACCGATACTCAGTCTTTTTAGTTCAAGGGAGTGGGACGAACCACAAAGAAAATGTTGGGGAAAACGAACAAACCAATTATAATTTTGGTTTGTCTATGTAACCAATTATCCATACTCAGCCTATGTAAGTTGGCATAGTGGTAGACAAACCAAGTGTGCAGGAGGTGATCCAAGAAGACTCTATGATACGCTCTCCTTTACTGTACCAAAAACATTACAAGCTTCAACTCAGCATATAAATAGCTAGCCAAGGTAGGTGCCAAAGCCAATCTCTCCCCAAAGGCCACACGTTAAGCAAACCCTCAGATAAACCTCCAAATACCATAAACCTTGGAAAAAACCCTCGTTCACATAGAAAAACAAACAATTTTTGTGAAAAATAAGATTAAGGAGAAAATCTTCATAGTCCAACCCATTTTCCATTCTCCACAACAAAACTCAATATCCTCTTCAAAACCTCAAGAACCATGACAAACTAGTTTCCATAAATGATAACACATACAGAGTGTCTATGAAAAGAAGGAAATAAGAGGTGTCAAATGTGGCACGGGCTGTGCCGGCTGCTGGTAGGGCTTGGCCCAGCATGGCCCATTAGCACAGCACGGCTCGTGTCATGCTTGGGCCTAGGCTGTGCTTCCGTGTGGCCGTTCTAATGTTTTGTGCTTCCATTTCTTTTTTATTGTCTTTAGCTAAAAATTTTAAAAGATACATATAAAAAAGAGTTTGACACACAAATTTTAGTGGTTTGGTCAAACTTGACGTACTCCACTGTGAAGAGATCCATTTGGATTTCTTCGACTTGAAGGTGTTTTAACAAAATTACGTTCAAAACATTTACAATTTTTATTAATAATAAAAAATTAATAAGTAAATTACTACTTTTTTATATTTATACTAAAGAAAAGGAAAAAAACTATCGACTATATAAAAATATGAAACAAGCTGTTATGGAGTGAAATAGATAGTGCCTAGGCCATGCTACCTAGGCATGTCATGTCGTACCTAGGCCATGCTACCTAGGCATGTCATGCCGTGCCTTGCCACGGTCCATTGACTCTCACCTCTATGCACAAAAGAACGACATCTCCCCATCGGAATGGGGTGGGGCTATTCTTGAAAGCCCAAACCGCTTGTACACATCAACAACCATTGAAGTGATCAGCATATAAATTACTATTCAAGGTAGAAACATGACCATCATTGGACTGACTTTCTTGAACACGTGATCAACTTCCTTTGTTTTGTTTTACTTACCACTAGTGAAATGGAAACTTTGTGAGATGGGAGGAAATTGCAAGTCTAAAAAGGATTCTAAGATGTTTTCGGCTAGCATCGGGTTTGAAGATAAATCTATCGAAAAGCTTCTTGGTGGGCATTGGTTGTGCAGAGGAGAATAGTTGGAGCCTGGCTAATAAACTTCATTGCATAGTGGGATTTCTTCATTTTCAATATCTTGGTTTGTCCATTAGTGCAAATCCAAGGTTAATAGCAATGTGGGATTCGGTGGTGGAAAGTCTGAAAAGAAGTTATTAGCTTAGAAGAGGTAGTATCTCTCTTTTGTGGGTAGCATTACAATTCTTAAATCATTATTGTGCAATCTTCTGGTAAACTACACGTCTTTGTTGGAAATTTATACTAAAAGTATACTTTTATGTATTTTTCTTTGACTGATTTACTTATTAGTAAAGTTTGTCTTTTCCATCTTAATGAAAGTTTGTATGGGTAAATGGTTGCATTATTATTTTCTATGCATAAGTGCGTCTTTTATTCTATAAAGTAGACAAGTTGGTGTGTAGAATTCAACTTAGGCACGGAAGACTTATTTGTCAGTTCTTATAGAATATAAGTTATTGTTGTTCATAATCTAGATGGAGCTGGACACACCATCGGTATTATTGTAGCATGATGTTTTAGTAGGCTTGTCTTGGCTACGGGAAACAGTATAGTTTCAACTCGTTATGCTAGTACACTTTGTGTGTATTGAACATGACCACTTTTGGATTATTATCTTTATAATGACTATATAAGATTATTAACATCCAAATGGTTATTATGAGAGCTTGTACTCTTAATCCCGATATAAATAATAGATACGTGCATTTAGTATTTGGCATGTTGATTTATAGAGGAGTGAGACCTTTTGTGGGTCAATAATCT
Source organism: Sextonia rubra (assembly GCA_037013555.1). Taxonomy (NCBI): domain Eukaryota; kingdom Viridiplantae; phylum Streptophyta; class Magnoliopsida; order Laurales; family Lauraceae; genus Sextonia; species Sextonia rubra. The sequence continues at coordinate 63,272,962 of JASUAD010000006.1, read as the reverse complement.
CAGTAAATTGGATGACTACACTACGTGCATGGTGAATATTAGTTTATTGACGGAATCCACGTCCCGTAATAGGGATTGATGATATCCCCTTGATGAAGCTTATAAGTTTTGATTATGTCAAACCCTACAGGTGGACTTAGTGTCCGATATATCAAATAAGTTAAGTGTAAGGTCTCAAGGAATTATAAATATATCGATTAAATATAGGCGTTAATAATTATTTAATCGATGAATATCTGAAATCTTAATGTGGGGAGATTAATAAGCATTTAATAACAAGAAGCTTGAAATATTATTTTGAGAAGAAAGACAGGAGTACAATTATAATTATTTAATGGACTGAATTGTAATTTATGGATCTAGGATTCTAATTTGGGTCGAATTAGGGTTTCCTGTTTCTATAAGAAGCCTATTCCTTATTTCCTTCTTAAGGTCCCTATTGTAGCCTATAAATATGAGCTATTGCTCTCTAAAAAGGATATACAAAAGAAATCTTGTTTTTTGATAGCAAGGAGAATTCGCAGAAGAGGCCCATACCCCGGTGCGAGTTCGAGCATAGAAGAATACAGTAGAAGATCTTGAGATTTTCAGACTGTTATAAGACCGAGATCAAATCAGAGAGATCTTACAGGTATAGTTCTTGAATCATTATCGTTTAAACTTATTTCCGTAGTGATCTGTACGCGATATCTAAGGATCCTGGCGGCTGCCTCCTAACAGTCTTTATATTGGATATTGGCATTAGTAAGGAAGAAATTGGACCGTAGTTAGAGAAACTTTCTATGGGATGGAAATCATGATAAAAAGAAGATGCACGTCATGAATTGGAATCAGGTGATTAAACCAAAATTTGCAAGAGGCTTGGGTTTGGGAAACCTAGAGTTGACAGATTAGGTTTTGTTAGCTATATGGTGGTAGAGATTGGGAAGAAAAAGATTCAATGTGGAGGAAGGTGATAGTTCTAGGTATGGCAAAGACAAGTTGGGGTGGGATCCCAAAGGAGCCCGGTCTAGATATAAGTTGTCATGTGGGATGTCATTTCTACTTTTGGGGATGTGTCCAATGTGAGGGGGTTTGTTTTTTCATAAGAAGGATTGGTTTTAAAGTGGGGAAGGGGGATAAAGTTCGCTTTTCGCTTGATGATTGGGTGGGGGTAGGTCTTTTATGTCAAGTGTTCACTAAGGTGTTTAGAGTAGTCTATAATAAAAAGTCTTTAGTTAAGAATTATTATGTTTGGGATGGGGGAAAGATATCTTGGAATGTGAGTGTTAGGAGGGCCCTCCGTTTATTGGAATTGGTAAAGTTTGAGTCATTGTTGAGTCTTATGTCTAACGTTTTCTTGTGGAAGGACAAATAGGACTCCCGAATTTGGAAGCTTGACTCTACAGGTTCTTTTTCTTCCAAGTCGTACTAAATGGGATGGACCCTTGCAAAGGAGAGTGATCTTCTTCTGCGTTAGTTCAGTTAGGTCTGGCTCCACCTAGAGCCGAGGCCTTCTATTGGTTGGCAATTGTAGGGAAGATCTCAACATTAGATAATTTAAGGAGAAGGCGCTTGATGCCCGATTCCATATCAAACATGTGTTGTTCCTATGGGAGGGAGAGGAAGCCGATAGATCAATATTTATACATTTGGGGGTATTTTCTTAAAAAATGCAGCGTAGCTTGGTGTACCCCACTATCACTGGGTGAGCTACTAGAGGCTTGGAAGGGATCTCCTTTGGTCGGGTGTGGGCTGATTTTGTGGAAGATTATTTCTCTCTTTATACTTTAGTTTAAAAAGAAGCAGAGGAATTAGAGAACTTTTAGTAAGAAAGAATCATCTTGGAGGATATTCTGTCTAAAGTGTTCAAGAGAATTGCGCATTGGGCCTATGCTAGAAAAGAATTTTCAAAAGTCAACATAGATAATATCTTGTATAATTGGGGAGCCTATTTGTTGATGAGAGAAGCAAATAAAAGGAAGAAAGTGACTTGGAGTCCTCTGTTGTTCGCGTTTTTAAAGTTTAATGTATATGGAGCAGCTCGTAGTAAATTAGGGCCGGGAGTGATTGGTGGTGTTCTTAGAAATCACAAAGTAGAGGTGTTGTACATGTTTTCAAAAAATGTTAGGGTTAGAGACTCCATTGAAGTAGAAGTTTTGGCTATTTTAAAAGCTGTTCGCATCTGCTATTGTTTATTCTAGTTTAGTTAGAAAATAATTCTTTCAATGCCATATCTTGGCCATGTAAAGATGACCCACTTAATCATGGTTCTGGCCCATGAATAACCAATGCCCCATTGTGTTGTTCTGTATACATCTTTCAAGTTCTTTAAGGGCTAGGCCAAGCCCAAGTGTACTAATTGTGTGTACAACTTATATATATATTTTGTTTCCCAAATGGGAACTATTCAACTCAATGAGAATCTCTGCTTTCATCGAGTGATATGGTGCCAGGGCCAGAACTCGATCTAGGTTTTCCAGAGCATCTCCCCTCTTCCTTTGTTCTGGGAGGACTTCAACACCGTTCACGAAAGCTTCACATAATGTAACAATTTGCTCCGCACTATCGAGGTATTGTCCACTTTTTGGACTTCCCAGGAGGTCACCCATCCTGAAAATTGCTCTAACTCAAGCACGCTTAACTTTACAGCTTTTATGGAAGTCCTCACGGCTTTATCCCAAAAAGGTGCCTCACCATGTGAGGTATTGTTCCACCTAACCAGACCATTGGACTCACCCGAGGCACAGCCGGGATCTTGCCTTCAGAGTACGCAGCGGGGATTTTGTACTTGCATAGACTCGAACCCTGGTCTCACAGGTGGCAACAACCCGATCTTAACCAGTTGAGCTGCCAAGGCACCTCGATAGTTTAGAACCGATTATTACTGTAACACTCCGATCCCCTTTGAGCCGGATTAGTGGCTCATTAGTGTGTGTTTTGTTTTGTTTATTTCTTTTGGACTTATTTTGGGTCATGGATAGGTAGTTGAGCAACCTTTGACCTGGAATAGGTAGTTCTAAGCCCTTTTTCGTAATTTTGCTTTTGCTTTGATCATGTCATCTTTGCATCATCTTGGTGTCAGCACGTGTATTTCGTTGAGCTCGACAATTTCCGTAACTGTGTCAGATCCGTTTGGAGTCAATTGGGGAAGTTAGACCTTCGTGTGACTTGAACTGTAATTAGTCTAAACTCACCGGACCTTGTTTTAAACTTCCAAACTTATATAAATGAATCAGGCTCCAGATGTCCTCATTCCCTGTAAATTGTCTTCAACGTGCATGCAAGAGGAAATCTCCAGAGCTCCACGTTTTCTCTCTCTCTTCACTTCTCTTGCTCGATTGATGTTGGATTCTCATCTTTGATTTGGATTTCTTCATTCTCTCTCATCTCTGTGCTTAGTCTCTGTCTGTGGCTTTGGTGGTAAGTGGGTTCTCTCCCAACTCTCCTTCCTTCTTCTCCAATTTCAGCTCTCTTCTGTGTTGATGTGTCTTCACCTCATGCATGTGTGATTGCTTTGATTTGTTTTGGTTTTAGTTGCTTTGGAGCTTGATTCAGTGGATTTCCAGATTTGAGGCAAGTATAAGTACAGGCTTTGATAACACATATGGGTGTTTGTTTGATGGCTTTGATTCACTCTTATTCTTTGTTTAGCATGTGTTACAGCCATTTTCTAAACTATGAGAATCAGTTGAGCTTGTTTTATTCAGTTTCTGTACCAAAATTTCGTTTCTGTAAGCTTCCCGAATTCGCGTCTGTACTGTACGGCTAAGCCGTAACCCTGTACGGCTTAGATTCCAGAGAGTGACAAATTCGAGTTTGTTCTACGGCTAGGCTACGGCTAAGCCGTAATTTGTCCTACGGCTGAGCCGTAAGCTAACCGTGAACCAAACCGTATCTAAGCCGTGGATTTAATCTCTGATCAGTCGAAACTTTTTTTGATATCAGTGTTCTTACGGTGAGGCTACGGCTAAGCCGTGATGGTTTACGGCTAAGCCGTGGACTCCACCGTAGCTCAGCCGTGAGATGTATCAGATCAGAGGTGGAAAAGCTGACAGTTTAGCCGTGTTCTGAAGGGAACCACGGCTAAGCCGTAGTGCATATTGCGGCTACGCCGTAGGATGCCACGGCTAAGCCGTAGGTCACCCATGGCTAAACCGTAAGACCTGTAAAATATCAGTTAAACTTAGGCTAATGGTGTGACCTTGTAGGGCTCAAATACAGGTTAACCATACCCGTAAACCGGCCCAAATGGATTCTTTGGAGCGCATGAATAGTCTGTTAGGCTGTGACTTATTCATGTGAGTGTTGCTCATTGTTAAGCACCTCCCCATGGGTGTTGGTTTAAGGGACTTCGATGCACATAAGGATTATATTGCAACACTAGGATGGCAACGGTGCATCGAATAACTTAAAACTACATCAACATGCACGGTTAGTGATAGTGATGCAACTAGATCAGACTTGGCTTGTAATGAACCTTGATTCCGTATTAATCTGAGATGCATTGCATATTGTTTATGGTTTTGCCCTCTGTTCTGTTAATCTATGTTATGCATTCCTCAGTCATTTTGCTTTCGTTCTGTATATCTGTATTATTCTTCGCTCTGTACTCTGTTTTGATCTATGCTATGCTTTGTATATTCTCTGGCTTTGTATATCTCTGATTTTTGGGTATTCCCTGGTGGCTCTGCCCAGAGGTTAATACGTGAGGATAAGATCCGGTCTTTGTCATCGGTGAGTCCAAAGCGGATAATCTCCCCTTTCTATGGATTTGATTTGATTGGTATTAGTCTGGCTCTACTCAGCCTCAGCCCTAGGATACCCGACGGGGTTACCTCTGGCGTAGATCTCTGTATCTCTGTTTTAACTGCAGTGTTGCTTTGTCTTGGGACCCCGGAACCCAGGAAACCGAGACCCGCTTGTACCTTTGGCCTGGACAGCGGTGTTCTCTGCTCTGCTCTGCTCTGCTCTCTTTTGGAGAGAACATGGTTAACGTAGTAGCCAACTAGTTCAGTATTCTATGTTTTGATTCACATATCATGTTTTACTTCTATGCACGATTTGCTTAGTTTCCTAATATGGAACTCTGTATTTAATCTTCGGTCACTATTATATCCTCTTTGATACTATGCGTGTTTCACCCCTGTTACTTATAATTGCTGGATCGTTGTATTCATTCGTGTTGTCTGTGGTGTTGCAGGCACAGATACCTTGCCCAGCTCCCCGGCGGTCGAGGAGGCTGCAGGGGCGAGTGTAGAGGCACCCTCCGGTCTGGCAGAGTGGGCCTGATCACTTCTGCCAAGTGCGTGCATGCATACCAGTGGCTTTTATTTTGCGTTTTGGTTTTTGAGAACTTGTATTGGACCTTGGACTTTGGACTTGTATTCTGTATATTTTGTGTATATTGATTTTGGTGTGTATTCGGTTTTATCTCAGTGTATTTGTCTTTGTCTTTTCCGTTTCGTATTTGCTTTGGCTTCCGCTATTTTATTTTCCTTGTTGCTTGCTATGATATGTACAGCTTCCACGTACGCTTAGTTCGCACGGGTTAGATCCCTTGTGTGCGTGCATCTGGACTGGGTTTGGGTGCACGTGCACGGGAGTACGTGTGTCACCGGTTTAACTTTTCGCTAACCCCCGAGATCTGGGCTCGGGTTGTGACAATTACTTATATTCTTTTATTCAGATTTTTACTTTGGGACTGGGTCGTTACAAACTCTTACTTCATTTGACAGGCATGATGGTCTTATGTACCTCTATATACTTGCTTAACCGTCGTGTTAACAGTGCTACCCTTGGTGTTACAGGTACTAAACCTCGGGGACTAGATGAATGTAATGCTGATGTCGTCTTCTGTTAGTCATCGTACGAAGAGCGACAATAGGATACTTGTTGAATATTCAAGACTAGATAGGCCTATTTACACTTTAGGATTTTGTCTATGCTTAAATAATTGTTATCATGTAAATGAGAATGGTTAAGTACAGACTTATTTATGAATTTTATGATAATTCGGTTGTTATTGCTTATGATCATTACAGATGTATTACACAGGCTTCCGCTTACTATTAAATGTAATTTATGTGTTGGAGAAACTTCTCTACACATTCCTGTGCAATCTCCCTTGTAGTGATTTGTGTGTATATGTTTACATGCACAGATTACTACGGGATTACGTATGTACACCCCGTGGGGCTATCCTAACCCCAATTCCTGGGATCGGGGCGTGACATACGTAAGTAATGGTATCAGAACATGGATCTTGGAAAATATGCAATCAAAGACTGGTGTTGTGGCATAGATAAGTCTGGAATAAAAGATTTAGGGACTTAGGAAACGTGGTGAAGATACGATAGGTGCGTTGGCATCCGGGTTGTATAGGATGCATATGATGTTTTAAGTCTTCTAACACCTTGCTTTGAAATAATAATAGTTTCTTACAGATAATGGCCCCAACTCTGAGAGTTAAGAATACTCGTCACGGTTCCTCGAGCAACACCGAGAATGATGACTTAGCGGACTTTTCTGTTGAGAACTTGGATCACATGCCTCCACCTTCTTCGACTGCGGATAACCCATCCCTTTTGATGATGCAAAGCATGTTAGTTATGATGATGGAACGAGTAACAAAGATTGTTGAGAATCAAGCTGTAATGCAAATGTAGATAGCAACGATAATGGAAAGACAAACTCAACTGCAACGGAATTTGGCAATAGTAGAGGATAGTTTGCAGGATGTTCTGAAGAAGAAATCCGAGAGGGACGCATCACCCTCTGAAGAGCACCCCGGGCAGTGGAAGAAATAGAAGACCAAGGCTCATAGTTCTGGAAAACCAGTGTGTGATCTATGTGGTAAGGGCCATGAGATGAAACGAACAGATGCTAAAGAAAGACTGGAGCATGTTTTGGTTGTGGTTCGATAGAGCATCGGCTGGCAAGGTGCCCAAGGAAGAAAAACACCAGCGAAGCCCTAGTGTGCCAGAAACAGCAATTAGTCAAGCAACCTCGTTAGAATCAAGTGATAGGCAGCGTCAGCAAAGGTGATCTTTACTTACTACCCTCATTCTCTGTTGATCTTTTACTTATAGATGTTATAAGCAGTCTATATGATTAACCAGCTAGGATAGTTTCCGAGATACCTGTTGTATATGAGTTTTAAGTGTGATTCTAAAAAAACATTTTCCCTTAGTGACTCTATGAAGATGTTTGGTGTTATTTGTTGAGATATAGTTGACACCTTCAGAGGTATAATAATCAAGGCAATTAAATCGGTGGTTATTGAGTGTAAGTTATTATTGCCTTATATTGATGAGCTGTTCCATTAAGTTCAGGGCGCAAGATAAGGTCCAAATAAATTGATTGAGGATAGGTTATTCCAACTTTAGGCTCAAAGATCAACTCTTAAGATCAAATTGGATGTTAGGAATTCTTGATGGATTATTGGATTTATCAATGTTTCGAATGTATTTGTGAGATAAGGAATAGAATTCTTATTCGTACATGGATCAGTTATGGATTACAGTTATCATTCACATCTAGATGTGTTCCAATTTGTTAGTGCTCACGATAATCCTTTTTGGATTTTTCTTTATCCCTTGAGGATTGACTAATTTTGCTAATGTCGAGATATAACTTCTAGTTGACCAAGTTGTGGTCTTACAAGATGTTATCATAGAATTGTGAGATAGTTCCGGAATCGTAGTTTCGTTTGTTAATTGAGAGGAATAATTCTTTGTATGAATAGATCGATGCAAGTACGACTTCTTAGTCTTGTGAAATTATTTGATTCTTGAGAATTAGTAGATATGTGTGATGATGTAATCTTAGAATTGATCCAACAGATATAATCAGATAGTTAAGGATTCAGATTTGATTAAAGTCCTTGAGTGCATAAGTGATAAGACTGTTATTTAGACTCATTTCTTGGGAGTTATTGAGAGCGTATCATAGATGGGATTTCAAGTTTCTCTTGATGGTAATTGACAAAAAAAAAAAAAAGGAATTCATATTATTCAAAGGCATATAGACAAAAATGGTTGGGTTATGTGACTTATGTGACTAGTAAGAACAATCGCTCACAGTCAGCATTGATGATTTGCCCAATCAAATCAACGTGTAAGGGATATTATTTCAATTAATTGAGGTTCAGTTGATATCAATTTAGCATCTAAAGCTATGTGATTTGGAGCTATGTCCTAATCACAAAGGAGCATTATAGACTCTTGGCTATTTGTTTGGTTGTCAATTCATTTGATGATATTTTGATGTATTAAAATCATTTACAGAAACGTTGGGTATGAGAGGAATTCTATTCAAGCATGAGGATTTCATTTCACTCGTGGAACATCCGAAAGATATTTAAACCTAAAGGACCTGTTTGGTGAAATAAGTCGGATGACTATTGATCGTTAGTGATTCAATAGAGATCTTAGGTCGTATGGTGATTAGGCTACTACTTCCTAGGTAAGATTAATGTCCGCTTGGGTTAGAAGGTTGCTTTATTGTCGTGACTGATGTTCTTCATTGGTTAGTGGCGAGTGTTAGCCTCCACACAAGAGTACCCGCCAAAGTTAGATGTATAATCAGACCTTCCATCCAAATTTCTAAAGGCATGAAGTGGGCATCTTCGTAATTGAGAAGAAGTGGATCTATAGGGTTCTTTAAGTTCTCGATTGTCATTAATGAAGCGGAGTCGACACATGAAATCCAAGAGTTGAAAAATGTCATTCCAAGCTAAGAAAATTCACCAACAATCGTAGAACGTCCTCGAATTTCAGATTGATGTTAGAGTAGCATCGAAGGTTTCGTAAGGGAGGAAATCTATCTTGAGAAAGAAGTCGTAGAAATTATTGATATCTTTTGTGTGACGAGGCTTCGTGAGATGATTCTAGACCCGTTTCGTGTCCTCGAATATGGGGAGACCAAGTGGAAGCCGATGTAACGCACATGGAGTAACTTCTTAGTACCATCCATGCGGTAAATAGATTCGGTAAGTATTCCCGATTTGTTTTAGTATTCGATTCTACTAGTTTGTTTCATTCGGAGGACCAAATGATCTTAAGTAGGGTGAGATGTAAGGTCCCGACCCGAATCAATTGTAATTAAATTAAGCAAGCTTGATTTCTTATCAATTAAAAAGTTTTGGCCTTAATTTACCTTGCTTTTAATTATTAGTGGGTCTCAGCTGGATAGGTAGTTGGGTTCGGCCTTTACTTAAGTAGTCAAGGACCTTTTTGTAATTAATCTTACACCATATGGACATCTCATCAGTTGCATCATGTGCATTTCATCTTGTGGGTCAACTTTCATGTTGGGCTTGATTTGATCCGAACTCATTCTAGGCCAAATGAGGTTCATTTGGCCTAAACTGAATTTCATGAAAAGCCTGGACTTGCATGCAAAAGCTGTAGGAACTTTAGTTTATAAAGAAAACCAACGTCTCCTTCTTCTCCTTCTCACTGTGTTCATTGAAGCTAACCCCTTCTCTTCCCATTTCTTCATCTCCACTTCATGTTAGAGCTAGAAACAAGGATTTGGAGCTTGCATGCAATGGCAATAGCATCCATCTAACCTCTTCTTCTCCCTTTGGGCATCTTCTTCTTAGAAATCACAATCTCCTACAAGCTATAGCTCATTAAGGTGAAGAATCTACTCCCATTTCACTTCTTTGTGTTTGCTAGAGTCAAGAAGACTCAATTACATGACATACATGCATTTTTACACCTTATTCATTAATTGCATGTCTTCTATGTAGAGAACCCACCTTCCATTGAGGATTTTCCCTAACCACACACCAAGGAGGAGTTGAGTAGGGTCAAGCACTGTGTTAAGGCAAGTATTGGAGTATATATGGTACTGCATGTATGTTTAAATTGATTGATTCTTAGATTGATCATTCAAAGTTCAACTTACAGCTCATTTCCTCTTAAATAAGCACACATAGATATGAAATTAGGTGATAATGAGTATAATTGGGCAATAGTAATGATATTGAACAATTTAAGACCTATTATGGAGTTTTGAAGCATATAGAACCCTTTGGAACCCAAATGGTAGAGTTCTGCACTTGAACTCGAGCTGCAGAATTAGTTTCAAAAATTCTGAAGCTTACTGTGAAGCCCACGGCTAAGCCGTAAGTCTCTACGGCTCAGAATCCAGAGAGCCAAATTGAATACGGTTAACACTCGGCTAAGCCGTGGAATGAACTACGGCTAAGCCGTAACCACCCCGTGACCAAACCGTAGGCTATTCTACGGTGAACCTTCCAGAGAGCCCAAAACTCAGAATTCATCTACGGCTCACGCACGGCTACACTGTAAACTCTGCTACGGCCACGCCGTACCCAAGCCGTAACCTTAGCCGTAGGCTTAGCACGGTTAAGCCGTAGGTTAATATACGGCTAAGCCGTAAATGCGCATTGAATTAAGAGGAAAACCTTAACCACTCGGCTAAGCCGTAGCTTTGTATACTGTTAAGCCGTAAGAACCCAGTGAGTGAATGTAGGATGTGAGGAACCTGCAATGACCTTGTAGGGCTCTAGATATGGCACCCATTTCCTAACCAAATTAGCCCAATGGTGATCAAATAAAAGGTGGACAAGTGTAGAGTTGTCACTCATCCCATTTGATTTTCCGGACGAATTCCCGATGTCACGTCATGGGTGTTGGCATAAGAAGAGGTGTCATTTATATACACAATGTAATGCCAAGATTGGTAACACAATGACACCGGACGTTTTATGAATATATCGTGTTGAATGCCCTCGGGATCACAGATTATCTAGCATAGGGTTGGCTAGTAATTATCCTCGATACGTACTCAATCTAAATGCATCCATATTGTTAAGAAACCATGCCCTCAACATATGTAACTCAATTAAGTATGCATGAATTGATTATCATATATAAATGAATGAATGAATATAATCTCAAAACCGAACTCCTAGTATGGATGATATGACAAGTATAACCAAGAGAATTTGAGTCGGTCTTGATACGTTAAGTCGGCACCACTTAGCTACGCCCTTATTAGGTTCGACGAGACCATTTTGGGTATAATATGATATGTCGCTACTGCAGTAGTCCTTGGAGGAGTTGTCGGCGCTTCTCAATAAGCTAGGCTGATCCCCTAGAACATGTACGCTCCTTCTAGATCATATGCTCTCTCTTGGGAGAATACGGCCACGTGGTTGCCAATAAGTTTGTATGGTAGTCTGTTTATGATTCGTTACTCATGCTTACTCATGCACAACATGCCTAGTGTACGATTTTTGCCTTCTTTTAATCAATATATACTCTTACTTCATTTGATACGGCATGATGGTCTTATGTACCTCTATATACTTGCTTAAACGTCGTGTTAACAGTGCTACCCTTGGTGTTACGGTACTAAACCTCGGGGACTAGATGAGTGTAATGCATATGTCGTCTTCTGTTAGTCATCGTACAAAGAACGACAATGGGATACTTGTTGAGTGTTCAAGACTGAATATGCCTATTTACACTTTAGGATTTTGTCTATGCTTAAATAATCGTTATCATGTAAATGAGAATGGTTAAGTACAGACTTATTTATGAATTTTATGATAATTCGATTGTTATTGCTTATGATCATTACAGATGTATTATACAAGCTTCCGCTTACTATTGAATATAATTTACGTGCTGGAGAAACTTCTCTACACGTTCCTGTGCAATCTCCCTTTTAGTGATTTGTGTGTGTATGTTTACATGCACAGATTACTACGGGATTACGTATGTACACCCCGTGGGACTATCCTAACCCCAATTCCCAGAATCGGGGCATGACACATAAAAAGCTTCATTTTCAGCGAACTAGAGAATCACAGGTCGTCTTCATCTCTGGCCACCTTGTGAGAGCTCTACAAGGGTACCATCTGCGGCAGAGGTTTGCGACTCTTTTTCGGATGACATCTACAGCGAACAAGCTTTCTCTATTTTTATCTTCTGGTGACGAGCACCCTCTGTTTGCTTCTTCTAGGGTTCGACTCCTTCTTGTGCAACTTGTAGCAGAAGTAGATTCTGCAACTCTTTCTTCTGGTCTTTGAGTTGCCGCAGTTTGTGCTGATTTTTTATTTTTGCAACCTCTTATGATCTGCAGTGGTTGTCTAGAGGTCAACCTCCTTTCGCCATCTCTGTTTTGACAGTTTTTAAAACCCTTTTGTTATGGATGAGTCTGAGGTTCAAAATAACTCCAAAGTGGTCACCTGGATTCTGGATTCCATTGATCCTTCTATTATACTATCCCTCCGGTTCTATTCCTCAGCCACTGATTTGTCGTTTCATTTAAAGAAGATCTATCATCAAACCAATAAAGCCCACTAATACTTCATTGGCACCGAGCTTAGTAAATATCGTGAAGGGGATAAAATGGTACAGAAATATTTAAATGGGTTACTCACCTTATGGCATGAAAAAGATTCTATCAATCTTCAAGAAGTCTCATATCAGTCAATTTTTTCTGAACTTAAGGCCCAAATTTTTGAAATGAATATTCCCTCCATTTTTTTGGTCTGAAGCTATCCATACTGCAGTACAACTAATTAATAGATTTCCTACCCCCATGCTAAGTCGTATCATAATCTCTCCATTTGAGGCCGTCTTTCACTCTGCACTGCGTTTTACTCATTTACATATGTTTGGTTGTTTATACTTTTTTCATCCCCTTTTTTTAAAAAAGAGCATATTTTCCAGTCAAGCAACTAAGTGTATCTTTCTAGGGTGTAATGATGAACACAAGGGTTTCATATGTTATGAACCTATAGCATGTCGATCACGCATTTCTTGAAATGTTGTTTTTGTTGAAGATGTTCCTTTTTATTCCTTGAAAATTGATTCCTAAGTTGTCAATGTTTCTTATCTTCTTTTGTTCCCTGTTCATCATCTCCTTCTATTTCAAACAAACCTTTGCAAGTCTATTGCTGATGCGAACAACCTCCTTGATGCAATATTAACCTCAATGGCCACATGTATAGGGCTCACATGAATTTAGAAATTTATTTTTATATCATTAATTAAATTAAGTTATTATAATTAGAATTAGGTTTCTAGTTTATTGAGTTTTCATTATTGGATTATGGTTTTTTGGCACTAAATTTGCTTTTTTTTATTTCTATTGCATTGTAGAGTATTAATTTTTATATTTGGATTGATTAATAAAATTGAATTTTATTTTTGAAAGGTACGTCTTTGTGTATTTGATGTCTTTTAAAGATTTAAAATATTGTTGAACACGTGCATGGACACCTGTACATATAAGCCTAGGGCCTGCACCAGTTTAGTATGTTTTCGGAACGAACATTTACGTCGCTCCTATCACCCTCCGGTAAGCCTATCCCTCATTCCATCATCCATCCTCATCATCTAGACACATCCTCATCCATCTTCTGCTGCCGTAATAGCCGAAGCTATCATCTTCCCAATACCACCACCATCGATCCTGTCCCTAAACCCATTGCCTTCTCCGCATCCCTCTCTCAAATAAGCATCGCAGAAACCTCAAGCCCATCCCATTCCGACTGCGAAAAAAAAAAAAAAAAACCCTGAAACTGTCTTACCACGAAGCCACCCCATCATCCAGAGACCCCAACACCCCTTCCTCGACCAACCGGAAGCCCCAACCCCCGATCGAATCCGCAGCCAAAAAAAAAAAAAAAAAAAAAACCTGCTTGCATCCCAAAAACCCATCTCGTCCGGAGTCTCCATCACCAAGACTGCCCAAATCCATAAACAATCACAAAACTCCCACCCACTTAAGCCCCACTCTCGCCTCTCTGCCTGCATTCTAGAACCAAAGAGACGGCGTAGAAAAAAAAAAGGGCAGAGGATAAAAAGAAGAATGAGCATACCTGGCACTGTGAGATCCTCGCCTTCACCCACTGCTATCGTCATTGAATCACCTCCATCACCTTTTCTGCATCGCCGAACCTACGCCGCCATATTCGTACCACCAAGATCCACGCGGCCCCGCCTCCACAGTAGCCCTACTGCTCCGCTGTCACCCAAAACCCAGAATGCCCCCGTCCCGGCCAAAACCTACCCCTGGCCCCAGTGAGTCCCAACCCAACACCGAGATCCCCATCCGAACCGTCCTCACCTTCATTGTTGCCGTTGGTCGTGCCGCACACGGCCCCTTCTCTACTGTAGCCCTACTGCTCTGCTGTCACCTAAAACCCAGAACGCTTCATCGCGGCCAAAACCTACCCTTGCCCCCAGTGAGTCCCAACCCAACACCAAGATCCCCGTCCGAACCGTTCTTACCTTCATTGCTGTCGCTAGTCTTCGGCATGCTCATCTCCACCGCCCGTTGTCTCCTTTCTCCATCATCGCCTTCGCCTCCAAGAAAGCAGGCAGTAAAGAAAGGGCTCTGGCCCCTTTTCTTTTCTGTTGCGAGATCGAGACTCAAATTGAGGCATATAGGCTGATCACGTGCCCTCTTTATCACACGTGTCTGGATTACTTGGGTCAGGTCAAACGGTCTTGACCCACTTTGCAACCAATTTGCATAACAGCAGCACAACACAAGCAGTAGCATTGCTTGGTCGTCCTTAATACAACCGAGCAATCAGAGTGCAGATTGATCAAATCCAACGAACTCAGGCTCATCTAACGTCCTATTTCAGATCTGCCTTCTTTATCATGTTTGTGGAGTACAGACCTTTACATCAGGTTCGTCCAACGTCCTATTTCAGATCTGCCTTCTCTATCATGTTTGTGGAGTATAGAGCTTTACATTAGGTTCGTCCATTGTTTAATCCATGGTGAAATTCTGGGATACCACAATCTTGAACATAAGAAAAATATGGTTCATGGTATTTTGAAAATCAAGTCAATTTTCGATCATTTCTTAATTTGTAACAAGGAGACATGTCTGTTCTTGATTACTGTGATATATTTTCATGGCTCCAAAACAAGTGTAGATTCAAAAATAAAGAAGAACATGACTTGAATAGTTTTATCAGAGGTTTGAGACCAGAAGTAGTGGAGAAAATGAATGATTGCAAGAATATCCATAAAGCATATTGGGAAGCAATTCATGTGGAATGAATGCTGAAAGGGAATCATCTGGTGAAAGTTATGCTTTCGAAAGATAAGTCACAACAAATAATTGTTGACCATGTTAAGGAACCCTGAAAGGTGCATCCTCGTGTGTTGGAAGTCTTTTGATAATTCGAAGTGTCCTTGGACATATGCTTCGGCACCCCTAGGTTGTCCTAACCTCAGGGCTTGCATCACTCTTCCTCCTGTAACTCCCTCTCCTAGTCTATTACCTTTGCCTAATTCACCACCACCTCCACCACCTTTGCATCGTTCTACTCGCATACCCAAGCCACTAGACTAGTATGGTTTTCATCACTTTCTAAATCTGTCGATTCTATGGTGGTTCTCTCTTCTTATACTCAGGCTAAAGATATCCATCGCTGGCAAGATGTGATGACCAAGGAAATTCTTACTTTGGACTCTAATCAAACTTAGGAACGGGTCTTCAGCCTCCTGGTGCTCATGTCATTGTCAACAAGTGGATGTACTCTATTAAAGTGAAATCTAATGGGAGCCTTGACAAATATAAGGCCTGTCTTGTAGTACAAGGTTTCAAACAGGATTACGAGATTGAGTACGAACAAAAGCTTACTTCCATAGCCAAGATGATAATCGTTCGAACATTACTTGCACTTGTCGTTATTCATAATTAGCAACTTTGGCAAATGGATGTTAAGAATGCATTTTTGCATGGTGATCTTGAAGAGATTGTTCACATAAAACCGTCTCTAGGGTATGCTAGTCCTCCATATCACCTAAAGGTGGCAAATGGGTCAGGTCGGGCTAATTCAGGTCGAGTAAACATAGGCCCACTGTTTGGACCTTCAACTCGTGTCCGAACCGTTTTAAAAATGGGTTCGAATTTCTGAACCTACACTCGTGGTTGGTCGGGTCTATTTGACCCATCTAACCCATATTTTGATGCTGGTTGACATGACCTATTGGAGGCTAGCTAGATCTGTGTGGCAATATAAAAATAGAATTTTTTTGCATATACTCCGTTAAGGCTTATAAAATTTGTAAATAAGTCCATGTGGTTTCAATATTTGTATATTTAACCCCCTTTCTTTTCGTTTCAACACCTTCCATGTCCCTAATATTAGTAGTCCTGATGAAAATAAGAAACCACCAAGAAATTTGTATTAAAATTTTATAAATATGATTGCCTTGCCCTTACATCCATTAAACAATGAGTATATCATTATTTACAAAAGGATATTATTATTTTCTCTCAAGACCCATTGATTTCTCTCTTAATAATTCTGTATTTTAAAACATACATCAATCCAATAATAGGCCATCCATAGATTGGGTCAATTATAGTCAATTATAAGTATAGGCTATGATAGAGTTTTAATTTAACAAAATGAGTCTCATATTGTTAAAAATAGATTTATATAGGTTTACTCTTTCCTACTAAATATACTCTACTAATGGTCAATGTTACAAGCTTTAGAGAAAAATGAATTAAAGCTTTTGAAATTATACATATAGAGATAAAGACGTGGGCAAAACTGTCATTTTACTCTAAAAAACTTATGGTGATTATGAGGTACTGATTTTGGGACATAAAAGGTATTGCAATAAAAATGCAGGGGGCTAAATGCAAATACTAAAACTGTAGATGCCTATTTAAAATTCATAAGAATTCCTAAGAACGAACCTTAGGGGTATATACAAAATACTCATAAAAATATGATGAAAATGAGTGAGAGAGAGAGAGAGAGAGAGAGAGAGAGAGAGTACATGTTAAAGTAAAATAGGTAGGGGCTGGTGCGAGCTTTTCAAAGGGGCATGATGTGACTTGAGATTTTTGAGTTTCCTTCTGGAGAAAAAGGATGGGCTTTGCATTTTGTGTTTTGAAAAGAAGACGATTGAGTCTTTTGCATAGCAACAGTTATGGATAAGGGTGGAACTAAGATTCTGCACTGAGGGGGGCCGAACTAGAAGATTTTTTTTTAATGCAATCATTATATTTTCAAGTGTTCACTATAATTTTTAGAAATTGGAATCTCAATGTTGGAAGAAGTTGGCAAATCGGAGGTTGGCAATAATGTATCAACTTTTGATTTTTTATCATTTTTTCTCTTGAAATATGCATCAATTGAAATTGTCTTTCCCATCTAAAAATTAAATTGAAATCATAACAAGTATATTTTAGCAACTATGATAAAATAAGTGATTCACAAATCATAATTTGTATGTTTTTTTCCTTACTATTTAATTCAGTCATCACACAAATATTGAAAATATTTTAGAAATCAAAACACATGATTTGGGCTAAAAAAATATTTTCTCTTCACAATCACATGCTCAATGTCAATGGCATGGTCATACTAATGTATTTCCATTAAAATGGGCAAAACATCTCAAATATATTAAAATTCTAAAATCAAGATCAAATCAATATATTAACAATGAAAATGCTATCACTTCCCTTATGATGAGAGAAAATGAAAATTAGGAAAACCCTAACTCAAAACCAAACCCATAGTGCTCAAATAGAGAGAAAATCTGAAGTCAAGCATAAAGGTGATGCTAGGAAGAAGATGGCGGAGGAAGACTGGTGGATGGTAGCTTGGTGGGTGGGTGGCTGGCTGTGAGGCAAAAGGAGAATGAAAAAGAGGGAATGAGGAAAGGAATGAAGAAAAATAAAGAAAGTGAGATGGGGGTGGCTGTCTAATTTTTTCTTTAAATTTTTTTGGAGGCGTGTGGGGGCAGGGGGTGCAGCTATGGATATGTTTCTGCAAGTAGACCTTATCCACAATAGGAGAAATGGATGACAGCAAAGGAATGCGATTGTCATCGGTAGGTGCTTGAGCAAGAATTCTTGTTGTCCATTATTGATTAAAGATTGCTGCTACTATCTTTTTCTTCTTCTCCTCTTTATTCCATCTTCTTTTATTCTTCTCTTTTACTTTACTTTTTCTCCTCTCCCTCTTTTTTTCCCTTTTCTTCCCACCTATGTATATATGTTTTGGCAGGTGGGTCAATAGGTTAGGAACGGTAACCCCAATTGAACTTGTTTTATGGCAGGTTAGGAAAACCTGACCGTGGCGGACCTGTAGTCAATACAGGTTGGGTTAGTCGGGCCAAATGTGGGTCAGGTTAGGGTGGGGGTGTGCGGGTCGATTTAAATTTTGCCAACCCTAAATTCTCATGTATGGCCTCAACCAAGTGCCTTGCACTTGGTTTGACAAATCTTGAAGTGCAATTCTTAATGTTGGCTTTTATCAAAGTCCAAATGATCATTTTCTAGCACTGCACATGGTTGCGCCTTGCTCCTTTATTTTGATGACATGATTATTAATGGCAATGATATGGTTAGTATTATGGCTCTTAAATCTTATCTCATGTGTTATTTTAAGATGAAGGACCTTGGTCACCTCACTTACTTTCTCGAGTCGGAGATTTCCCGCACTCAGCATGGCATACCCATTCACTAAAAGAAATATGCGGAGGATTTAATTTCTTTGGCTCATTTGATTGATTCCAAAATCTCTGATACACCTTTGGAGCTGTCACGCCCCGATCCCGGGAATTGGGGATTTGAGTGGGCCCCTAGGGCGTGGATACGTAATCCTGTAGTAATCCGTGCCCTGAAGGACTGTGCACAAATTCCTACAAGGGAGATTCCACAAGAACGTGTGAGGTATGCTAACACACGTAGAAATATAATTCATCATAACGAACTCCTGTGAAATACTCTAAAATGATCAAAAGCAAAACCAGAGAAGTCAGTCCTTAAATGTTCATTGATAGATACATATATATCAGTAGTTAAGTCTTTTATTACATTCCTGCAATCCAACTACTACTTAACGGAGTTAAGTACAAAAGATCCAAATTGCACAATCCCGAGGGTAGACCAAAATTTCGATTGTAACACCTCCAAACCAGCACCCTCCGTAGGATGACTAATAGAAAACATCACTATCCTTCCACTCATCTATACCCCGAGGTACCGTTGGGGTACCCTCCGGGGGCGCGTCAACAATCGGGTTAGGATTGGGTTCCGTACCTGCAATACCAAGGGTAACACTGTTAACATGACGGTTAAGCAAGTATTAAGCATGTGAAACAAGCATGATATATCAGATGAACTTATTAATATACTTTAGAAGGAAGAGCAATAATAGTCTGCTAGACATAATATGCATGAGTAACAATAAATGAGGAATCAAAATCAAGACTTAGTATACACTAATTGGCATCCACTGTAACACTCCGATCCCCTTTGAGCCGGATTAGTGGCTCATTAGTGTGTGTTTCTGTTGTTTTATTCTTTCAGACTTGGTTTTGGATCTTGGATAGGTAGTTGAGTAACCTTTGACTTGAGATAGGTAGTTCTAAGCCCTTTTTCGTAATTTTGCTTTTGCTCTGCTTGTATCATCTTTGCATCATCTCGGTGTCAGCACGTGTATTTTGTTGAGCTCGTTATATTCCATAACTGTGTCAGACCCATTTGGAGTCAATTGGAGAAGTTGGACCTTCGTGTGACTTGAACTGTAAATAGTTTAAACTCTTCGGACTTTGACTTAAACTCCAAAACCTATATATATGAGTCATCTTACAGATGTCCTCATTTCCTGTAATTTTTCTTCAACGTGCATGCAAGGAGGCTCCAGGAGAGCCACGTTCATCTCTCTCTCTTCCTTTCACTTCTCTTCTCAGTCTCTGGTTGGTGTGGGAGTTGATTCGATTGGGTTCTTCCTCTTTCTCTCTCATCTCTGTCTGTGTTCGGTGGCTTGAGGTGAGTGGGTTCTCTGCAACTCTTTCTTCTTCTTCTCCAATTGTATCTCTCTTTCTCTGTTGCTGTGTCTTCATCTCATGCATGGTTTATTTCTTTGATTTGCTTTGATTTTAGTTGATTTGGAGCTTGATTCAGTGGCTTGACAGAGTTTTGAGGCAAGTATAAGTACAGGATTTGCTAACACATATGGGTGTTTTGTTTGATTGCTTTGATTCCATCTTATTCTTTGTATAGAATGTTTTACAGCCAATTTCTAAGATGTTAAGATCAGATGAACTCGTTTTGGAGACATTTCTGTACCAAATTTCCGTTTCTGTAATTATCCCGAATTGGCTCTCTGTATTGTACGGCTAAGCCGTAACATTGTACGGCTCAAACTCCAGAGACTTGAATTTCACCTTTTGTTCTACGGCTAGGCTACGGCTGAGCCGTAATTTGTTCTACGGCTGAGCCGTAAGCTAGCCGTGGCCCAACCGTGACTAAGCCGTGAATTAAATCTCTGATCAGTCGAAACTTTTCAAAGACAGTACTCCTACGGTATGGCTACGGCTAAGCCGTGGATTGGTCTACGGCTAAGCCGTATACTGAACCGTAGCTCAGCCGTAAGAGGCATCAGATCAGAGGTGGAAGATGACCCGTTTAGCTGTGTTTTGAAGGGAACCACGGTTAAGCCGTAGTGCATGTTACGGCTAGCGCGTAAGATGTCTTCGGCTAAACTGTCGGTCACCTATGGCTGAACCATAAGGCATGGCACATCCGAAATAAAATTTAGGATAATGGTGTGACTGTGTAGGGCTTATATACAAGGAACCACACACGTAAACCGGCCCAATGGATTCTTTGAACCGCATGAATAGTCGGTTAGGCTGTGGCTTATTCATGTGAGCGTTGATCACTGTGAAGCACCTCCCCATGGGTGTTGGTTTAAGAGACTTCGATGCACGTGAGGATTACATTGCAACACTTTGATGGCAACAGTGCATTGAATAACTTAAAACTACATCAACATGCACGGTTAGTGACAGTGAACAACTAGATTAGGGTTGGCTTGTAATGAACCTTGACTCTGTACTAATTTGAGATGCATTGCATATTGTTTACAGTTTTGCCCTCTATTCTGCAAATCTATGTCTATGCATTAGGAGGTCATTTTGCTTTCGTCCTGTATATCTGTTCTATTCTTCATTTCGCACTAAACTTTGATCTATGCTGTGTTTTGGCTTAATATATGCTTGGTATAATTCTGGCTTTGTATATCTCTGATTTTTTGGTATTCCCTGGTGGCTCTGCCCAGAGATTAATACGTGAGGATAAGATCCGGTCTTTGCCATCGGTGAGTCCAAAGCGGATAATCTCCCTTCTTTTGGATTTGATTTGATTGGTATTAGTCTGGCTCTACTCAGCCTCAGCCCTAGGATGCCCGACGGGGTTACCTCTGGCTTAGATCTCTGTATCTCTGTATCACTGCAGTGTCGCTTTGTCTTGGGACCCCGGAACCCAGGAAACCGAGACCCACTTGTACCCTGGCCCGGTCAGTGGTGTTCTCCTCTGCTCTGCTTTGCTCTGCTCTCTACTGGAGAGAATATGGTTAACGTAGTAGCCACTTAGTTCAGTATTTCTATGTTTTGATTCACTTATCATGCTTTACTTCTACGCACGATTTGCTTAGCATACTAAGATAGAACTCTGTATTTAATCATCTGTCATTATTCTATTTGATTCTATGAGTGTTTCATCCCTGTTACCTGTATTTCCTGGATCGTTGTATTCATTTGTGTTGCCTGTGGTGTTGCAGGCACAGATCCCTTGCCCAGCTCCCCGGCGGTCGAGGAGGCTGCAGGGCCGAGTGTAGAGGCACCCTCCGGTCTGGCAGAGTGGGCCTGATCACCTCTGCCGAGTGCGTACATGCATATCATCAGGGGCCTAGTTGTTTGGTTTTGATTTTTGGGAGATTTGTATTTGGTACTTTGGACTTTGGACTTTGTACTCTGTATATTTGGTAAATCTAGATTTTGGTGTGTATTCGGATTTTATATCAGCATATTTATCTTTGTCTTTTGCTTTGTCGTTTCCGTTCCGCATTTGTTTTGATTTCCGCTATTTGTTTTGTTGGCTGCTATGATATGTACAGCTTCCGCGTACGCTTAGTTCGCACGTGTTAGATCCCTTGTGTGTGTGCATCTGGACTGGGTTTGGATGTACGTGCACGGGAGTACGTGTGTCACTGATTTAGCTCTTCGCTAACCCCCGATTTCTGGGCTCGGGTTGTGACAGCCACGAGGCTCTATTCTCTCAAAAGGAAGCATACATACATATGGGTTGCTAGGAGATTAAGCTAGCTCTCCGAAGAGTGTCGACAACTCCTCCGGAAACTACTGCAGTAGTGACATAATACCCAAAAGGGCCCAAGCTAAGCGGTGCCGACTCAGATTTACCTCTCTCATACTTCATATCATATTTGCCATAACATACATAAGGAATATCAGTCTGGAAATATAATCAATCATGAATACAGACGTACAATTAAATGAAGCATATTTATATGAGCTACGAAGGCTCGAACCCCAGCTATACCCCTTTTTGGCTAGCAAGCACGCACTCGTTAGAAGCTCTGACTTGTCAGACACGCACTCATTAGAAGCTCAGGTCTGAATTGCCTCAGGGTTTGACTAAAGAGAGTGAATGTATGAACAATCATGTTGAAGCAAGGTATTTAACAATATGAATGCATTCGAGTTACGTAAATATCTAAGAAATCACTATTCACCCTGTGTTAGGCAACCCATGATCCCCAAGGTCATTCAATCCGACGTACTCATAAAACGTCCGGTGCCATCGAGTTACCGCATTTTGGTATTACCTTATGTACATAAAAGACACCCCTTCTTATGCCAAATCTATGACTTGACATTGGGAGATCATCCGTGAATTTCTCATTCTCTTTAACTTGTATTCACTGTTGACCAATGTGATGGTAGGAAAGGTGCCAATACTAAGGCCCTGTAAAGTCAATAAAGAATCCCTAATGTCCTAAATTCACTGGGTTCATACTGTTTAGCCGTATATAAGGTTACGGCTTAGCCGAATGGTTCAGGTTTCCTCCAATAGTTCAGGCGCATTTACGGCTTAACCGTATATCAGCCTACAGCTTAGCCATGCTAAGCCTACGGGTAGGTTATGGTGAGGTTACGGCTGAGCCGTAAGGCATTTCACGGTGTAGCCGTGTGCAAGCCGTAAAAGAAAATGGATTTCTGGAGCTCTTTGGAAAGTCCGCCGTAAAAAGGCTTACGGCTTGAGCACGGGCTGGGCACGGCTTAGCCGTAGCTTATTTTGCGGTGCAGCTGTGGGTAAGTTGCAGTACAAAAGCCAATTTTGTTGCTCTCGGGACTTTGAACTATGAGCATGTACGGCTTAGCCGTGGCTTCGCCGTACACTTCAGAAATCTGAACTCGGTTCGGTAGCTCAGTTTCATTGCAGGATCAATACAAAACTTGAGTTGTAAGGAGTTTACATGAGTTGATTATAGTATACTTGATGGTGTCCAATACCCACAAACTCTTTCTATCCTATTTTTATCACTCTAACTCAATCCATACCACATTTGTACACCATTAAACAATGAAAAATGATTGAAATTGGGAATTTAGAGATCTAACCCATGAATCCATAACTTAATCACACATGTAATACATATAAACTCTAATACTTGCCTCTTAACAATGTTTGCCCTTTTCTAAGTCCTTCGTGTTGTGTGGCTAAGGGAAAACCTTTCAAATGAGAATGGGTTCTCTACAAATAGAACATGCAATGAAGAATGGGGTTTAGATTCGCATGCATGCCATGTAATTGGGTTCTTAACTCTCTAATAAACCCAAATGAATGTAATGAAGGTAAGTCCTCACCTTAGTGAGCTGTAGCTTGAAGAGGAAGTGCTTCCCAAAGAAGAAAATACTCTTATGAAGAAGAAGAAGATGGGTGAAGACTATCCCTAATGCATGCAAGACCTCCAACCCTAGTAGCTCTTCAAAATTGAAGTGAGAATGAAAGGAATCAGGAAGAGAGGAAGCAGCTCCAGCAGTTGCAGAAAAGGAGAAGAAGAAGGAACGCTGAGTTGCATCTTTTAAATGGAATTTTCCTGCCCTTGCATGCAAATCCATTTCTTCGAGATATTTACGATTTAAGTCACATAGCCTTAGTTAGCCCAAGATGGATCCAAATCAAGTTGGGTCCAACACGAAAGATGATCTACACGAAAAATCACACGAGAGGCGATGGATGTGGTGTCCATAAAACACAAGAACAATTTACAAAAAGGTCCTTAACTACTGAAGTAAGGCTCAACTCCACCCAATTACCTATCTAAGACCCAAACCTAATAGTTTTTATATTCGATTAACCTTAACAAGGTTTAATTAACATAGAACGTGATTAATTAGCGTAGATTAAAATTAGTGGGATTCAGAACCTTACAGGAGCTTAACTATAAACTTCATAGAGAAGAAGGCAATCCTTTCCCAGATCCTACCATCTATAGAAGGCTAGGTGGGAGTCTCATATATCTTACGATGACTCGTCCTGACATTTCCATGCAGTCCAAATTGTTAGTGAGTTTGTAAGTAATCCTTACCATCTCATAGCTATCCATCGGGTTTTACGATATTTTCGTGGAACCCTTGACAAAAGGTCTTTTCTATTCTGCCACTTATGCTATTGTTCTACATGCTTATGTAGAAGCAGATTAGTCTTGATGCCCAAACACTAAAAGGTCAACAACAGGCTGGTTTATGTTCCTTGGCTCTTCTCTTATTTCTTGGAAGTGTAAAAAGCAAGTTGTAGTTTCCAAATCTTTTGCCAAAGCTAAATACAGTTCCTTGTCGTCCACTAGTAGTATGGTTCTATGGCTTTAGCACCTCCTTTGGAACTTAGTGTTCCTATTCATGGTGCAACTCCTCTAAATGCCGATAATACTAGTGCCATACAGCTTGCAAATAATCCAGTCTTTTATGAGTGGACCAAGCACATTGCAGTTGACGGTCACTTCATTCACCGATATTTTCTTTCTGATCTTCTTCATCTACCACACGTCAGTTCTCAAAATCAGTTGGCAAACCTTTTCACTAAAGCCCTGCCCCGACCACATCATGAATTTCTTGTTACCAAATTGAAGCTTTTCCCAAAACCTTGTTAAATTGAAGGGGAGTGTAAAGATGACCCACCTGATCATGGTTCTAGCCCATGAATAACCATGCCTCATTGTATTGGTCTGTATACGTATTTTGTCACAACCCGAGCCCAGGATGTCGGGGATTAGGAGAAACCCTAATTATTGACACACGTACTCCTGTATATGTACCCCTAAACCTGGTCTAGGTGCACATATACAAGGGATCTATCACACGTGCAATCCATGTATGCGGAAGCTATAGATAGTATCAGTACACAAAAGAGCATAGAAAAGGTACAATAAACATATCACTAGGAAGAACGGGTGACACAAGAAATACATGAGAGAAGAGTCGCGAATACATATACAAATACATATGCAACATAGGAATACAAGGCGCTCATTGGAGAGGATCAATTACACCCACTCCCCATCTCAATGGGCTCACGATGATCTCCTCTGAAGTCAGGATGATCTTCGAGGGATCGGAAACTGACTCTGAACCTGAAACACCAAAAACAACGAGTAAGTATGACGACTTAGCAAAGTATAAACAACATAAGGGTAACACGTGATGTGTCTAGAAGAATTAGTAATGGGTAATTATATAAGAGGTCAATTTCATATACTAGGCAAATCATGCAATGAATAAAGCATGCCACACGAATCAATAACAGAAACACTGTACTAGGTGGCTACTACATATGCCATGTGCTCCCAAAAAGGGATCTTTTATCTGTGCTGATAACACCATGGGCCAGATGGGTCTCGGTTTCCTGGGGTCCAGAATTCCTAAGACATAAACTCACTGCAGCAAGGTCATATATACTATGCCAAATTCAACCCCGTCGGGTATCCTGAGGCTGAGGCTTGGTAGTGCTGAACCATACGAGTCAATCATACAAGAACGTGAATAGGTCATGTGTGTCTTATCATATTAAACATATATCATACGTGCATATAGTTAAGTCATACATACAGTGCTCAAGTTCTTGAAACATATCGAACAGTTGAACCAATCGAAGAAGCGAACCAATAGAACATACTAGATCAAATGGGCATACGAATAAGATGCAAACATATAGAAGAGTAGAGGTCGCAATTTATCCAAGCAAGATATCGTGTGAGTCATATCAAATAAATCATATCCAGGCACAATACTTATATGGGTGTACATGGATAGACAGGTAAGGTAGTATCTGTGTCAAGTCCATGTCAAGATTAAGGTATCCAAATTACCCAAAACATGTCAAGGCTAATCAACTCACATAAATCAGACAGTTAGCATCGAACATGGAATTTGTTGTTTCCACCCAGGATTAACCATGGACAGTGCCGTGGGGAATATCCAATCATTTGCCCTAGCGTAGAACGCGTACCATGTGAATAGGAGGGCAAAACCGTAGTCAATATGCAATGCAAGTCAATTTATTTAGCATGAATCAATTTATTTAGCAGGAATCATGATCTTTTACTAGTCAACCCTAATTTGGTTATTCATCATTACTAACCGTGCATAATGATGTAGTTTTAAGTTATCCGATACTCGGTTGTTCTTACTTTGGTGTCTCATTGTATTATTCGGAGCATCGGAGTCCCTTAAATCAATACGCATGAGGAGGTGTTTAACAAATGGATAACATTCATGAATGTATCTCAGCCCTCAAGACCATTCATGATATTCATGTGATCGGTCGTTAGTGTAGTTCATCTATCGGCCTCCAAGTAGTATAAATTGGGTCAGGAAATTATATACATTGAATTCCCTACAAGTCTACAGGTGACTTACCTGACCGATCGGGTAAGTGTCCAACTAGTCGGTCCCCATCTAGAACAAGAATTCGATCGATCGGGGCCCAAGACCAACCGGTCGGCCCTGAAACAGAGTGGGTTCATAACTGACTCAAGGCTAGGGTAAAGGTAAGAAATCTAAGTCTTAGAGTCATGCTAAGTCCGATATAGTCTTTAACTCACAAGGGTGTGAGGTACTACCCTATCTTCCAACTTTGCTATATCAAATCCTAGTGTGTAAGGGCTAAGAGGAAATTACGATGCTCCTATAACTGGACCGTAGGGAATTCTTAATCCATTATGTAGCCTAGCAATTAGGCTACTAAGAGTTTTATGAAAGGCCTCTGGTTAGGCTTGAAATCAATTAGACGAAGAGCCTTCATTACTGAAATATACACGACCCGACCGCTCGGGTGTAAATCCGACCGATCAGACCTGTTCCCAGAACCTGAATCCTACCGGTCAGACTATTAGGATAGATCGATCGGCCCTGATACGCCGGCCGCGAATAGAGCTAGTTACCTACTGTTCCAACGCTGACAATTCCTTCTCTTTCTCTTCCTATCCATGAAAGAAGAATTATGAGGGCTGTAGAACATGTATAAACTAAGAGATTTGAAGTAAATCACAATCAACACAAGTTACCAACATATATTCAACCAATCGTTGTTTATACTTGCCTTAACTGACAAAGAATCAAGCTTCACTCGTGCTAGACTCAAATTGAGGAAGCCCGGCGCGAGGAATCGGAGCTTGACACCGGCCAAGAGATGAAGATGGATGAAAACGAAAGGTGAAACAAAGAAGAAGAAAGAAACACAGAAGATAAGAACAAAGGAGAGGCGGTGGGTTATATATATATAAATATTTTAGCCATAATTTGAGTCAAATGAGTACTTACATCTTTCAAAATGACTCCAGATGATTTCGGGTCAATTAAAGAAAGTAACAAGCATTACGAAAGACACACGATGACATCAAGATGATGCCGAAATGAAAAACTCCAATAAAATAAAAAATTTTGAAAAAGGGCCCGAAGCTACCTAATCCAGGTAAAACTCAACCCAACTACTTATCCATAATTCGGAACAAAATAAAAACAAAGGCAAAACACAATTAGCAACCAATTTCTCATTAATTAGTTGCTAAACCGGATTAAATTGGGTCGGAGTGTTACAACTTTCAAGTCAATTGAAGCCCAGGCGCAAAGGAATTACTTGGATATATATTTAGTTTCCCAAATGGGAACCATTCTACTCAATGAGAATCTGCTTTCATTGAGTTATAGGCCAAAAGCTTTCAAGGGCCTTGGAAGATGCAGTTCTATTCCAATGAGATTAAACATCTATTATTGGAGTTTAGTGTTCTATTTTAGCATGTTAGTAGGTTTGTGAATGGTACAACAAACATTTTAGACAGGCAAGGAATTGATTGTGGCTGTAATTTAAGTACTGCCATTGGATAGGTGTTAGGGGTGGTGCCTTGTGCATATCTCTTATATCAGTACTACTTTGTTTCTGGCTTTTAGTGCACTTTATTGTACGAACATTTCATTTTAATAAATATCATTGTTACTTCCTTAAAAAAGGGATTATTACTATATGGAAGCCCTTAAACTTGACAAATACCTAAAAATTGTACTCTAAATATTATTTACCACACAACTATTTGTACAGGAAAGGACACCCGAAAAATGTCGATTTTATCCCTAAACTTACGATATCCTAAGCAGTAGGATATCAAACTATGTGATTTCCTTAAAATGTAGGATATTACAGGTTTTGATATTCTACTAAGTTAGGATATCAAATTCTACCATATCCTAATGATGTAAGATATCGAATAAATTCAAACTTTTTTACCTATTTCCCCAAATCTAAAGCACATTTTTACTACAAAACTATGTTTTATTTTCGTCGTTTCTACATTTTTCAGATTCCTGAATTCGGGTTGGAGCAGGATGAGCTTTGAACAAGGACGTGGGCCATAATTCATGGCCATAATTCTAGCCCCTAATTTTATCTCTTTATGAGACCACCCTTATATCACATAATGTTTATGGTATGCCCCTTAAATTCTACGGGACCTAATACAAATCCTGAAATTTATGAGAGCGAAGATGATGGGAATGTCATGCTATTAATGACTAGGTAAGAAAAAAAATTATAGCCCTCTCACCAGTCTAAAGAGCCTTAGAGTTTTGCAATTTCCCATCATTAGAGTTTTTGTTCTGCTTGATCATTAGATAAAATGATTTATTATACTTAAATCTAATAGTGGATATTGGTTTGACTAGAGGTAAGTGAATGACGGTCCAGTGTTTGATGAAAATACTAAGCTGTAGTTCCCCACCATCACTATAATCAAAGAATGATCCCTATTTTATTTCAGAGAGAAGGTTCCTCACTACTGAGGTGAGGTGATAATGTTTAGGCATTTATATTGGTTCATCATATATTAATTCTTTCACCTCTATATCTTTCACCTTTAAACTCTGTAATAGTACATTGGTAAAGCATAATTTACTTTGAGTTTTTATGTTTTATATTGAAAACTAAGAAGCTGATAATTATTACAAAAAAAGCCTTTAGTCTTTTTTAGTAGTGGGATCATATTGTTTTCATAAATATTATAGTATAAGATTTGATGGTATAATTTGTTTCATAATTAATACAGATTTTTAATCCATGTAAAGATATGACCTATATTTTTTAATGATAAAATCCGAATTTATTTGATATCCTACATCATTAGTATATCATAGAAGGATATCGAACCTTACGATATCCTACTCTTTTAGGATGTTGCACAGTTTGATATCTTACTACTTTAGGATATCACAAGTTTACCGGTAAAATTGAAAATTTTCAAGCATCCTTTCACGTATGAACAACTATATCGTAAATTATTTTTGGTGGACAGTTTTTGGATATTTATCTGGTTTAAGGGCTTCTGTATGGTAATAATCTTTAAAAAAAATTGGAAACTTTGTAAGATTTTCAATAATGTGTTTTCATAGATCATGAAGTTAAAATCAATATATTGAGCTGCTTGATTTGAGGTAAGCAGACCAAATTAGCCCACTCTGCACATCGTATTGGTCATAGTGCATGATAATGGAATTCCGGTTTTTTTTCCCCTTGCAGATCGAATGCCTTGAAGAGTCAAGGCAACGTGGAGACAGACAGTACTTCCATTCATCTCTTTAGGTTGAGTCCAGGACTTTATTCTCCCTCTGTTCTGCAACAGAGCATCCCATTAAAATCACTCTAATGGAGTAGGCAACTGAGGGCCAAACATAAACTTTTCTTCGTAAAGCTTCCTTGATAGATATGATATTGCTTGTGAAATAGTTCTTATCCCTCTTAGAAACATAGATGATCCTGAAATCAAAAGAAACCTCAAGAATGCTTACAATTGAGAATAGAGAACATGATTTTCTTCATTGAGCGTACTACCTTCACATGTATGTAATTGTAGCCTTGGACGAATACATGCAAACAAGTTACACTAGTAGGAAGGGGAGGCCTAATAACGATTTGTTGCTGCTGTTGTATCATTGGCAGGCAAATATCCGAGCTTTGATATGATCTCACTTGCAATGATCTCGTTGGCTTTGTCTGTAGGATGGTACTCATCCCAGAAGAAATACTTGCTCCTATCTCTGCAAAGGCTTGATACAGGAGTACATATCAATGTAGGTCGAATTGGTCCCAATGAACAACATGGAGATGCCGAATTATTAAAACCTGGATGGATGGAACCAATCATCCACTCCAGTCAGATACAAAACCACCAGAAAGCCAAAAATGTCGTGGAAGATAATTAAAGATTTCTACATTTGAACAGAAAGATCAAGTTAGAGGCGAACAAAACTTACCATACTTATGAGGATTGTCAATTACATCTATGACGATGTTGTAAGGGTCCCCAAATTTGATGCTTATGTTAGGAAGGCTGCTTGAGAGCCCCAGCACCAACTCACTCGCTGCTTCATTGAAGGCGACCGCCAATTGGTTTGTGCTATCTTGGCAAGCCCCAGTTGAACTCAAGATACGTTGAAAGGGAATGCAGCCCAAGGGTCCCAACCCGAAGAGCATCAATTTTCGAGCGCCAAAGCTATACAGCAACTACTATCGAACAAAATTGATTAGTTAAGACTAAAGAACTATGGTTTTTGGTTAAACTACTACGATTTCCCATCAGCTCATTCACTTACCTTAAACTGCTGTTGCAGTGTTGTCATCAGAAGGTCAATAAATCTAGTAGCAGAGTATGTCCATGAATCAGTGATACCAGGCAGCAGGAAGTTATTAATGAAGTCATTGGCCCCCATGGAAACCACATAGGAGGCTTCTGTGAAGAACCTGTCAGCTGCCTGCCTTCCAATCTTCTTCCTTATCATTACCTGTGTCCCTTGGAATAGCTCAATTTGCTTGTATAGTGAAAACCTGTGCACCTGCCATCCAAATCTCTTGCCTTTAGCTGCTTTCCACCCTACCTATGTCAAAGGAATTACTGACTTGTACTAGCGCTACTATCTGAAAGATTACTATGAAGAGGAATGTGGGGTCCAAAGTCCAAACTTACAAAGAATGATGCAGTGTCATTTAAGATCCCACCACCTCCAGAAGCATAATTTAGACCATTTTTGAGTATCATATCTTCATCGACGGAGGGGTCTAGAAATGGAGGAGGTCTTGGGAGACCCATTCTATCACCTACATTCATTGAAAATATTATTGAACGTGGCTAGTGTTCAGGGAGAGAGAGAGAGAGAGAGAGAGAGAGAGAGAGAGAGAGAGAGATGACGAGCGAGACTTTTGGTACATATAGGGTAAGAAAAAAAAAAATACCGATGATATCTGCAACAGTGCGGCCATTTGTAAACCTGCCGTTGGGCATTCCATTGCCAAAGTCGATTCCGTACCATGGAAGAGCAGGCCGGACAAGGCTCTTGGGGAGACGGATGTTGTTGCCAACGTCTAACAAGGAGTACCCAAAGATGAATTGCACTGCTCTTGCAGCACAAGTCAGGAATGGAATAATGCAGACCAATACCACCACCCTCACCATTGGAGTTGTGTGTGGACGCGAGGGCTCTATTCTATTTCTAAGGTATGGGAAAATTACATGTATATATACCCTACTCTTCCAAACCCATGAACTGGATTGGAATGAATTGTGGTGATGATATATAGAGAATTGGAGACAAGGAGAGTAGGAAGTGTTAGATCAACAGTAAATAAATAGAAACATTACATCATAGAACTCTTTGCACCCAATCAGTGACGGAAGGGATTTCGAGAGCAGGCAGCTAACTAGGCATGAAGGACTAATTAATTGAATGTGTAGAGCTGCAGCCGGCAGGGCCCTCATCCTACTCCTACATCTGTAGTACTACTAGCCCGATCCACATGTGCAATATTAGCTTGGTGGGCCATGAAAGAAGACCAGGTATAGGAGTGCAATTAAAATGGCATTCGCACCTGGGGCGGACTCAGGATTTCTTCCTTGGGGCCACTCAAGCATGTAAATGTGGGCGGGCAGAGGGCAGTGGGGCTAGCAAGGCGCTAGACTGGGGCTGGGGCAGGGGCAGGGGCAGGGGCCTTGGGCCGGGACAGCACGGCATGGCACGAAGCACTTGGCACGGTCGAGATATTAATAAATATTAATTTTTTATACAAACTAAATATAAAATTTAAAATAATTAAAAATTTTCTCTTTATTTGTAAATTAGTGTTCATATTTGTGATTTGTTCTACTAATTTTAATTTTATTTCAAGTTGGAAACTCTAGAAGTCCATAATCATCTTCAATTTATATAAAAAATTATAAAAAATAAAAAAAAAATAAAAAGGGGGATGTGGGCTGGCCTATGGGTGGCACAGCCCAGTTGGGCACGGCCCAGCACGGTGCTATTGGGGCCATGATGGGCTGCCTGGGCACAACATGGCACGACCCGTGGCCACTATCTAGAAAATGTTTTTAGGAGGGCCATATGTGAAAAAAAAAAATTAATGTAGCTTTCAAAATACATAGTAGCTTTTCTAAAAAACTTGAAGGGTTACTATGTGAAAAATTATAAAAATATTAAAAATTTAAAAGAATCTTTTTGAAATTTTGGGGGGCCATGGCCCCTGCTGACCCCTCTAGTTTTGTCCATGTCCGCACCTATGGTTGAGGGTCGATGCAGTGCAAAATGGTGTATTCCTTTTTATTCTTCTCATAGCTGAAGTCATTGTTTTTGGAATGTGATCAACTTAACCAACCTTTCGTCTGACTTGCACGCTTCCACTCTTTTTCTTTTATGTGAATTCTCAGTACTTGTGACGTTTCCAAGGTTGACAAATCTTCACTCATTCAAAAAGAAAACACTATATAAAATTTGTCATAATTATATTTATATGATGTGTGGTAAGTGAATTTAAAACCATGCAAGTAAACCAGCACACTTTAGCGGATGAGCATATAGCAAAGTAGACATGGTCATGGTATCATGCCTCGTTGCATACACATTCATTACAGTAGCTAACCATCCTTGCTGTATTAGATAAAATGGGAAATTCAAGACACACACACCAAAAATAACAAAAAGGCAGCCACAAACACACACGTGAACTCATCCAAAAGTGAGTGAAAGACCTTTTAATCCACGAGACAAGATAGCTAGGTTGAAGCTCCTTATTGGAAATTGGAACAAGGAGATACCAGGACGGTAGCACAAAATAGAGAAAAGAAAGGATCAAATTATTTAACCACTCACCCTTTTATTGGTGTTTTCAAATTAATGGTCAAGATTATATTGTGAAGCCTATTTTTTGTTTTTTGTTTTTTTTTCTTTGTTTCATCATGTAGAGACTTTTTTTTTTTTTTTTAAATTCTCGGTGAGATCCCCTCATGTTTGATCTGGAGCCAAATTTGACTTATCAAATTGAACCAATCATTAGATTAATCACATCTAAAGCATGTAATTGAAATAAAAAAAAAGATAGTAAAGTTGTGTATTTTATGTATGATAAATCTAACAATGCAACATTCAGTTCAAATACAATGAAAATATTCCCAAAAGCCGGTTGCAGGAGGACAATGATTTTGCATTTGAACGGCAACCACCAGTACTCCTTTTTTTTTTTTTTTTTTTTGCAACCACCGCTCTTTTTTATTTTTCTTGTTTTCATTTTTGTTTTTCAGTTTTGTTTTTCGTTCTCCCAGCAACCACGACTCTTCTTTTGTTTTCTTTTTTTGGTTATACTGTTACAAATTCAGTCACCAGCGGACATTCACACTACCCAGGGATCAATCTCCATTAGGAATGAATTACTTATTGATTTATAGCATTCACATGAAAGAATCTCAAGAGATTCCTAGTCAACAAGGGGTGACGAGGTTAGTAATTATTTGAACCCAACATTAAACCTGAAGTTGAGGGGTATCTAAGTTGAGGTGCATCTTAAGAAAAGAAAAGCATACATTAAATTCGCATATGTTTGTTTTTCTAAAGAAATTATCAATGTGATTTATTCGATATGTGTCATCTATCCTCTCTCTTTTGTAGGGATGCAAAAAGGAATCCGATTCTCTTGTGGAGTTGATTTTGAAACCTATTTTAAGTTCCAATTCATAAGAGGGTTTGAGATCGAGTCCGGGACCCAATAGGTATCGATTGACAAAACAGGTTGGATTTTCCAACCGGTGGATCTCGACCTGACATATGAGTCTTTAATGTTGCAAATTATAGTTCAAAATCAGCTTTTGTTGGACATTATTATGTTTAATTTTGTTATTATATAAGTAATAGAGTTGATGCACTATTATAAGTCGAATCATATTCTTATTTTAAGGAATAACAAGTAAAAAAATTAAATAAATAGAAAAAAGTTAAAATCAATTTTGGAACTAAATCCCACTCCTCTAGTTGGACCTAGTTCCGGAAATAGATCCGGATCATTCTATTGAAATTGTGTCTAGACTCTAGAGCTAATAAAACAGGTTCCACAATGAAATTAAAATTGTTGTTTTGAAATAGACCCGTAGATTAGCCGCCCTATTTGCAGCCCTACTCTTTTTCGCAGGAGTCACTGTGGACGTAGACTTAAAACTGTTTGATTATGTGATAGGCCTGGGCCCCGGGATTTAGCATTTGACACCAGACCCGGAATTGGAGCCCATCCCCATAGGCATAATCGCATAAACAGGACACAGTTT
Organism: Sextonia rubra; assembly: GCA_037013555.1. Taxonomy (NCBI): domain Eukaryota; kingdom Viridiplantae; phylum Streptophyta; class Magnoliopsida; order Laurales; family Lauraceae; genus Sextonia; species Sextonia rubra. The sequence goes on along the minus strand of JASUAD010000006.1, from coordinate 63,238,005 downwards.
ATTATTTACTTTTTCTTTTCTCTGTCTCGTGTGCACTGCCGTTAGATATTTCCCAAGTGCCAAGAGCACGTGAGCCTTTTCTGTTTAGGTACGGGGCGATTTAAGCAATGTGAGAGAGTTTCTACAAGCTTGATCCGAACCGTTGCTACCAATCCAACGGTGCCGACGCACTGTCACCGCCACTGGCCAGACACACGGACGCACCAGATTTTTATCATGTCATTTCATTAGAGCAAATAGTATAAAATAGAGTGCAAGTTGCACAAGCACTTGCGCTTGCGGTTCGCACTTTGCCAATCCAAGTTGGGTTGATTTTACAAGTGCAAAGACTGAACAGGCTGAGAAATCGGAAAAAGCTCCTGAAACTCATCTTTTCGATTTCGATTTCAGATTCAGGTTCAGGTATTACTTACTACTTTGCCTTTCTCCTTCTCTATCTATATTCTACACTGTACACCCTTATTTGCCCTAATTCTAAATTGCCCATTTTGGGCATGATTGTCAATTTAAATCAGACCTGGTTACAAGTAAATTTTGTTTCTCCTTCATAGTTGGGGATTTGGATTTGTGAACTCAAAGGAAGAGCTTGATTTATTTGTACTTGCTGTGATGGAAGTGGGAGTTTTGGTATTTTATAGATCTGGCGTTGTAGATTTTGATTAATTGTTATGATTCCCGTGTGTTGTGTTGGATCTGCTTCTTTTTTCTTAAGAGTTGAGTTTCCAAAGCTGGAAACCCGGAACTTGATACGAGTTTCTTATGCAAACTAGTCGTATAAATGATTGGCATATCTGATTTCTTTGTGTTTATATAAGGCCTGATATGATTTGCTACTTTGATATCTCCTTTTCATCTTCAAACAATTTGATCACATACTGGAAACTGGACACAGATGGATCTTGTTGCTTTTGTTAATCAATCTGGATCTGTTTGTGGTCTCATCAGGTTGTGTCATGTACTCTTGCTTGAAACTGAAATCATTAAGTTGGATTCTAATCTATGTAGATCTGGAGGAGGCATGGACTAAATGGAAAGGATGTGTTTTTTGTACTAATATGATTTAGTGAAATCTGTTGTGCCCTACCTACTGCCTAGGAGGGGGAAAAAAAATATGTTGTGGCGCTCTTGAGGGGCCAAGATTTTGGTGACCGAAGCTTCAAAGCTGGATGTGGATTCTTGATTTTGGTATACTTTATAATAATGTAGTGGCTTGACATCTGAAGATAAAAACATAAGTTTCTGCCTCTGCTGGCTAGTGAGATACCTTCTGTATTTGCCTTTTGTTTGTTGGCAGATGTCTTACTCTTATCCCTCTCACTGTTTTCCTTTTTATTCTAATAAATTCCTGCTGCTTATTTTAAAATTGAAGATGGAAGCTTGACTCTTAATCTGGATGTATATAGAAAGATTTTGTGTTTTATCATTTTCAAATCTAGACTCATCAGGTATATGAATCTTTAAGTTGAAGCCTGACTTCTATTTGAATAATTTAGTATTGCTTCATTGTTCTGATGTCAAAATTGCATGAATGTATGGGTGGCTGAAGCATAACATAGGATTTTTATTCAATTTCATCACTAAAAGTAGGTGGTAATTTGACTTACTAGCTTGTGTTCATGAGAGTGTGAGACAACCTTGTTCTACGAATCTCTAATATTTTGTCATTTCCATTGGAAAACACTGCATCAAAAGTTACTGGTATCTCCAATAAATGAGATAGTCAAAGATTTATTTTCTGAGATGGATGGCACAGGCGCACGCACAGAAGGCCTGAAGCAATCCCTTATAAGCATTATTGTAGGTTTCCATGTTCAAAAACTAAGAAAGAGGGAGATCACTAAAGATGTTAAATGAAATAGTGAGAAAGACACGATGGACTGATGATGCTGAATTGTGCAATGAAAGTTACCTCTAATGTCCTTGGACCAAAGAAATTTGTCCAGTAAACGCTCACCAGTTCTCACTTTTAGTGCATAAATGGTAGTACCATGCTTCATTGAATCACATCAACGATCCAAGGTCTCAACCAACTTCCAATTCGCAGAACTAGATGCTTAAAGATCTTTAGTTCAATCTCGAATTTCTTACAGTGAAAAGCGTCGCGTACCATAAATTTTAAATAAAAACATAACTACTCTAGGAGTAGACTTTTAAGTTTTAAACCAACATTTTAGTTAGACGGTATTATCATTTCCTCTGGGGCAACAGGATTCTGTTCTGCTTTTATTTTTTCAGAATATTTGGAAATTACTTTTGTTTTTTCAAAAAGAAGTATTTCCTTGGTTTTATTGTGCCCATGGATTGTCCTGCTGGTCTTGTTTTTTGGCTACTCATGAATTTTTTTTTTTATTTGGTACAGGGCCTCTACATAGTCTAGCTTTGTTTCCAGTTTTAAGATGGCACCGACTGCAGCAACCACTTCACCAAGCTTTTCTGTTGCTTCTGTTGCATATTGTTCCCAGGTCTTCTCAGGATCAAAACCTAAGCCCTTTCTTATGAGGTTCAACTCTCCAAACTATCTTAGAAGTTTCAGTGGTCTCAAGGCAATGACATCTGTAAGTTGTGAATCAGAGACATCCTTCTTAGGAAAAGAAAGTAATGCTTATCTTCGTAATTCATTTGCACCAAGAATGGGAAAACAGAGGCAGAGTTTTAGTAACCGTCTCCAACCTCGGGCTTCATCTTATAAAGTGGCTATTCTTGGAGCTGCTGGAGGGATCGGTCAACCATTGGCACTTTTGGTAAAGATGTCTCCATTGGTTTCGGCGTTGCATCTCTATGATATTGCTAATGTGAAAGGTGTTGCTGCAGATCTTAGCCATTGCAATACTCCGTCACAGGTTTTGGATTTTACTGGGCCTTCTGAACTTGCCAATTGTTTGCAAGGTGTGGAGGTTGTTGTTATCCCTGCGGGAGTTCCAAGGAAACCGGGTATGACTCGTGATGATCTGTTCAACATCAACGCCAACATTGTTAGAACACTGGTTGAGGCTGTTGCAGATAACTGCCCAGATGCTTTCATCCACATCATCAGCAACCCAGTGAATTCTACAGTGCCTATTGCTGCTGAGGTTCTCAAGCAAAAGGGCGTCTATGATCCAAAAAAGCTTTTTGGTGTCACAACCCTGGATGTGGTTAGAGCAAACACATTTGTTGCGCAGAAGAAGAACCTGAAGCTCATTGATGTGGATGTCCCAGTTGTGGGTGGCCATGCTGGAATCACTATCCTGCCACTGCTTTCAAAGACAAAGCCATCAGTAAGCTTTACAGATGAGGAAATAGAAGAGCTGACAGTGAGAATTCAGAATGCCGGCACTGAGGTTGTAGAGGCAAAAGCAGGTGCTGGATCAGCAACTCTGTCTATGGCATATGCAGCAGCTAGATTTGTTGAGTCATCTCTCCGAGCTCTGGATGGAGATGGTGATGTGTATGAGTGCTCTTATGTGCAATCAGATCTGACTGAGTTGCCCTTTTTTGCATCACGGATTAAACTTGGGAAGAAAGGTGTTGAAGCTATTATATCTTCTGATCTTCAAGGACTCACCGAGTACGAGGTGAAAGCTCTGGAGGCCCTTAAGCCAGAGCTGAAGGCAAGTATTGAGAAGGGTGTGGGATTTGCGCAAAAGCAAGCAGCAACTGTTTAAAGACAGGACTAGACTGCTCATAGTTAGGTATGGTTGTAGGAGAATGGAATAATGGTGGGATGATTGATTGGATTCATCCATACAGCATCAATTTCAGTTTTGTAGGTTGAGTTTTTTCCCCCCTTTTCTTTCTTTCTTTCTTTCTTTCTCATGGAGCAATGCTTTAGAAAGAAACTTAAAGAATGACTGAATTAGATAAATACCTTTTGGGTTCAGACAAAAGAAAGTATTGATTTTGGTTAAGCATCCATGCCTTGTGTCACTTCCAATTTTACTGCTTGATGTCATTGTGGTCGATGGAAAACCTTGGTAGCAATCCTATTGGTGAAACCTGCTTTTCTATGTTTGCCTTGGTTTGCTTTGGGTTGCAGGACAGAGGGTAAGAAATTTAATGGGCAGCTTATTTGCAGCAAACTCATAACCAATGGTGGCTTGATATGAGTTGATTTAGTGATTATTTTCAGTGAATATGTTTGCTACCATTGTTGATGTTGATGTTGATGCTACTGTTGTCTGTTGTAATGCATTCTCCAAGTTTGCTACCATGTGCTTCTTAGAGAGTAGCCCAACGTTTGTTCATCTCAATTCTATCAGTTTGATGAGGACCTTGACTGTTAGCAGACTTTTTAGTACTATGCACTTGAGACACTGGTGAATCATTTTGGTTTATATCAATGTAAAAACTTGGATATCTATCTGATGTAAATTGACGATGGGTTTATGGAAGAAGAGGACGGGCCCATTAGGCCCCGTTGAGCCACACGCAGGGCTATCATGGAACTTTCATGGGCCCCAGCATGCATAACGCACTTAGTGCACACCATTGCAAGCCCACCTGCCAGGACCCACAGTCCCAGTTGAGCGTTTAGATGAGTTGGAAAGACCTAGTCCGTATGAGGGAGGGAAAGTTTCTCAAAAAACTAGAATTTAGAGGAGATTATCGTTATGAATGCAGGCAAGTCAATTGTTTTTCTTTTATTTTAAAGATAAGTCAATTGTTATAAAATCACATGATTCTTATCTTCTTAAATAGGAGGCTTCTTGGTTCCTTTTTCTCTCATCCGGTTTATTAAGCACTATTGCACTTTGAATTTATGGCATCTCCGGAGAAAAACCCCATTGTTAAAATAAATAAATAAATAAATAATAAAAAAACCAAGAAAAATCTCCCAAGACGGGAAACTTGGCTGCGGCCTTCAGGCCTTACTGTCTTCTGCTCAGACTGCAGTCACCCAGACTTCCCAGTTCGCAAAGTCTCTCTGTGGACGGACTCTTTTTGACCCATTCCCTCTCTTGACGAGGTCTAGGCTGCCGAGGCCAAAATCTGCCTAAAAACTGCTGAAGCAAAATTTCGAACTTACGAGTGGTGTATGTTGTACATGCCATTCATTTTCTCTTGCATGTATTCCATATCAATTCTATTCATTTGCAGCTTCATGATTATTGGCGCAAAGCTAAGAAACACGGATGTGAATACGGGACACATATATGACACGATACGAACATGCCGATACGGCATTTCTCAAAAAAGTAGATACGGACACGTTAATAATATATATTAATTTATATATATAATTATCTACTGAAAAAATAATATCATTTTAACTTTTTAATCAATTTAGCAATCAAAAAATAAAAATGCAAGTCCTAACTAACAAACATATCAAATTATCAAATATCAATATAACACTAAAACATAATTCATAATCATTAAACATGAAATCTCCATAGTTATATAAAATTCATACAAAGAAATGGACGGATCATCTGTTTCCCCTCCCTCAACAAAAAAAAACCCCTCCCTCAACAAAAAAAATAAAAAAATTAAAAAATAAAAAATAAAAAAAGAAGCTAATCTTAAAGCCTATTATTTAGTGAAATATTTATTTGTCTTTTGTTTGTGATATAATTAATATTTACATTCATACATTTTTCCATGGTATAAAATTGTTATATATCAAGTTTACAAATTGTAGTAACTAGATGTTAACAAAGTGTCCAAGAAATATCAGCCACATGTTTATTTTTTAGTCATAGACACGGACTAAGAATTGTGGAATACGTTGCAAAAAGTGTATCGGACAAGTGTCTGAAATTAAGATTTTTAATTTTTAATTATGGACATAGTTAAAATAATATTGGACACGTGTCTGAGAGTGTTCGAAAAGTGTCGGTGTCCGACACGTGTCCGATACAGATACGTTACTTTCTTAGAAGTGTTCGTATTTCTTAGGTGCAAAGCTCAGGACTGTACCTTTTGAAACATGTAAAATTAGAGTTAGATTATTTTGATTAAATTGATTTAGTCAAAGTAGATCTATCAGACCTTGTTCTCTTTAATATTTTTTACATTTGAGCATTGAGCTGTCTTTAGTACTCATTCATCCACATTTTGTGTGTATTTGTCTTAGAATCAAGTTACATGGATTATAAAAGAATATTCTGTTGTGGCGAGCCAAATGCTGTGTTTATTTGCCTTCTCATTCTTGACCTCAATCCATGCATGTGTTGGTGGCATCCTTTTCTCATCTGTTGTCATGTAGAAATGCTATAATTGACCTATCTTTTCATGTAATGCATCTGTTGGTGGCATCCTTCTCCTGTAGAAATATTATAATTGACATATTTTTCCATTTATCTCTCTCTAGCCATTCCATCTGTAGATAAATCCAGATCATATACCAATGTGGTAGTGGGGTAGTACTATAATGCTTGCAGTCAAGAGCTAAGAAGCACGGACACTTCTAAGAAAGTGACGTGTCCGTGTCGGATACGTGTCGGACACCGACACTCCTCGGACACTCTCGGACACGTGTCCGATACTATTTAGCTGTGTCCATAATTAAGAACTAAAAATTTTAATTTCGGACACTTGTTCGACACTCTTTTCACAACGTGTCCTACAATTCTTAGCCCGTGTCTATGACTAAAAAATAAACATGTGGCTAATATCTCTTGGACACTTTGTTAACATGTGGTTATTAAATTTTGTAAACTTGATATATGACAATTTTGTACCCTAGAAAAATGTATGATTGTAAATATTAATCATATCACAAGCTAAGACAAATAAATATTTCACTAAAGAATAGGCCTCAAGATAGGCTTCTTTTTTGCTTTTTGTTTTTTTTTTTTAGGGAGGGAAAAGAGATGATCTGCCCTTTTCTTTATATGGATTTTATGGAACTGTGGATATTTCATGTTTAATGATTATGAATTATATTATAGTGCTGTATTGATATTTGATAATTTGATATGTTTGTTAGTTGGTACTTGATTTTTTTTTATTGCTAAATTGATTTAAAAAGTTAAAATGATATTATTTTTTTAGTAGATGATTATATATATTAATATATATTATTAACATGTCCCCCAACGTGTCTGTGTCCTACTTTTTTGAAAAATGCCGTGTCAACGTATCCGTGTCTTGTCGTATCTGTGTCCTGTATTCGTGTCCATACTTCTTAGGTCAAAAGAAGAATCACATTTTATTGGCACGAGAAACAGTTCTGTATCAATTTCAAAGCACTAGTGACAACAATACCAAATAAACCTATCACAGTAAATAGTTTCCTTCCCCTTTAGAAGGACGGGAACTCAATCCGGGAAGCACACCCTCCCTTTGGCAGTACAGGGCACTCAATGAGGCTTGACCCTGAAGTGTCCACACACAGGTAAATCTGATATAATTGGGAGTTGCCACCTTCGTCCACATTGCACTCTATTCCAGGTGTGTAACTGATTGCGGCTTGTATGGCACTAGTGATGCTGTCTAAGCTGTAAAATCCACCATCAGGTTCAATTCCTGAAGAACAATGAGGTATATAACAACTATAAAATCTGATGGGAACTATGATGAATTCAGAGAAAAAAAAAAAGGAATAGAAACTGTGATGGAAACATATTTCTTCAATTGAATAATAGGCTTTCTTTTATGTCAACCTGCATCGTGTAGAATTTGGAGAAGATTTGCTTTCTTCTTGAGACTGAGTGCTGCTTGGAAGTATCCATGTTGATCAAGGGCAGACTCTGAGCAGGTTCCATGCTTGGTCCATTCATGTGACCAAAACTTAAAGCCATTGCCGCTTGGACAAGCAAGGGTCGGCCAGTTTGTTTGCATGCTATTGGCGAGGTCCTTTATCTGCACATGGTGATGGTTGTGGTTAGTCATGCATGAAGAAAATATGGGGCAAACCACGGCTCATACTTATACATTGTTTAATTCCTGTGTCCAAGATGAGGCTGAGCAGCACCAATGCCCTGTTATCTACTGTTTTAAGAGAGGATTGTCAGTGCAAAGCCAATACAAAATGCAGTATATTGATGTCACACACTGCCAAAATGGGTGCTATCAATATATCTACATTTGTTTTGGCATAGTGATTTAGTACAGATCCCATTAAAGGTGACCTCTTAGCGGAAACTCAATTTCCTAGAGGGGAAGACCGTGCCCCATTTTCAGTATTTTGGTGCCTAATACTAGCATCAGATCAAGGAAACAAAATCTAGAACAACGAAACATCGGTTATAGATGCTTTTTATATTTGTGAAACAATCCAGTTTATCATCTTAAATGCATTTTATTTCACTTTTATCTGGATAATCTGTTGGCGCGGGCACTCTCCTCTCTGTCTCTCTCATGATTTTGGTTGTGGTCAATTGTTGATCCTTGCCGTTGTGATATGCTCTCATTTGGACCATATATTATGTAGGACTGTCTGTACTGCACAATTATTATAGGCTAGGCACTCAATATGGAGAGTTTGTCCAAAACAAGCAACAAAGGAAGGCCTTTTTGAATAAAAGTTAGGTAGGTGGCCTTAGCCCTATCAATAATGATTGGTTGGCCCTGCCCAGCATTAGGTGCTTTGTCCTGGTTGGTAGCAAGTATGAAACCACCGATAGGTACCATGAAAAAAACGGCTGATGCTCGTCTCATTTTCCATTTCACTGTCTTCTTTACCTTTTGGCTTGTTTAGTAGTAGATCAATCCGAAGGTCCCCGACATGTGGTCTCTCTATTCAGACTAGATGGTGTCAGGGACCTTCGGACTGATCGACTGCAAAACAAGCCATTCAAGAGAACCCCACAGGCCGCATGTGGCCGGCAGTACATATCTTCAAGGTTTCCACATTCTTATTCTTGAAGGTAGTAGGGTAAGAAGGTAATTTTAGGGGCCACAGGACTTGAAGCAGCGCAGGGGAAGAAGATTAGCCAACGGGCTAATCTCCAAGCCAAAAGGCTTAGGGATAAATTGTCTAGGTGTCTCACCAAAGACAATAACTCTCTCAACTGAGAACCAATGCCCAAAAGCTTTATTCAATATTCAATTCTATATCTCTTGAAGAGATTACAACCTTATTTATAACTAAAACATTCTCTAAAAAAGGAAATACCTAATTCTAAACAGGTAAGAAATCCTAAATCAAATCCAACTGGAATCAAATCCAACTGGACTTGCCAAATATCAAACAATTACTATAATAGAATCCTACTACAATGTTACTATGTTTTGGGCCTGCGGGTGTAAACTTTCAATCGGGGCCCATTATGATGGCCTGGTCAATCATGGATCTGGCCTGCATCAGTTCTCCCCCGCTTGGAGGAGAACTCGTCCTCGAGTTCTGTAAATATCCACCTGGGTCGAAAATCATTCGAACAAACTTCCGTGTTGCAGATTGAGCATCAGGTTGATAATATGCCTTGAAAGCTGGATTGAATCTTCTATTCCACTCAGAAGTAGGTTGGAGGCGATGTGTCTGTTGATGGTTGCATTGACAGTGTGATCTGACCATTATATGTTTTAATAGTAGACTCTGTAATAAGATAGCATAATTGTTGATTGACATTAGTTGATCTCTGAAGATGAAGTCAATGTGGTGCACGTCAATTAATGTGGACATATCTTCTTGCGAAACCACTGGGGTAATTGATTTGTCACCCGATGTGGCAATCAGATCCATTGGATGATTACTGTCTGCTTGTACATCATCTTGCTTTATCTCTTGCTTCTCATTTGAAGTTACAATAAGATCTTCTTTTCCATGAATGGGCTTTTCAACATCGTCGGTGGAATTTGTGTCTTCCCTGTGTTCATCTTGTGACTCTTCAATTGATGGTGATGAGGTAGATGAAGATGTTGCTGGTTGCAATGGAACAAGATCAACATATTGTCCTTTCCAATAGAAAGAATAGATATTCTTCTCTTTGTGATATTGCACTTTCCGATTAAGAAGCCACGGTTGTCCCAAAAGAATATGAGTGATATTCATGGGAATTACATCACACCAAATCTTATCTTCATATACACCAATCTTGAAAGATACTAGACATCTGTGAGTTACAGTAATGACAGAAGCATTAGACCATGTAACTTCGTAAGGCATTGGAAGAGTCTCTGTAGGCCAATTGAGTTTATCAATAACATATTGTGCCACAAAATTGATAGTACTGTCATGATCAATAACTAGATTAGTTAATCGATCTTCACACCTTACTCGCGTCCGAAATATCATAGTCTGTTTCCATTCTTCGTCTTCTTTTTCATTGGTGGTGAGAAGTCTGCGAATGACAAGGGTGTGAGTATCTTTACCTTCAAATTTTGTTTCCATCAGATGATCTTTCTTTTGTTGTGGAGAATGTTCTTGCTTAGGCTTGACTTGTTGCAGGTGAGACCATTGAAGCATGTGCTCAATATGAATTGCTTCTTTGTATGCTTCATGAACACTGTGACATGGTTTCATCTTCTCAAGAATCTCTGGCTTCAAACCTCTGATAAAGTGAGTTAAATCATGCCGCTCATTCTGTTCCAAGCCACAAACTTGGTGCAATCTCGAAAATTGATTTAAATATTCATAAACTGTCGAATTTGCCTGTCTAAGATTGAGGAACTGCTCAAAGTAGACCTTATTTGCAAAATACCAATCTCCATATTTATACTCATATAACATGCTTTGAATTTCATCAGATGGTCCAAAGATTTGCATTTTGATTTCTCAAAATTGACTAACCTGATGGCTTGATCTTGTTGACAAAAGACGCAAGTGAAGATGGAGCGTGAATCGGACTAAAATATCATCATTTTGAGAAGCAATGGCTGAGATCAATCAATCCAAAAAAGACTGGAATTTCTTTTTTTTTTTTTTTTTTTTGGAGTGGGCCTGGGCTGGAGTGGGCCTGGGCCGGAGTGGGCCTGGGCTGAACAGTTGGAGTGGGCCTGGGCTGCAGTGGGCGTGGGCCGGGGCTGAACAGGGCAGCTGCTGTGGGCCTGGGCTGAATCAGGCAGGCGGGTCAGGTCTGGGTCAGATCAGACCCAGACTGAAGCAAGGTGGATTGGACTGGGGAAAATTCGGGTCAGCAGTGTTGGCCCAAACTGCGTACGGCCCAACTGCTGAAAAGATCTGCCTCTTGCTACAGGAACGACAGGAGAAGAATAAAAAGGAAAGAGGAGTTTGCAGAAACGGACCTTTGACAGAAAACGGAAAAGAAAGAGAGAAGAAAGGGACTGATCGTCGGCCGGCGTGGGAGAGAGAGAACTGCCGCGGGAGAAGGCGGTCGTCTGCCGGCGAGGGAGAGAGAGAGTGGAGAGAAAGCGATGGGGATCTCTGCAGCAGAACAGAACTGACAGGCGATGGCTTGGTCGCTGTCGCCTCTGAAGCAGAGGATTCGTTGTCTGGTCTGAAGCAGAACGAGACGGAAGAGAAGCAAGTAGAGACTGCCGGCGAGAGAGAGAGAGAGCACCGCGGGCGATGGTGGTCTGCTGCCGGCGAGGGGGAGAGAAAGGTGCTTTCAGCCGGCGATGGAGGGGAAGAGACGCCAGCAGGCACGGGCGAGGGCTCGGCGTCGCTGTGCGCAGGCGCAGGCGCAGGCGCAGGCGGTCGCGTCCAGCCGGCAATGGAGAGGGAGAGAACGCCAGCAAGCGCTGGCTGTCGCGTCCTCTGCTTCGCTGGCTCGATGTCGTCTGTTGCTGTCGTCTGTTGCTGCAGGCAGTTGCTGTCGTCTGTTGCTTCGGACAGCGATTGCTGTTGGGTTGTTTGTTTTTTTTTTTTTTTGGTTTTATGCTGGGTTGGGGATGGCGGACAGCCACCAAGGGGTTGGGTGGAATCGGTGATGATGAGGAAGGGAAGATGGGCCGGGGAGGATGATGATGATGATGAAGGGAAGGGGAAAAGGGTTCGGCTGGGTTTCGGTGGGAAAAGGGTCGGGTCGGTGGTGGTGGGTTTGGGGTGTCTGGGGTCGGCCAGGGGGGGTGTGGGTGGGGAAGAGGGTTTCGGTTGTGCGGTGGGGTATAGGAAGGGGTCTGTGGAGGGTATGGAGTGCGGGAGTGAAGGGATCTGGGTGACAGGGAGAGGGGAACTGACGACAGTGGAAGAGATGAACGAAAAACGAACCACACGCACGCACGGAACCTCGAATCGGCGACTAGACGGCGATCCGAACTTGGATCTTCGTCTCTGATACCAATTGAAGCAGCGCAGGGGAAGAAGATTAGCCAACGGGCTAATCTCCAAGCCAAAAGGCTTAGGGATAAATTGTCTAGGTGTCTCACCAAAGACAATAACTCTCTCAACTGAGAACCAATGCCCAAAAGCTTTATTCAATATTCAATTCTATATCTCTTGAAGAGATTACAACCTTATTTATAACTAAAACATTCTCTAAAAAAGGAAATACCTAATTCTAAACAGGTAAGAAATCCTAAATCAAATCCAACTGGAATCAAATCCAACTGGACTTGCCAAATATCAAACAATTACTATAATAGAATCCTACTACAATGTTACTATGTTTTGGGCCTGCGGGTGTAAACTTTCAATCGGGGCCCATTATGATGGCCTGGTCAATCATGGATCTGGCCTGCATCAGGACTCGTCTTGGAAGGGGCCATTAATACCATACCAGTCCATGGATGGCAAATATAAAATTATATACATAAAGAAAGAAGAAAATTTCTAATATCTCCCTAAAATGCAAAATGCAAGATACAGAACGCCAGAGATCTCTACGAATCTGTTTCTGATACATTCCAAGACTCTTTCAAGTTTCAAATAATACGATAATGAAGAAAAGATGTTCATAACTCATAAACATACCTCGGAGGGATCAAAAGGACTATCAGGATCACAATTGGATGGATACGATCCATCATTGTAATTAGGCCACAACCCATGAATGCCAAAATCTGCCGCTGGCTTTCCTGTTGTGGGGTAGCAACAGCTTTGCTTTGTGTCACAGTAAGACCCTGGCCACTGACAACAAAGAAAAATACCACCAATCTCTAGAGTTAGTACTTCAAAGTCATTCCATTAGCCATGAAGACGTAAGTTGATAAAAAAAAAAAGAGGCTTATATTGGGTTTGAAGGGGCCAGTGGCGTCTCACCTGTTGAACAAAGTAGAAGAAATCGAAATCTTGGGCTTTGGACACAACGATGAACAGGGTTAGTACAAAAATATGAAGAGGGATTGCCGAAAAGGGTTCCATGTCTCTTACAAAAAATTCAGGCCAATGCATGTGTGGGGTGTGTGAAGATGAGTGGTTTCATATATATTTATAGAGAGAGAAGATTGGATGAATCCTTTTTTTATTTTTTTGGCAGAAAGATTGTATGGATCTGATTGGCATATTCCGTGTATGAGGGTGTGAGAGAGACTTTTGCGTGCATGCGTTGTTCACATCTTTCTATATGTGTCACGATGCTCTTCAATTACATCCATGGCAATAAAAGGTTGTTGCTGGGGGCACAAGGATAAGGTAAGGAGAGTGGAGGAGAGAAGACATCACAACAGACGGATTACGGAAACAAGAAGTTGGCTGGATCATCTGGCCTACCTAACCTCTCTTGCTATCTTCATTTGGTGTTCCGTTTACACCACGGAGACTTTCGATTCCACTACTAGCATTTTTCACACGGCGAGTGCATACTGCATTCCATGTAGAGTATGGTGCAGAGTACCATGGTTGACCCTCATTCACAAACACTTTTAACAGTAGTAGCAATTCAACTTTTAAACCTTCAAAGATAAGGTACAGAAAAATGTCGATGATCATTGAATTCCCAAAGACAGGCTTTGGGTAGCTTAGTTAACCCGATTAGTGCTAGTGCCCCCTTCATGGCAATACCCAAGGGCTAATATCACCAGTCTAATTATGGAAACCATGAAACAATGTGGTTCACCCACCCACCTAAATGATGTAATCACATCAGGCATGCTTCTATTCCAAATGGGTGGATGAGATCTCCTTTGGTCAATCCAAATCCTCTCTACCGGCATATGAGACCCCCTGTTTAGTTTTTGGTTTCTTTTTGTTCTTTTTCTTAATAGCCCAGCTAAGGGGGCTGCGATCAAAGGGAGAGCCGGCCACACCCGGAAAGGAAGCCCCAAAAGAAGGAAAAAAAAAAAAAGACCCCCTATGGTGAATCTAAAAACCTTGCTAATGTCACAAGGCCGGAGTTTCATAGTTATTTGAATGTTATTACTTAATAATGCCTTCTAAAGCTGGGATTATCAAGTGGTTTTAAAATTTTTTGCACATGTGGGTCTCATCCCCACAAATGCTCGTGCGCAATACACTCCTGCATGAGATGTCATGCGCGACAACTGTTGGGGCCCACTGATCGATGTGTGGACCCTAAGTGCAAGGTCTCGATATAGTGTGGGAGCTAGAATTCACAAAATCCTGTCCTAATTAAAAATTAGTGCTAGCCTATTAAAAATCTATACAAAATAAATCATCTACTAAACTGAAAATTAAAATTAATTACAAGTCCCAATTAAAATAACAATTTCGAAGAAAAACCTAAACTAAAGATCCAAGCTGAAAGATCCTAATATAAAGACTGCAAAAACATAAAAGGTATCAAACCATCAACGGCATATAAATAAATTGAATTAGAATAAAATTCAGAAACATAAAAATAAAAAAAATAAGAATATAGATTTAAGATCATTAATTTTTGAATCACAATCTTCATACTTAGAGTCAAAGAACAATTCAGAATTGCACTGCCAGATACAGTTTGTCACACCGCATAAATACAGTGCATCAATCTAGTAAAATAAATTACTACAACTTATAAATCTTTGTTTAATTCATTGTACATCACTAAAGCATGAACATGGATCCAAAATATTAAATCTAAAATTAAAACTTACTCTACTCTAGTCACATGAAACACCAAGCCAAGGGAGTGCCCGCACCGCAATACACCTCATCTCTTGATCTTTGCCAACATGCGCCAAGGAGGAGAAAGGGAGGAAGGATGGATATGGGTGATGAAGTGTGGATGGATGAACCAAAGATGGGCTAGCCGAGTGATGGAGAGTGGCGACTATGATTGGATGATGGATGATATGTATATGGCTGTGAAGAGGGGTGTATGGAAGTGGTGGTGATGTGGAGTATGGAAAGTGGAGAGAGTGTGGTGTGGTGTGGTGTTGCGTTCTGTATATTTAGTATGGTGGTCTTTGTTTCTTGTATATCTGCAATGGCAAGAGTAGAGGTCTCGTGTGGAATCAGGAAAATGGAGAGGCGTTGGTCGCTATCGATATCCAACGACCCACCAGCTCTCTCTCTCTCAACTTCATAAATTTTGAACGAGATTTGGTTGTTGTTGTGTACTGCAAATCTTCTTTGCTAATTCAAATATATTAAATTTGAGCAACAAGCTTGATCTTTATCTCTTTGAAATTTCCCTCCTCTTGGGCTTGATCTTGATTTTCGACGGTGGGGATTTAATCTTCATGGGACCCATCTTTGTGAGAAGTTTTGATTGAATATTGGTCATGTGGGATGCCCAAGGTGGCTTGGGATCGAGCTTTTGGCATGGGCCTCTTTTTCTTTTTCTTTTTCTTTTTTTATTTTAAAATACTCCTACAATGAAAAGTGACATTTCATTAAAAATAGTAATGTTTACTAAAAGTCACAAATGTGCTTATATGGGCCCAATTCACATAAAATGATGACACTAAATTATATCATTGCATATATTTTGATTTAAATTACTCAATGATGTTACAAAAATATTTTATCATTTCATGTGAAAATATGATTTTAAAAATCCTTCCCAAAAATAAAAATCCGAAGTGGAGAATTTTATGATTTTTTGGAAAAATGACTAATTTTGAATGGATTTTTTATAAAAGCACTACAATGGTTTTTAAATCCATAAAAACATGATTATTAATTAAATGAAAAATTTTCCAATGCATAAGTCCTTAAAACTTCTGAAATTATGCATGAAATGGTGTATTTTTAAGGACTCATCACACCCCCCAACCAGCAGTTTGCTAGTCTCGAGTAAAATATGTGATCTTGAGTAGGAAACTAACTTTAAAACAAATAAACTTAATGAAAAAAAAACGGAAAGAAAATTGTCACTTTCGCTGACACTTTCGACTATATTTAGCGTATGCAGCCAACCCTTAAACTCATAAATTCCCCCTAGTAGACGAGTTGTGCCTCGTAAGGGTTTATAATGAATATACCCACATAATTCTTCTTCTTCTTTTTTTTTCTTTTTTTTTTATAACAAACTAAGAACAAAGGCAAAAGAAATTTTCCAAAAGAAAATCCATTCATATTGGATATTTTCGAAATCTGGAATAATAAAAATTTTAGGCTTTTCAAATTCCGGTTCATAGTTCTATTTTTGGAAACTTTCTCAAATTCAAACCAAACTTGTGTGCATGGTAAAAAATATATACATCAAAAACCTGTTTCAAATATTCCATGATAATATTGCAAAAACGAAAATTTTTCTTCAAATAGTTTGATCCCCCGAAATTTAATAAAAACTAATTTCCTTTCAAAGCTACTAAAATGACTACCATACTACTATTTACTTCGATGGGCCTCTTTTATCTTACTCTCTTTTTCCCACGTAGAAACTCCCAAGTTCATATGATATAGAAAGAGTTGGGATCTAGGGGAGTAAACTTAATTCTTAAGCATTTCTGCACATATCGCTTGAAAATTTTTATGGACACTTCTTGGGCCATAATTCATCATCATTCTCTCTCCTTTTTTTTTTTTTGACTCTCTTATAGTTTTTCTAATAAATCATATTGTGACTGTGCAATGTTTAGGTTCCTTAAACTTTATAATTAACCCATGTAACAAGTGTTAGGCCAATGACTCTCAAACCAGATAGTTTTAGGGCACTAGGTATGAACATACCCCAATGGGCTTACTAGCTGAGTTAAAAAGGCTATGAGTCCAAACTAGTTACAAAATTTTTTTTTCTATTCTTTTTTTTTCTTCTTCTTCTTTTTTCAAAATAAAAAAAATAGAAAGTAAACACTAGGTAGACTTTTCTTGTTTCGCTCGAATTAATTCATTTTGGTTCTAATATATAGAACTTACCAAAAATGAACAAGGGACAAAAATGTTTTACGAACTAAATCTTAGGTTCTCATCGTATTCTCCTGAAAACTTCCAAAAATAGCATTAAAGTTTCCTATCCAAAATTTCAGAAAAATGTATACGTATGTGTATGTAAGGAACAAGTTTTGGTAATTCTTTGATGGGTTTCTTCCTTTCTTTTTACTTCCTTCCAAAAATTTTAAAAATTCTAGATTCCTATATATCTTCAAATCACCTCAATTCCTTTGAAAACTTCCTTTTCTAAAATTAAAAGATTCGATTGCAAAATTCCTAAAATCAAAACAAAAAAATTCTAAAAAATAAAAAAAATCCTAAAAATGATTGAAAAGACAAAAATAACATAAAATATGAAAAATTTTGCCTAAAATTAGACAAGTGTGCTTATCCCCACCTCCCAACCTAAGATGAATATCGTCCTCAATGTTATGTATGAAATGCAACATATAAATGATTTAAATAACATGAGGAAATAAATAACAAAGGGGTAAGTAAAAGGATGGTACCTGAATATGGAGGTAAAAGGATGGTACCTGAATATGGAGCTTTTCTACTCCCTATCCAAGGTTAGAAAAACACAGAAAAACAAAAACAAAAAACATATATACATATGGTACAAATGAAAGGCCACTGTCAGATCTAGTGCTCGTCAGTCTTAATAAACAGGATCAGTCAGAGGGAGTTCCTCCTCCTCTGTAGGAACAATCTCGAAGAATTGTTTTAAATGCTGCCTATTTACTTTGAAAATATTACCATTCTAGGATTCAGCAAAGTAACTACACCAGATGGAAACACCTCCTTTACAATAAAGGTCCCGTCCATCGAGATCTCAACTTTCTAGGGAATAGGTGAACTCTAGAATTATACAAGAGGACATTTTGAGAAGGATGAAATGATTTTCTCATAATTCGCTTATCATGAAAAAGCTTGGTCCTTTCCTTGTACATTTTAGAGTTCACATAAGCCTCGTTTCTTAACTCTTCTAATTCATTTAAATCCAATTTTCTTTTCTCCTCGGCCTTGTCTAATTGAAAATTAAGTTGTTTGATTGCCCAATATGCTTTGTGCTCCAATTCCACTGGAAGGTGGCAAGCTTTCTCATGTACAAGCTGGTATAGAGACATGCCAATAGCGGTCTTAAACGCAATGCGATAAGCCCATAGTGCATCGTTTAATCTTATGGACCAATCTTTGCGATTCGGTCTCACAGTGGTCTCCAATATTCTTTTATTTCCCTATTTGAAACCTCTATCTGACTGCTTGTTTGTGGGTGATGTGGGGTAGCAACTTTATATGTAACGCCATAATTCTTAAACAAAGCTTCGATAGTGCAGTTACAAAAGTGTGTGCCCCCATCACTGATTTTGGCCCTAGGAGTTCCAAAACAGGAAAACATATTATCCTTGAGAAATTTCTGAACAGTTTTGGCATCATTGGTCCAGCATGGGATTGCTTATACCCATTTAGACACATAATCAATAGCAACCAATATATATTGATAACCTTGGCTAGAGGGAAAAGGTCCCATGAAGTCTATGCCCCAAGTATCGAAAAGTTCTATTACTAAAATTGGGTTTAAGGGCATCATATTTCTCTTGGAAATTGAACCCAATTTTTGGCGACGCTCACATTTGTGATAAAAATTATTTGCATCTTGGACTGCAAAATCTTTAGGGCGGTCTTTTTGGCTGAAAAATGTCTACCACAAGCATGAGAATGACAGAAGGAGATGACACTATGTATTTCGTGATCTAGCACACATCTCCAAATGATTTGGTCTGGGCAGTATTTGAAAAGGTATGGGTCATCCCAGAAAAACTTTTTCACCTCAATGAAAAATTTATTCTTATCTTGTTTCATCCACTCTGTGGGAGTTTCACTAGAGGCAAGATAGTTGGCAATGCCTGCATACCATGGGGATTGGGAGATATTAAAAAGTTGTTCATCAGGGAACGTATCCTGAATCGATAAAGGCTCTAACAACTTTGAAAGGACTAGCCTAGATAGATGATTTGCCACCACATTTTCTACTCCTTTGTTGCATTTGATTTTGATATCAAATTCTTGAAGTAGCAAGATCTATTGTATCAATCTAGGCTTAGCATCGTTCGTAGAAAAAAGGTACGTAAGTGTAGAATGGTCGGTAAAAATCACAATTCTGGATCCAAGTAAGTAGAGACGAAATTTATCTTGTGCATAAACAATTGCCAATAATTCTTTCTCAATTATAGAATAATTTATTTGTGCATTGTTTAAAGTCCTACTAGGATAATAAATCACAAATAGTTTGTTGTCCTTGCGTTGCCCGAGTACAGCCCAAATAGTTTCTTGTCCTCGGCAACGGCCTCAAAAACTTGATCGATGTGTGGACCCCAATTGCATAGTCACTAGCATAACACATGTTCTCGAAGGGCAGACTCTAATCTGGATGTTGCGTTATTGGAGTGGTTGTTAGCTTGTCTTTCAACTTTGTAAAAGCTTCTTGACATGCCTCCGTCCATTCAAACTCTGCTTCCTTTAAATGAAGGTTACATAGCGGTCTAGATATTGAACTGAAGTCCTTGATGAACCTTCTATAAAATCTGGCATGCCTTAAGAAAGATCTTACATCTCTTATGGTTTTTGGGATGGGCAAATTGGTGATCAATTCTATTTTGGCTTTGTCCACTTCTAATCCTTTAGAAGATACAATGTGTCCAAGGACAATGCCTTGCCTAACCATAAAATGGCATTTCTCCCAATTTAAAACAAGGTTCTTTTCCTCACACCGAGATAGAACCTAAATTGCTCAAATAGTTCTCGAATGAATCTCCATAATACGCTCCACCATATCACTAAATATACTCAACATGCATCTTTGAAAGGTTGCAGGAGCATTGCACAACCCAAATGGCATTCCTCGATAAGCAAAAGTGCCAAAGGGGCATGTGAAAGTGGTTTTCTCTTGGTCCTATGGAGCAATTTCTATTTGATTATACCAGGAGTATCCATCCAAGAAACAATAGTATTTGTGGCCGATAACCCTTTCCAAAATCTAGTCTAAAGATGGTAGAGGAAAGTGATCCTTTCGTGTGACTACATTTAGCTTTCTGTAGTCAATATAGACTTGCCAACCAATGGGTACTCGAGTTGGAATGAGTTCATCAGACCTGGGTAGGGCTGACTCATTGACTATCCAAGATTGGATATATGATACCTATATCTAGAAGTTTAAGCACTTCAGTCGTAACCACCTCTTGCATGGCGGGGTTAAGTCGGCGTTCCATTTGTATGGATGGTTTAGCATTCTCTTCCAGATATGTGTGATGCGTGCACATGAATGGATTAATTCCTTTAATATCAGCCACGTTCCAAGCAATTGCACTTTTATATTATTTGAGCATATTAAGAAGTTGGACCTCTTGGTCTTTCTCAAGGTGCGCGGAAATCACCATAAGAAATGTTTCATCTTCCCCGGTAAGCATATTTAAGGTGTGGGGGCAAGGGTTTCAACTCAGGTTTGGGTGGCGTTACTTAAGAGGGAGGAGGCGGGTACTAGTTAGTACAAGCTTTTCGAAAAAAGGTTTCCATGCTATTGTGGCCATTTTAACAGTGTCATTAGTTGTCTCCATAAGGTTGGCCATGGTCTCAGTGATTCAATTAGGTGGTATGAGTTGGATTGGACTAACTCTGTGAAAGTCTCCGCTATCAAGGTATCTATGAAATCTACCTCCTCAAAGCCAGCATTGTTATCTCGAGGTTGTTTGCGAAGATTAAATACATTGAGCTCAAGAGTTATATTTCCGAAAAAAGTGTCATTTTTCCATTCCAGCAATTTATCAGCACATTTGACATGGCTAAAAAAGGCCTTCCAATAATTACCAGAATTTGAGCTTGAGGGTTAGTGACTAGATGAGTGTCTAGAACAATGAAGTCTACTAGGAAGAAGAACTTATCAATTTGAAAAAGCACATCCTCGACTACCCCTCTCGGTTTTTTCACATATCTATCGGCTAGCTGAAGTGTAACTTGAGTTGGTTTTAGCTCGCCTAGCCCCAGTTGTTCATAAACCGAGTAGGGCAGCAAGTTAACACTTGCCCCAAGATGAAGCAGAGCTTGTTTGATATGATGGTTTCCAATGATGCATAAGATTGTGGGGCATCCCGGATCTTTGTACTTGAGGGGAGTGCCGTGGTTTAAAATTGCACTAACTTGCTTAGTTAAAAATGCTTTCTTTTGGACATTCATCTTACTCTTGATGGTGCAAAATTCTTTGAGATACTTTGCATAAGATGGAATTTTCTTAATTGCGTCCAACAATGTGATGTTAATCTTGGCTTCTTTGAGGACATCTAGGATCTCCTGGTTTTGAATATGTGGCTTAGGCGGAGCCAATCGATTTGGAAATGTAGCCAATGGTTTGAACCCGGGAGGAACTGTAGTCTTTTCTTTGATAGGAATTGCACGCTTTTCTTTGTCTTTTTCCGAATGTACTCCTTGATTTAAGGAGGTAGGTTGTTTGTCTTTTTTCAGATCAGGTTTTTGAATTTCTTTACCACTATGTAAAATGGTAATAGACTAAACCTACCCCATGGATTTGAGGGTCTATCATGATTGACCTCATACTGTCATTTTGGATTTGGTTGTGGTTAAGTCGGAAAAACCCCTTTATTTTGTGATTGCACATAATTCCGTATTTCATTTTTGAACTCTTCCATTTCCTGTTTCTGAGCCAACAGGAATTTAGCCAACATCTCTTCCAAAGGCTGAGTTTGAACAACATGAAGTGGCACTTATTGTGCAGTTTGATGATATTGTCCCGAAGTGCCACCATATTGGTTCATTCTTTTGGGGAGATTTGGTGGGGTAGCACTTGGGCCGTTCCTCCAACTGAAATTGGGGTGATTCCGCCAATTAGGGTTATATGCATTACCCAAAGAATTGTTCAACGGCTGGTTGCAGGCATTGGCAACATTTGCTTGCTTTTGAAATGCCTCTTGAAATACAAGAAGTGTGGGGCACTCCGCAGTTATATGGGTATTGCAAGTGCAAATGCCATAAACGATTGCAGGCTCCTAGTTCTTCACAGATTTCAGGGACTCTACTTCTCTTGTAAGATATGCAATTTTTACTTGAAGATCATCATTCTCTTTGAGTAAATATAACCCCCATCCCTTGGCTTGATTAGATTGCTTTATGGGTTCAATACATTCAAATGTGTCTCAGTTTTGTGCACTGTCGGCCAAAAATTGAAGGTATGCCTATGCCTCATTTGAATTTTAGCCATGAATTCCCCATTGCACATCATTTCAACGAATTGGCGTGTTTCCGGACTTAATCCGTCACAAAAATGGCCAATTGTGTGATGTCGTTCAAATCCATGATGTGGACATGCAAGGAGAAGTTCATTAAAACGTTCCCACACCTATAGTATAACTCTCTTTTCTTTTATTTAGAATTCATCATGAGCCTTCTTAAGCTGTTGGTCTTATGAGGTGGGAAGAATCTTTTCAAGAATTTGCGGACTATGTCAGCCCATAAAGCAATCAAATTAGGCTGTAATGAATAGAGCCATGCTTTTGCCTTATCGTTGAGGGAGAATGGAAATAATAGAAATTTAATAATATCCTCCCTCAAATTATTAAATTGAAGTGTCGCAATCACTTCTTCGAATTCTTTTATGTGCAAATATGCACTTTCTGAGTCTAGTCCAGGAAATTTGAGGAGAAGTTGAATAACTCCCAGCTTGATATCAAATTGGCCCGCACCGGCGAGAATGACCATACACATAGGTGTGGCTTGTCGTGTAGGTTGTAGGTAATCACATAGTGACCTAAGCGGTTGGTTCACCTCATTATTATTTGGCATGGGTCCATGCCCGTTTCCGTTCCTAGGTCCATCATTGTTGTCATTCGGGTTTATCAATAGGTCATTATTGTCATGACCACTATTTGCATCCACCATTGTTTCCGAAGTCCCAATAAGACCATGAGATCGAGATGCATCGTAGATTTTAGTTAATCTCTTGCATTTAGGTTTCTTATGCATACAACTATTGAATCAAGAGGGGCAAGTGTCCAAATTTTTTATTATTTTCTTTTGAAAATCCCCTTTTCTTTTCTTTTTTTTTTTTTACTAAGCTAGAGTCCTAAGAAAACAAATTTCTAACACTAATGTAAAAGATAAGTTGTCAAAGAAAGTTCTGAAACTTTTGGATTCTAGGCACTTATCTTGGCTAAAAAGTCGAATCGGAATGGGTTCTTGAATTGCCTTTTGAAGGTGAGTTTCAGAATTTTTTTTGTGACCTATCTAACCTAAGAATTTTTTTTGTGACCTATCTAACCTAAAAAAAATGATTAAAAATAGAATTTAAGCTAATTAAAAAGAGTCCTAATCAAAAAGAAAAATAAACTAACCAAACTAATCATCAATGAGGACTAGTTTTGTAGGCAATTTTCCAAAAATTGTGGCTTTTGAAAAAATTCAGAAAATATAAAATTTCACATCAGAAATGAACAAATTCTAATATGAAATCAGCAATTAAAATCCTTAATTAAATGTCGAAGGGCTGGTCATTCATTCTGTCACAACCCGAGCCCAGAGATCGGGGGTTAGCGAAAAGCCAAACCTGTGACACACATACTCCCGTGCACGTGCATCCAAACCCAGTCCAGATGCACACACACAAGGGATCTAACACGTGCGAAACAAACGAACGCGGAAGCTATAGATATCATAGCAAGCAACAAAGAAATAGCGGAAGCCAAAACAAATGCGGAACGGAAAAGACAAAGATAGATACAAAACTCTAAAACCAGATACAAATCTGAGTATACACCAAAATAGCGATATACAAAATAATACAGAGTAACAAAGTCCGAAGTACAAAATACGACATCTCCAAAAACCAAAACCCAAAACAGATAGCCACAGAAGATATGCATGTACGCACTCGGCAGAGGTAATCAGGGCCACTCTGCCAACCCGGAGGGTGCCTCTAGGCTCTGCCCTGCAGCCTCCTCGACCGCCGGGGAGCTGGGCAAGGGATCTGTGCTTGCAACACCACAGACAACGCAGTGAATACAACGATCCAGCAAATATAAGTAACAGGGACAAACACTCATAGTATCAAATTGAATAATGAAAGAATATTAATTACAGAGTTTCATATTAGTATGCTAAGCAAATCGTGCATAGGAGTAAAGCATGATAAGTGAATCAAAGCATAGAAATACTGAACTAAGTGGCTACTACATGAACCATATTCTCTCCAATAGAGAGCAGAGCAGAGCAGATGAGAACACCACTGAGCGGGCCAAGGGTACAAGTGGGTCTCGGGTTCCTGGGTTCCGGGGTCCCAAGACAAAGCGACACTGCAGTGATACAGAGATCTAAGCCAGAGGTAACCCCGTCGGGCATCCTAGGGCTGAAGCTGAGTAGAGCCAGACTAATACCAATCAAATCAAATCCCAAAAGAAGGGAGATTATCCGCTTTGGACTCACCGATGGCAAAGACCGGATCTTATCCTCACGTATTAATCTCTGGGCAGAGCCACCAGGGAATACCCAATAAATCAGAGATATACAAAGCCAGAGATATATAGAGCATAACAGAAATACAGAGCATAGCATATATTAAGTCAAAGCACTGCATAGATCAAAGCTTAGTGCAGAACGAAGAATAAAACAGATATACAGGACGAAAGCAAAATAACCTCGTAATGCATAGACATAGATTTGCAGAACAGGGGGCAAAACTGTAAGCAATATGCAATGCATCTCAGATTAATACGGAATTAAGGTTAATTACAAGCCAACACTAATATAGTTGTTTACTGTCACTAACCGTGTATGTTGATGTAGTTTTAAGTTATTCGATGCACCGTTGTCATCAAAGTGTTGCAAAGTAATCCTCACGTGCACCGAAGTCCCTTAAACCAACACCCATGGGGAGGTGCTTAACACTAAATCAACGCTCACATGAATAAGTCACAGCCTAACAGACTATTCATGCGGTCCAAAGAGTCTATTGGGCAGGTTTACATGGGTGGTTAACCTGTATTTTAGCCCTACAAAGTCACACCATTATCCTAAGTTTTATTTCAGATTTTTCCAAGTCTTACGGTTTAGCCATGGGTGACCTACGGCTTAGCCGTATACACTTTACGGCCTAGCCGTAACTTGCACTACGGCTTAACCGTGGTTCCCTTCAATACACAGCTAAACTGATCATCTTCCACCTCTGATCTGATACATTTCACAGCTGAGCTACGGTGGAGTCTACGGCTTAGCTGTAGACCAATCCACGGCTTAGCCGTAGCTTCACCGTAAGAGTACTGAAATCAGAAAGTTTCGATTGATCAGGGTGATAATTCACGGCTGGGTCACGGCTAGCTTACGGCTCAGCCGTAGAACAATGTACGGTTCAGCCGTAGCCTAGCCGTAGAACAAAATACGAAAATTCAAGTCTCTGGAATCTGAGCCGTACAAAGTTACGGCTTAGCCGTACAATACAGAACCGAATTCGAGTTGAGTACAGAAACTGAAATTTGATACAGAAACTTAGCAAAACAAGTTCCAGAGGTTCCAAAATCACAGAATTTGGCTGTAAAACACAACACACATATATATAGGATGTATAAGATGAAATCAAAGCATTCAAACAAAATACCCATATGTGTTATACAATCCTGTACTTATACTTGCCTCAAAGCTTAGCCAAATCCACTGAGATCAAGCTCCAAATCAACTAAAACCCAAGCAAAACAAAGCAAAATAAAATCCATGAGCATGCAAAGAGAGAGAGATGGGAGATCCAATTGGAGAAGAAGAATTGGAGAGAACCCACTTACCCAAAGCAAAGACAGAGAAATATCACAGAGAGGAGAGAATCCAATCGAAAGAGATGCAAACTCCCAACACCAACCAAAGAGAGAACAGAAATGAAGAGAAGAGAACAGACGTGTAGCTCTCCTGGAGTTGCATGCAATCAACTAAGGGAAATGAGCAAGACATCTGGCTAATGACTCAACATATATAGGTTTTGGAGTTTAAAACAAAGTCCGATGAATTTAGACTATTTACAATTCAAGTCATACTAGGGTCCAACTTCTCC
This sequence comes from Sextonia rubra, assembly GCA_037013555.1. Lineage (NCBI taxonomy): Eukaryota > Viridiplantae > Streptophyta > Magnoliopsida > Laurales > Lauraceae > Sextonia > Sextonia rubra. The sequence continues at coordinate 63,211,885 of JASUAD010000006.1, read as the reverse complement.
AATTGACTTCGAATGGGTCTGAGGCAGTTACGGAAATTGACAAGCTCAACAAAATACACGTGCTGACACCAAGATGATGCAAATATGATGCACTCAAAGCAAAAACAAAATTACGAAAAAGGGCTTAGAACTACCTATCCCAGGTCAAAGGTTACTCAACTACCTATCCAAGACCCGAAACCAAGTCCGAAAGGATTAATCAACAGAAAAGCATACTAATGAGCCACTAATCCGGCTCAAAGGGGATCGGAGTGTTACACATTCCATGCATGCTACCCCTAGGCTAGTATGATGATTGGAATTGAAAAGGCACGCCCACAAAGCAATTAAAGAGATAAAGTTGGAAAATTACCTGTGACGTTTGCTCCCCGACAACAGCGCCAAAAACTTGATCAATGTGTGGACCCCAAGTCCAAGGTCTCGATGTAGTTTTATCTGGTGAGTCTGAAATCATATCAATAGGGAGCTAGAATTCGCAAAATCCTGTCCTAATTGAAAACTAGTGCTAGCCTATTAAAAATCTATACAAAATAAATTATCTACTAAACTGAAAATTAAAATTAATTACAAGTCCCAATTAAAATAACAATTCTGAATAAAAACCTAAACTAAAGATCCAAGCTACAAGATCCTAATATAAAGACTGCAAAAATATAAAAGGGATCAAACCACCAATGGCATATAAATAAATTGAATTAGAATAAAATTCAGGAACATAAAAATAAAAAAAAAGAAATTAGATTTAAGATCATTAATTTTTGAATTACAAACTTCATGCTTAGGGTCAAAAAACAACTCAGAACTACACTGCCAAACATAGTCTGTCACATTGCATAAACACAGTGCATCAATCTAGTAAAATAAATTACTACGACTTATAAATCTTTGTTTAATTCATTATACATCACTAAAACATGAACAAGAATCCAAAATATTAAATTTAAAATTAAAACTTACTCTACTCTAGTTACATGAAACACCAAGCCAAGGGAGTGCCCGCACTGCAGTACACCTCATCTCTTGATCTTTGCCAACATGCACCAAGGAGGAGAAAGGGAGGAAGGATGGATATGGGTGATGGAGTGTGGATGGATGAACTAAAGATGGGCTAGTGGATTGATGGAGAGTGGCGACTATGATGGACGATGGATGATATGTATATGGGTGTGAAGAGGGGTGTATGGAAGTGGTGGTGATGTGGAGTATGGAAAGTGGAGAGAGTGTGGTGTGGTGTGGTGTTCTGTATATGCAGTATGGTGGTCTTTGTTTCTTGTACATCTGCAATGGCAAGAGTAGAGGTCTGGTGTGGAATCAGGAAAATGGAGAGGAGTTGGTCGCTATCCATATCCAACAACCCACCAACTCTCTCTCCCTCAACTTCATAAATTTTGAACGAGATTTGGTTGTTGTTGTGTACTTCAAATCTTCTTTGCTAATTCAAATATTAAATTTGAGCAACAAGCTTGATCTTTATCTCTTTGAAAATTCCCTCCTGTTGGGTTTGATCTTGATTTTCTATGGTGGGGATTTAATCTTCATGGGACCCATCTTTGTGAGAAGTTTTGATTGAATATTGGTCATGTGGGATGCCCAAGGTGGCTTGGGATCGAGCTTTTGGCATGGGCCTCTTTTTCTTTTTCTTTTTCTTTTCTTTTTTTTTAAATACTCCTACAATGAAAAGTGACATTTCATTAAAAATAGTAATTTTTACTAAAAGTCACAAATGTGCTTATATGGGCCCAACTCACATAAAATGATGACACTAAATTATATCATTGCATATATTTTGATTTAAATTACTCAATGATGTTAAAAAAATATTAATCATTTCATGTGAAAATATGATTTTAAAAGTTCTTCCCAAAAATAGAAATCCGAAGTGAAGAATTTTATGATTTTATGGAAAAATGATTAATTTTGAATGGATTTTTTTAATAAAAGCACTACTATGGTTTTTAAATTCATAAAAACATGATTTTTAATTAAATGAAAAGTTTTCCAATGCACAAGTCCTTAAAACTTCTGAAATTCCGTATGAAATGGTATATTTTTAAGGACTTATCACCCACAAAACAACTATAGATAACGGAAGAGGTGGGATTGAAAGATCTATATGAGATCACCCAAGATATGAATTTGGCCCAAGAGTTTAATAATTTTAAATTAAAAAAAACCAGATTTGATCCAATGATCTAATCCATTTAGATCATTTCAAACTCCATGGGGTCCATGACATGAGTGCCGGGGTAGTGGGTTGATCATATAGTGGGCCCACTTGGTGTCTCACACGGAAAATCCGTACGAGATGTATGCACAATAACAAATGAAAACTTAACCATCTGAACTCTTTCATTATCATTGCTATTATTATTTACAATCCTTGACCGGTTCATGCATGAGAACGGATGAGATGATGGAATGCTCTGCCAAATCTTCCATAATTTATTTACTTTTCTAATTTGAATACTAGGAAGAGATTTAATGGGCATTAAAATGTATGCGAGCGGATCAAGTTTATGAGAAAATTAATGAGATGATGTCACTATCATTATTCACAATATAATTTAATGTCTCCCAACAACGCCCCCTTATGTTCACATTCTTTTCTTCCGACTTTCATTTTTCTAGACCATTTTCTGTCCTACGTGTTCGACTACTTCGGATCCGAGTTGGTTTGTGAATTGCGTGTGCGTAACGTGTGCATGGTTGAACTTAATTCTGTTTTTTCCTTTTTTTTTTTGAGTTATAACAAGATCACTTAATCCTGAAACTTACGGTTGTGATCACTTAATCATGAAACTTGTGGTTGTGATTTCCATAAAAACCCTCGATGCGAAAGCAACTCATATTAGATCCTCCAAAATTTGTTCAACTTGAAATTGAATACAAAATTCTTTTAGCCAAACAGTAATTTAATGCCAAATATAAACATGCATATATATATATATATATATGTTAATCTTGAATGTAGTTCACTAGAGGTCTCACATTGTCGAAGGCATGTTATACTACTTCCCAACTAATGTCGCAACACCACCCAACTCAATATGATATTATCTACCTGTAAGAACCTAACCACGAATTTACAGCAAAATTCTTAATTAATCATGTTTTATCCCTAATTACTATTTTATTAGATTAATTGGGTTAATTAAGTACATTAGTGGGACCAAGCATGTGATTTATTATGTTATATCATCTCATCATGTCACTAACACTAATTCTCTTATGACCCTTGGGCCCTTTTGTTGTAAACATCTCAAAAGAATGGGTTTGCTCGTGGTTTCAAAAGTTACCCAAGTTATAAAAAGACCCACTTCCCAAAGCAAGAAACCTTAGTGCTTTTTTTGTAAAACCCTAGCCTCTATGCCCTTATCTTGTTCCCCCTCCTCATTCATCTAAGAACGAGTGTGAGAGAGAGAGAGAGCTAATCTCTTCCATTAGAAAGCCTCATTATCATCTTCTCCATCTCCTCGTACCCTGTCTAGTATTTGTTTGGAGAGAAAAAATTTTATTTGGGTGATTTAAAAGAGAAGAAGCTTGCCGACACATTCTCCAAGGTATAAGATCAATCCTTCTTGGAGTTTGTTCCAATAATTACTTAAAGAAAGCACCATTCATGTTATACATCTCATTGTGCTTTTATTTTCTCATGCATTTATGCTTAAGAGTGAGGTTTGAGTAGAAATTTGGGGATCTCAGCTCTTGGAACTTGGTTTGGTTTGGGGCTATGCACTTTGCAAAGGCAAGTCTAAATGAGTTTTAGAGAGTATAGATGATTAAATCTTGATTATGCAAGTTATTATCATGTTCATTAATGCTTAAATAGCTCATTTAATGCTTTATACTTAATGAATGACTTAAAATGAATGCTAATAATGGGTTTTTGAATGGATGTTGGTGTTAAGGTCATGAAATTGCATTATTTTAATGTGAATTAGTGTGAATTAGGAACTTAATTAGGTGATTTGCATGCATTTCCAATTATTTTCACCATTTTAAGCCTTTTCACCTGTACATTGGAATTCTCACAAATTTTACACATCTTCTGCATTTATTTAGAAATTTATAACTTTCTGCAAAGAGTCCCAATTGTAGTAGAAATCTATTTAGACGGATCCCGCATTATTATGGGCTCTTTAGTATTTTATGGGTTTACTTGAATTTTACAGGAAGATGTGAGCAAATCATGTGAGGCACACCATGCAAGAAATTTGGAAGATTGGCTTTATAAAGACTCCATACACATGTTCACACATGTTTGGATGGTCGAAGGGGGGGTCCCACTCTTAAGTTGTTAAAAGAATTCAAATTTGAATCAAGGAAAGAACGCCAAGGTAGAGAGAATTTAAGAAAAGGAAAGTCAAAGAAGAAGAACTCAAAAATTGAAAGTCAATCCCATTTTTTTTTGGACAACATAGATTAAAACGGTTATAACTCTTCTGAGTATTAGAATTGGACAATTTATATATTGTTGAAAAGCTCTTTTCGAGTAGATGTCATGGAATCAAAGATTGCATCAATCAGAGTTGAAATGACAAAGTTATGGCCTCGGAAAGTTAGCTATATATTTTTAGACGAGATTGCAAAAGGTTTAAAAATTTTCACTATGTTACACACATTTGGGTGGGGTTCAACTCTGCTCAAGTGAAGTAAATTGAAGATTAAAAGGGGTGCAACAATGTGCATCAAAATTCATAAAAGGTGGGCCCATTCCAATTTGCTCAAATCCAAGAATAGAAAATTTGTGTGTAGAGAGTTTTTCCAAACATGGAAAGCATAAAAAAAAAATCTCTCACACACTACGTCAAAAGGGGTTAAATCCCACATTAATTTAGAGTGAAAACCCATAGATTTAAGCACTTGATTATATCCCACAGTTTTCAACTCTTATTAAAAAAAACCACATACTATTATGTGGGAAAAATTATTAATAAAAATAATGGCTTTAAGCACTTGTTTTTTATGCTAAAAACCATAGTCTTATACTCTTGTTATTTTAAACCTAAAAGTTTATGGAAAAAACTTATCCAAAACTATTTGTGGTTAAATCCCTCTCGCTTCTCTCCCCTTTGGCGCGTTTTTGGCCAAAAGATTATGTGCGTGGGATCTAGGGTCGCTCCTCCCCATTTTCTTCTTTTAGGTTTCAAACTCTAAGCAACAATGCTTCTCCTGCTTCCCTCAATCGACACCACTGTTAACCAGTATGTATATCTCTTATTTCTTTGTTTCAATCTTCCGATCTTTATCTGTTTATGATTTGCTATTCATACATGCTCTGATTCAAACTTTTCACAAGAAAACGCACGTTTGTTCATATTGTCTTCTTCATAGTCGCTGTGATCTCTGTGATCTGTTCATTGCACATCAACGGAACTGTTTTCTGCAATAGGTTCTGTAAGTTTTCATAAGAAAACGTACCGTTCATTCATATTGTCTTTTTCATAGTTGCTGTGATCTCTGTGATCTGTTCATTGCACATCAATAGAATTGTTTTCTGCAATGGGTTCTGTAAGTTTTCACAATAAAATGCACTGCTGGTTCAGATTTTATGCAATGGGTTCTGTAAGTTTTCTCATAAAAACTGTTTTTCTCAACGATCATGCAATTCGATTTGAAGTTTGCATGATCGAAGAAGATGATTGATGAGAGGATTCTGCCTTGGATCCTCGTTAGAGAAGACAGAGAAAACCGAATTGGTTTCGGTGCTCTGTTGCATGGGTAGAGCAGTGGACTCTGTTTGATGATACGTCCATCGATCTTCGGTTGCTTGATCAGATCCCGCCTGTGACTGACCATAAAGAAGAAGAGGAAAAGCCACCTTTGTGTTTCTCAGTCGACTGAGAAGAAGAACGCAGAGAAAAGAGCAACCGCCTGATGCGCTCTGCCGCTCGCCGCTTCCACCATCGTCGCCGGGGTGCTGTCGCTGTGATCGACGGAGGAGGCCTTCGCCGTTCGCTGCCTTGCCGATGCTCTGTCCACTGCTGCCGAGGAAGATAAGCCGTGTCTAGAGTTTTTCGTTTCCAGTTGCAGAAATAACGTGAAAAGCAGGCGTGGAGGAGATGATCTATAGTGTTTGGACCCAGGTTCCAGACCAGGTCCGGTTTCAGGTCAAGTCCGACCTGATCCATAACGCAGTGCCCAGCCTACGAGCAGCACTAGTTAAACTTTTATATCCAATTTTTTTTAAAATTTTTCTAGCGCAGCAGGGCTCAGGCTCAATGCAGGCCATGAAAAATATAATTATGTTTTATTAAAAGTTATTAATTTTTAATGAAATATAAATAAATATTATCATATAATTATCTAAATCATGAAAGAGACATAGTTAAATTATTAAATCTTTATTTTTCAAAAAGGAAATAAATTGAAGAGGGACGGGGAGGAGAAGAATAAGAGGAATGAATATAGTTGGGAGAGGGAAAGAGGGAGAAGAGAGAGAAAAGGAGGAGGGAGTTCAGGGCAATAAGAGAGTGAGGGAGAAGTGAAGAAACTTTTTTTTTGTTTTTTGTTTACTGATGATTGAGGCCTCCAAATCACAAGAATTTAATCTTAAAGATTTCTTCCTACAGAGATAGGGTGAAGAGTAAAATCTCCCATTTTTTATTAGAAAATTGAAGATTTTCTTCTTTTTTTTTTAAAGTTATCCAAACACTTCTAACTGAGATGGTAATAGAATTTTCTTCAAAATAAAAAAGATGTTTTACTTTCTTGTGTATCCAAACAGGCCCTTAACATTAACTTTCAATAAAAGTCTATCTAGACTTGAATAAAGGGTTGATCTCTTTTATAATAATAATTAAAAGCACCAATATCTTTCATTCACCTATATCTTTTTTGTTTTCTTCCATCATTAGATGAGATCCCAAAGCATATTTTCCATTTTCATTTCCCTCTATTAGGTTATCATGTTTGATTGTATCCCATTTATTGGGTTAGTTTTCAAAAAATCTAGTGCAAATTCAATCCATCACAAACTCAACCCCTCCAAATGCAGAGAAGGTAACATGGACATGAGAGGACTGATATAGACATTGATTATTGAGTTATTAATTCCCGTTTAATCAGTTCAATTTCTTGAGAAAAAGTATTCCAAATAAAACATTCACAAGAAAAAAAAAGTAGAAAAATACTAAGAAAAATAATAAGAGAAAAATTTCTTATAGTATGTGTAAAACAATCAACATTTTCTAGGTAATGAGTTTATCCTTTAAAACCAAAATAGCTAATCTAATCTTAAATTTTAAAAAATCCATCCCTGAAACAATGAGAGAAAAAAAAAAAAAACAGATTTTTAGTGAACCACGTCTTTTATTTTAGATTTTTTATTTTACTTATTATTTATCATATGCTTTGTAGGATGTTGTTAGAAGTTTTCATGAAACTGATAGATCTCTTGCACAAAAAGATCTAAAAAATGACCTCGTTGCAAAGTTATAATTCTTTTATTTTTCTTGTTGATGATAAAGCCTAACAAGTGTCAATTTAGTATTTGTCTAAATATTGACATTATTTTATTTTATTTTATTTTTGTAAAGATCATTGGTCTTGATTCTCGAGGACGTGTGCGCAGCTTAGGCAAGGGTGTTTCTATGACAAGTATCCATTATTCTGCTCCATTTATAAAAGCATTAGCAGATGAAAAGTTATCAAACGAAAAGATTAAGAGACAAATGATAAAGTTGATGGAGGAGATGGGTGTCCTACGGAAAGATATGGATGAGTTAAAACAAACTCTATCCCAAGGTGGGACAGTGATGCGGTCATCCATCCATCATGAGAATTATTCTCAGGTACAATATTTATTTTTCATATATTCTAGATTTCTATAATTAAATAAATAATATTTTAATTGATGAAGTTTTCTAACTCCAGTTATTTCTAATAATATTGTAGGCTTAGAATGAATCACCCCATCAAGAGACACAGACAGAACAAGCAAGTCCATGAACAGGATTGACTCAGCGTAGGTTGATGCATTTGGTACAAAGAGACGTTTGCGTTGCTTATGGGACTGTGATTAGTTCATCGCTTGACTATCCAGGATGCTATAGGATTGTTGTGGATGAGATTCTTAATTATTCGATCCAGTTCCTTAGTGAAGATAAAACTTTTGGAGATATCACTTTGGATGATATGATTGATTGGCCCATGTATAAGACTTTAGATTAGGTTCATTTTTCTTTGTTGCAATTTCGACTCTAGTTTAATTTATTGTCTTAGAATGACTTCACTTAAAGCTTTGATTTTATGTATTTGATTGAATTTTAATTCAGGTGACTTTAATTAAACTAATGATGTTTGTTTTTATCTAATGTATTATTGTTTGTATTTATGGGTGGATTACCAATAACATTTATTGAATGGGTCATTATAAAAATTCTATATATAGGTAATTTTTTATTTTTAAAAAATCAGATAAAAACGATACCTATTAACACTTGATAATTTGAAGAAGACTCTAAATGCTTTTTTAAAAACGATGGCTCCTACACCTTGATATTTTTTGAAAAACCCTTTTTTAATTAATAATTGATTTAAAAAATGATAGTTTTCATTATAAAAAAACGAGTGGTACTGACACTTATAAAAACGACAGCTCGAAATACTTGTTAACTTAAAATTAATGCAATAGTTATGAACACTTGTTTTTAAAAAGCTACACCAATATTATAGACAGTCAAAACGACAGTTTCGACTGTCGCTTTTCCAATTAAACGACAGCTCAGAGCACTTATTGTTTGCGAATTTTGATGTAGTGACACCTTGCCAAATCTTGCTTACTCGTTAGCCAAGGAGAAGACTTATCAAATATGAAGTTTTTTTTATACAAAAAATGACTAAGTTTGGAAAGAAGAGTAGCCACAAACCCTATAAATCCAAGCCATATGATGATCATCCCTCTCTCTCTCTCTCTCCACTTCTCTGTCTCTCCTTCCTCCTCTTCTCTCTCAAGTGTAGAAAAAAATAGAGATTAATTTGGGTATTTTGGAGTCCTATTCCAGAACTAGGCTTAAAGAGTATTGAGAGAATCTTTGTACTCACCATGATAATATCAATGAAGTTTGTTTTCTTTGCAATGGAGGAGTAGATTTTCGAATCGGAGTACAACGATGAAGTTAAATGATTTTAGTTTCAATTTTTGTTTTTGATTTATTTTTTTAAATGTCTCTACAATGCATGTTTAGAATGATATATCTTTCATCACGTCTCAGGACTAGACTACTCATAGTTAGGTATGGTTGTAGGAGAATGGAATAATGGTGGGAGGATTGTTTGGACTCTTCCATACAGCATCAATTTCAGTTTTGTAGGTTGAGTTTTTTTCCCCCTTTTCTTTCTTTCTTTCTTTTTTTCTTTCTCATGGAGCAATGCTTCAGAAAGAAACTTAAAGAATGACTGAATTAGATAAATACCTTTTGGGTTCAGAAAAAAGAAAGTATTGATTTTGGTTAAGCATCCATGCCTTGTATCACTTCCAATTTTACTGCTTGATGTCATTTTGGTCGATGGAAAATCTTGGTAGCAATCCTATTGGTGAAATCTGTTTTTCTATGTTAGACTTGGTTTGCTTTGGGTTGCAGGACAGAGAGGGTAAGATATTTAATGAGCATCTTATTTGCAGCAAACTCATAACCAATGGTGGCTTGATATGAGTTGATTTAGTGATTATTTTCAGTGAATTTGTTTGCTACCATTGTTGATGTTGATGTTGATGCTACTGTTGTCTGCTGTAATGCATTCTCCAAGTTTGCTACCATGTGCTTCTTAGAGATGAGTAGCCCAACGTTTGTTCATCTCAATTCTATCAGTTTGATGAGGACCTTGACTGTTAGCAGACTTTTTAGTACTATGCACTTGAGACACTGGTGAATCATTTTGGTTTAGATCAATGTAAAAACTTGGATATGTATCTGATGTAAATTGACAATGGGTTTATGAAGAAGAGGACGGGCCCATTAGGCTCGGTTGAGCGCACGCAGGGCTATCATGGAACTTTCCTGGGCCCCAGCATGCATGACAAACTTAGTGCACACCTGCAAGCCCACCTGCCAGGATCCACAGTCCCAGTCGAGCGTTTAGATGAGTTGGAAAGACCTAGTCCGTATGAGGAAGGGAAAGTTTCTCAAAAAACTAGAATTTAGAGGAGATTATCGTTATGAATGCAGGCTAGTCAATTGTTTTTCTTTTATTTTAAAGATTAGTCAATTGTTATAAAATCACATGATTCTTATCTTCTTAAATAGGAGGCTTCTTGGTTCCTTTTTCACTCATCCGGTTTATTAATCACTATTGCACTTTGAATTTATGGCATCTCCGGAGAAAATCCCCATTGTTAAAATAAATAAATAAATAAATAAATAATAAAAAAACCAAGAAAAATCTCCCAAGACGGGAAACTTGGCTGAAGCCTTCATGCCTCACTGTCTTCTGCTCAAACTGCAGTCACCCAGACTTCCCAGTTCGCAAAGTCTCTCTCTGGACGGACTCTTCTTGAACCATTCTCTCTCTTGACGAGGTCTAGGCTGCTGAGGCCACAATCTGCCTAAAAACTGCTGAAGCAAAATTTCGAACTTACGAGTGGTGTATGTTGTACATGCCATTCATTTTCTCTTGCATGTATTCCATATCAATTCTATTCATTTGCAGCTTCATGATTATTGGCGCAAAGCTAAGAAACACAGATACGAACACGGGACACATATATGACATGATACGAACACGTCGATACGGCATTTTTCAAAAAAGTAGATACGGATACATTAATAATATATATTAATTTATATATATAATCATCTACTGAAAAAATAATATCATTTTAACTTTTTAATCAATTTAGCAATCAAAAAATAAAAATGCAAGTCCTAACTAACAAATATATCAAATTATCAAATATCAATATAACACTAAAACATAATTCATAATCATTAAACATGAAATCTCCATAGTTATATAAAATTCATACAAAGAAACGGACGGATCATCTGTTTCCCCTCCCTCAACAAAAAAATAAAAATAAAAAATAAAAAAAGAAGCTAATCTTAAAGCCTATTATTTAGTGAAATATTTATTTGTCTTTTGTTTGTGATATAATTAATATTGACAATCATACATTTTTCCATGGTATAAAATTGTTATATATCAAGTTTACAAATTGTAGTAACTAGATGCTAACAAAGTGGTCAAGAAATATCAGCCACATATTTATTTTTTAGTCATAGACACAGGCTAAGAATTGCGGGATACGTTGCAAAAAGAGTGTCGGACAAGTGTCTGAAATTAAGATTTTTAATTCTTAATTATGGACATAGTTAAAATAGTATCGGACACGTATCTGAAAGTGTTCGAGGAGTATCGGTATCCGACACGTGTCCGACACAGATACATTACTTTCTTAGAAGTGTTCGTATTTCTTAGGTGCAAAGCTCAGGACTGTACCTTTTGAAACATGTAAAATTAGAGTTGGATTATTTTGATTAAATTGATTTAGTCAAAGTAGATCTATCAGACCCTGTTCTCTTTAATATTTTTTACATTTGAGCATTGAGCTGTCTTTAGTACTCATTCATCCACATTTTGTGTGTATTTGTCTTAGAATCAAGTTACATGGATTATAAAAGAATATTCTGTTGTGGCGAGCCAAATGCTGTGTTTATTTGCCTTCTCATTCTTGACCTCAATCCATGCATGTGTTGGTGGCATCCTTTTCTCATCTGTTGTCTGTAGAAATGCTATAATTGACCTATCTTATCATGTAATGCATCTGTTGGTGGCATCCTTCTCCTGTAGAAATATTATAATTGACATATTTTTCCATGTATCTCTCTCTAGCCATTCCATCTGTAGATAAATCCAGATCATATACCAATGTGGTAGTGGGGTAGTACTATAATGCTTGCAGTCAAGAGAAGAATCACATTTTGTTGGCACGAGAAACAGTTCTGTATCAATTTCAAAGCACTAGTGACAACAATACCAAATAAACCTATCACAGTAAATAGTTTCCTTTCCCTTTAGAAGGACGGGAACTCAATCCGGGAAGCACACCCTCCCTTTGGCAGTACAGGGCACTCAATGAGGCTTGACCCTGAAGTGTCCACACACAGGTAAATCTGATATAATTGGGAGTTGCCACCTTCGTCCACATTGCACTCTATTCCAGGTGTGTAACTGATTGCAGCTTGTATGGCACTAGTGATGCTGTCTAAGCTGTAAAATCCACCATCAGGTTCAATTCCTGAAGAACAATGAGGTATATAACAACTATAAAATCTGATGGGAACTATGATGAATTCAGAGAAAAAAAAAAGGAATAGAAACTGTGATGGAAACATATTTCTTCAATTGAATAATAGGCTTTCTTTTATGTCAACCTGCATCGTGTAGAATTTGGAGAAGATTTGCTTTCTTCTTGAGACTGAGTGCTGCTTGGAAGTATCCATGTTGATCAAGGGCAGACTCTGAGCAGGTTCCATGCTTGGTCCATTCATGTGACCAAAACTTAAAGCCATTGCCGCTTGGACAAGCAAGGGTCGGCCAGTTTGTTTGCATGCTATTGGCGAGGTCCTTTATCTGCACATGGTGATGGTTGTGGTTAGTCATGCATGAAGAAAATATGGGGCAAACCATGGCTCATACTTATACATTGTTTAATTCCTGTGTCCAAGATGAGGCTGAGCAGCACCAATGCCCTGTTATCTACTGTTTTAAGAGAGGATTGTCAGTGCAAAGCCAATACAAAATGCAGTATATTGATGTCACACACTGCCAAAATGGGTGCTATCAATATATCTACATTTGTTTTGGCATAGTGATTTAGTACAGATCCCATTAAAGGTGGCCTCTTAGCGGAAACTCAATTTCCTAAGGGGAAGACCATGCCCCATTTTCAGTATTTTGGTGCCTAATACTAGCATCAGATAAAGGAAACAAAATCTAGAACAACGAAACATCGGTTATAGATGCTTTTTATATTTGTGAAACAATCCAGTTTATCATCTTAAATGCATTTTATTTCGCTTTTATCTGGATAATCTGTTGGCGCGCACTCTCCTCTCTGTCTCTCTCATGATTTTGGTTGTGGTCAATTGTTGATCCTTGCCGTGGTGATATGCTCTCATTTGGACCATATATTATGTAGGACTGTCTCTACTGCACAATTGTTATAGGCTAGGCACTCAATATGGAGAGTTTGTCCAAAACAAGCAACAAAGGAAGGCCTTTTTGAATAAAAGTTAGGTAGATGGCCTTAGCCCTATCAATAATGATTGGTTGGCCCTGCCCAGCATTAGGTGCTTTGTCTTGGTTGGTAGCAAGTATGAAACCACCGATAGGTACCATGAAAAAAACGGCTGATGATCGTCTCATTTTCCACTTCACTGTCTTCTTTACCTTTTGGCTTGTTTAGTAGTAGATCAATCCGAAGGTCCCCCACATGTGGTCTCTCTATTCAGACTAGATGGTGTGACGGACCTTCGTACTGATCGGCAGCAAAACAAGCCATTCAGGAGAACCCCACAGGCCGCATGTGGCTGGCAGTACACATCTTCAAGGTTTCCACATTCTTAATCTTGAAGGTAGTAGGGTAACAAGGTAATTTTAGGGGCCACAGGACTCGTCTTGGAAGGGGCAATTAATACCAAACCAGTCCATGGATGGCAGATATAAAATTATATACATAAAGATAGAAGAAAATTTATAATATCTCCCTAAAATGCAAAATGCAAGATACAGAACGCCAGAGATCTCTACGAATGTGTTTCTGATACATTCCAAGACTCTTTCAAGTTTCAAATAATACGATAATGAAGAAAAGATGTTCATAACTCATAAACATACCTCGGAGGGATCAAAAGGACTGTCGGGATGACAATTGGATGGATACGATCCATCATTGTAATTAGGCCACAACCCATGAATGCCAAAATCTGCCGCTGGCTTTCCTGTTGTGGGGTAGCAACAGCTTTGCTTTGTGTCACAGTAAGACCCTGGCCACTGACAACAAAGAAAAATACCACCAATCTCTAGAGTTAGTACTTCAAAGTCATTCCATGAGCAATGAAGACGTAAGTTGATAAGAAAAAAAAAAGGCTTATATTGGGTTTGAAGGGGCCAGCGGCGTCTCACCTGTTGAACAAAGTAGAAGAAATCGAAATCTTGGGCTTTGGAGACAACGAAGAACAGGGTTAGTACAAAAATATGAAGAGGGATTGCCGAAAAGGGTTCCATGTCTCTTACAAAAATTTCAGGCCAATGGATGTGTGGGGTGTGTGAAGGTGAGTGGTTCCATATATATTTATAGAGAGAGAAGATTGGATGAATCCTTCTTGTTTTTTTTTTTTTGGCAGAAAGATTGTATGGATCTGATTGGCATATTCCGTGAATGAGGGTGTGAGAGAGACTTTTGCGTGCATGCGTTGTTCACATCTTTCTATATGTGTCAAGATGCTCTTAAATTACATTAATGGCAACAAAAGGTTGTTGCTGGGGGCACAAGGATAAGGTAAGGAGAGTAGAGGAGAGAAGACATCACAACAGACGGATTACGGAAACAAGAAGTTGGCTGGATAGAGTAGAGGAGAGAAGACATCACAACAGAGGGATTACGGAAACAAGAAGTTGGCTGGATCATCTGGCCTACCTAACCTCTCTTGCTATCTTCATTTGGTGTTCCGTTTACACCACGGAGACTTTCGATTCCACTACTAGCATTTTTCACACGGCGAGTGCATACTGCATTCCATGTAGAGTATGGTGCAGAGTACCATGGTTGACCCTCATTCGCAAACACTTTTAACAGTCGTAGCAATTCAACTTTTAAACCTTCAAAGATAAGGTACAGAAAAATGTCGATGATCATTGAATTCCCAAAGACAGGCTTTGGGTAGCTTAGTTAACCCGATTAGTGCTAGTGCCCCCTTCATGGCAATACCCAAGGGCTAATATCACCAGTCTAATTATGGAAACCATGAAACAATGTGGTTCACCCACCCACCTAAATGATGTAATCGCATCAGGCATGCTTCTATTCCAAATGGGTGGATGAGATCTCCTTTGGTCAATCCAAAACCTATCTTCCGGCAAATGAGACCCCCTGTTTAGTTTTTGGTTTCTTTTTGTTTTTTTTCTTAATAGCCCACCTAAGGGGGCTGCGACGAAGGGAGAGCCGGCCACACCCGGAAAGGAAGCCCCAAAAGAAGGAAAAAAAAAAAAAACCCCCCTATGGTGAATCTAAAAACCTTGCTAATGTCACAAGGCCGGAGTTTCATAGTTATTTGAATGTTATTACTAAATAATGCCTTCTAAAGCTGGGATTATCAAGCGGTTTTAAAATTTTTTGCACATGTGGGTCTCATCCCCACAAATGCTGGTGCGCAATACACTCCTGCATGAGATGTCATGCGTGACAACTGTTGGGGCCCACTAATCGATGTGTGGACCCTAAGTGTAAGGTCTCGATATAGTGTGGGAGCTAGAATTCACAAAATCCTGTCCTAATTAAAAATTAGTGCTAGCCTATTAAAAATCTATATAAAATAAATCATCTACTAAACTGAAAATTAAAATTAATTACAAGTCCTAATCAAAATAACAATTTCGAATAAAAACCTAAACTAAAGATCCAAGCTAAAAGAACCTAATATAAAGACTGCAAAAACATAAAAGGTATCAAACCATCAACGGCATATAAATAAATTGAATTAAAATAAAATTCAGAAACATAAAAATAAAAAAAATAAGAATATAGATTTAAGATCATTAATTTTTGAATCACAATCTTCATGCTTAGGGTCAAAGAACAACTCAGAATTGCACTGCCAGATACAGTTTGTCACACCGCATAAATACAGTGCATCAATCTAGTAAAATAAATTACTACGACTTATAAATCTTTGTTTAATTCATTGTACATCACTAAAGCATGAACATGGATCCAAAATATTAAATCTAAAATTAAAACTTACTCTACTCTAGTCACATGAAACACCAAGCCAAGGGAGTGCCCGCACCGCAATACACCTCATCTCTTGATCTTTGCCAAGGAGGAGAAAGGGAGGAAGGATGGATATGGGTGATGAAGTGTGGATGGATGAACCAAAGATGGGCTAGCTGAGTGATGGAGAGTGGCGACTATGATATGGATGATGGATGATATGTATATGGGTGTGAAGAGGGGTGTATGGAAGTGGTGGTGATGTGGAGTATGGAAAGTGGAGAGAGTGTGGTGTGGTGTGGTGTGGTGTGGTATTGCGTTCTGTATATTTAGTATGGTGGTCTTTGTTTCTTGTATATCTGCAATGGCAAGAGTAGAGGTCTCGTGTGGAATCAGGAAAATGGAGAGGAGTTGGTCGCTATCGATATCCAACGACCCACCAGCTCTCTTTCTCTCAACTTCATAAATTTTGAACGAGATTTGGTTGTTGTTGTGTACTGCAAATCTTCTTTGCTAATTCAAATATATTAAATTTGAGCAACAAGCTTGATCTTTATCTCTTTGAAATTTCCCTCCTCTTGGGCTTGATCTTGATTTTCGACGGTGGGGATTTAATCTTCATGGGACCTATCTTTGTGAGAAGTTTTGATTGAATATTGGTCATGTGGGATGCCCAAGGTGGCTTGGGATCGAGCTTTTGGCATGGGCCTCTTTTTCTTTTTCTTTTTTTATTTTAAAATACTCCTACAATGAAAAGTGACATTTCATTAAAACTAGTAATGTTTACTAAAAGTCACAAATGTGCTTATATGGGCCCAATTCACATAAAATGATGACACTAAATTATATCATTGCATATATTTTGATTTAAATTACTCAATGATGTTAAAAAAATATTTATCATTTCATGTGAAAATATGATTTTAAAAATCCTTCCCAAAAATAGAAATCCAAAGTGGAGAGTTTTATGATTTTTTGGAAAAATGACTAATTTTGAATGGATTTTTTATAAAAGCACTACAATGGTTTTTAAATCCATAAAAACATGATTATTAATTAAATGAAAAGTTTTCCAATGCATAAGTCCTTAAAACTTCTGAAATTATGCATGAAATTGTGTATTTTTAAGGACTCATCACACCCCTCCAACCAGCAGTTTGCTAGTCTTGAGTAAAATATGTGATCTTGAGTAGGAAACTAACTTTAAAACAAATAAACTTAATGAAAAAAAAAAACGAAAAGAAAATTGTCACTTTCGCTGACACTCTCGACTATATTTAGCGTATGCAGCCAACCCTTAAACCCATAAATTCCCCCTAATAGACGAGTTGTGCCTCGTAAGGGTTTATAGTGAATATACCCACATAATTCTTCTTCTTTCTTTTTTTTTTATAACAAACTAAGAACAAAGGCAAAAGAAATTTTCCAAAAGAAAATCCATTCATATCGGATATTTTCGAAATCTGGAATAATAAAAATTTTAGGCTTTTCAAAGTCCGGTTCATAGTTCTATTTTTGGAAACTTTCTCAAATTCAAACCAAACTTGCGTGCATGGTAAAAAATATATACATCAAAAACCTGTTTCAAATATTCCATGATAATGTTGCAAAAACGAAAAATTTTCTCCAAATAGTTTGATCCCCCGAAATTTAATAAAAACTAATTTCCTTTCAAAGCTACTAAAATGACTACCATACTACTATTTACTTCGATGGGCCTCTTTTATCTTACTCTCTTTTTCCCACGTAGAAACTCCCAAGTTCATATGATATAGAAAGAGTTGGGATCTAGGGGAGTAAACTGAATTCTTAAGCATTTCTGCACATATCGCTTGAAAATTTCTATGGACATTTCTTGGGCCATAATTCATCATCATTCTCTCTCCCTTTTTTTTTTTTTTTGACTCTCTTATAGTTTTTCTAATAAATCATATTGTGACTGTGCAATGTTTAGATTCCTTAAGCTTTGTAATTAACCCATGTAACAAGTGTTAGGCCAATGACTCTCAAACTAGATAGTTTTAGGGCACTAGGTATGAACATACCCCAATGGGCTTACTAGCTGAGTTAAAAAGGCTATGAGTCCAAACTAGTCACAAAATTTTTTTTTCTATTCTTTTTTTTTCTTCTTCTTTTTTTTTAAATAAAAAAATCGAAAGTAAACACTAGGTAGACTTTTCTCGTTTCTCTCGAATTAATTCATTTTGGTTCTAATATATGGAACTTACCAAAAATGAACAAGGGACAAAAATGTTTTACGAACTAAATCTTAGGTTCTCATCGTATTCTCCTGAAAAATTCCAAAAATAGCATTAAAGTTTCCTATCCAAAATTTCAGAAAAATGTATACGTATGTGTATGTAAGGAACAAGTTTTGGTAATTCTTTGATGGGTTTCTTCCTTTCTTTTTACTTCCTTCCAAAAATTTTAAAAATTCTAGATTCCTATATATCTTCAAATCACCTCAATTCCTTTGAAAACTTCCTTTTCTAAAATTAAAAAATTCGATTGCAAAATTCCTAAAATCAAAACAAAAAAATTCTAAAAAATAAAAAAAATCCTAAAAATGATTGAAAAGACAAAAATAACATAAAATATGAAAAATTTTGCCTAAAATTAGACAAGTGTGCGTGTCCCCACCTCCCAACCTAAGATGAATATCGTCCTCAATGTTATGTATGAAATGCAACATATAAATGATTTAAATAACATGAGGAAATAAATAACAAAGGGGTAAGTAAAAGGATGGTACCTGAATATGGAGCTTTTCTACTCCCTATCCAAGGTTAGACAAAACACAGAAAAAAAAAAACAAAAAACATATATACATATGGTACAAATGAAAGGTCACTGTCAGATCTAGTGCCCGTCAGTCTTAATAAACAGGATCAGTCAGAGGGAGTTCCTCCTCCTCTGTAGAAACAATCTCGAAGAATTGTTTTAAATGCTGCCTATTTACTTTGAAAATATTACCATTCTAGGATTCAACAAAGTAACTACACCATATGGAAACACCTCCTTTACAATAAAGGTCCCGTCCATCGAGATCTCAACTTTCTAGGGAATAGGTGAACTCTAGAATTATACAAGAGGACATTTTGAGAAGGATGAAATGATTTTCTCATAATTCGCTTATCATGAAAAAGCTTAGTCCTTTCCTTGTACATTTTAGAGTTCACATAAGCCTCGTTTCTTAACTCTTCTAATTCATTTAAATCCAATTTTCTTTTCTCCTCGGCCTTGTCTAATTGAAAATTAAGTTGTTTGATTGCCCAATATGCTTTGTGCTCCAATTCCACTGGAAGGTGGCAAGCTTTCTCATGTACAAGCTGTCACGACCCGAGCCCAGAATTCGGGGGTTAGCGAAAAGCTAAACCGGTGACACACGTACTCCCGTGCACGTGCACCCAAACCCAGTCCAGATGCACGCACACAAGGGATCTAACACGTGCGAACTAAGCGTACGCGGAAGCTGTACATATCAAAGCAAGCAACAAAGGAAAATAAAATAGCGGAAGCCAAAGTAAATACGAAACGGAAAAGACAAAGACAAATACACTGAGATAAAACCGAATACACACCAAAATCAATATACACAAAATATACAGAATACAAGTCCAAAGTCCAAAGTCCAAATACAAGCTCTCAAAAACCAAAACGCAAAATAAAAGCCACTGGTATGCATGCACGCACTAGGCAGAAGTGATCAGGCCCACTCTGCCAGACCGGAGGGTGCCTCTACACTCGCCCCTGCAGCCTCCTCGACCGCCGGGGAGCTGGGCAAGGTATCTGTGCCTGCAACACCACAGACAACACAAATGAATACAACGATCCAGCAAATATAAGTAACAGGGGTGAAACACGCATAGTATCAAAGAGGATATAATAGTGACAGGAGATTAAATACAGAGTTCCATTTTAGGAATCTAAGCAAATCGTGCATAGAAGTAAAACATGATATGTGAATCAAAACATAGAATACTGAACTAGTTGGCTACTACGTTAACCATGTTCTCTCCAAAAGAGAGCAGAGCAGAGCAGAGCAGAGAACACCGCTGTCCAGGCCAAAGGTACAAGCGGGTCTCGGTTTCCTGGGTTCTGGGGTCCCAAGACAAAGCAACACTGCAGTTAAAACAGAGATACAGAGATCTACGCCAGAGGTAACCCCGTCGGGTATCCTAGGGCTGAGGCTGAGTAGAGCCAGACTAATACCAATCAAATCAAATCCATAGAAAGGGGAGATTATCCGCTTTGGACTCACCGATGACAAAGACCGGATCTTATCCTCACGTATTAACCTCTGGGCAGAGCCACCAGGGAATACCCAAAAATCAGAGATATACAAAGCCAGAGAATATACAAAGCATAGCATAGATCAAAACAGAGTACAGAGCGAAGAATAATACAGATATACAGAACGAAAGCAAAATGACTGAGGAATGCATAACATAGATTAACAGAACAGAGGGCAAAACCATAAACAATATGCAATGCATCTCAGATTAATACGGAATCAAGGTTCATTACAAGCCAAGTCTAATCTAGTTGCATCACTATCACTAACCGTGCATGTTGATGTAGTTTTAAGTTATTCGATGCACCGTTGCCATCCTAGTGTTGCAATATAATCCTTATGTGCATCGAAGTCCCTTAAACCAACACCCATGGGGAGGTGCTTAACAATGAGCAACACTCACATGAATAAGTCACAGCCTAACAGACTATTCATGCGCTCCAAAGAATCCATTTGGGCCGGTTTACGGGTATGGTTAACCTGTATTTGAGCCCTACAAGGTCACACCATTAGCCTAAGTTTAACTGATATTTAACAGGTCTTACGGTTTAGCCATGGGTGACCTACGGCTTAGCCGTGGCATCCTACGGCGTAGCCGCAATATGCACTACGGCTTAGCCGTGGTTCCCTTCAGAACACGGCTAAACTGTCAGCTTTTCCACCTCTGATCTGATACATCTCACGGCTGAGCTACGGTGGAGTCCACGGCTTAGCCGTAAACCATCACGGCTTAGCCGTAGCCTCACCGTAAGAACACTGATATCAGAAAAGTTTCGACTGATCAGAGATTAAATCCACGGCTTAGATACGGTTTGGTTCACGGTTAGCTTACGGCTCAGCCGTAGGACAAATTACGGCTTAGCCGTATCCTAGCCGTAGAACAAACTCGAATTTGTCACTCTCTGGAATCTAAGCCGTACAGGGTTACGGCTTAGCCGTACAATACAGACGCGAATTCGGGAAGATTACAGAAACGAAATTTTGGTACAGAAACTGAATAAAACAAGCTCAACTGATTCTCATAGTTTAGAAAATGGCTGTAACACATGCTAAACAAAGAATAAGAGTGAATCAAAGCCATCAAACAAACACCCATATGTGTTATCAAAGCCTGTACTTATACTTGCCTCAAATCTGGAAATCCACTGAATCAAGCTCCAAAGCAACTAAAATCAAAACAAATCAAAGCAATCACACATGCATGAGGTGAAGACACATCAACACAGAAGAGAGCTGAAATTGGAGAAGAAGGAAGGAGAGTTGGGAGAGAACCCACTTACCACCAAAGCCACAGACAGAGACTAAGCACAGAGATGAGAGAGAATGAAGAAATCCAAATCAAAAATGAGAATCCAACATCAATCGAGCAAGAGAAGTAAAGAGAGAGAGAGAAAACGTGGAGCTCTGGAGATTTCCTCTTGCATGCACGTTGAAGACAATTTACAGGGAATGAGGACATCTGGAGCCTGATTCATTTATATAAGTTTGGAAGTTTAAAACAAGGTCCGGTGAGTTTAGACTAATTACAGTTCAAGTCACACGAAGGTCTAACTTCCCCAATTGACTCCAAACGGATCTGACACAGTTACGGAATTTGTCGAGCTCAACGAAATACGCGTGCTGACACCAAGATGATGCAAAGATGATATGAGCAAAGCAAAAGCAAAATTACGAAAAAAGGCTTAGAACTACCTATTCCAGGTCAAAGGTCACTCAACTACCTATCCAAGGCCCAAAACCAAGTCCAAAAGAAATAAACAAAAACAAAACACACACTAATGAGCCACTAATCCGGCTCAAAGGGGATCGGAGTGTTACATCCTCCCCCACTAGGAATCATTCCGTCCTCGGAATGACTACCTACCTGCGCAAAGAGATGCGGGAACTGGCGTGCTA
Organism: Sextonia rubra; assembly: GCA_037013555.1. Classification (NCBI taxonomy): domain Eukaryota; kingdom Viridiplantae; phylum Streptophyta; class Magnoliopsida; order Laurales; family Lauraceae; genus Sextonia; species Sextonia rubra. The sequence goes on along the minus strand of JASUAD010000006.1, from coordinate 63,189,761 downwards.
GCTGCTCCTCTAGCTCCCAAGTAGCCTCATCTGGACCATGATGTTCCCACAACACCTTCACCCATCTGATAGTCCTGGTACGAAGAATCTGTTCTCGTGTCCCAACGATGCGAAGCGGACGCTCAACGTAAGTTGCATTAGGCTGAATCTGGATATCATCGTAGCGAATCACATGGCTCGGATCTGGCACATACTTACGGAGCATCGACACATGGAACACATCGTGAACACCGGAGAACTCAACTGGAAGTGTCAACCGATAGGCTAAATCTCCAACTCGGCTCTTGACTTCGAACGGTCCTACATATCTCGGAGCTAACTTGCCCTTCTGACCAAATCGAACTGTGCCCTTCATCGGAGAAACTTTAAGAAATACCCAGTCTCCGACTTGGAATGCCAAAGGTCTCCTCCGAGTATCAGCATAGCTCTTCTGCCTGGACCGAGCAATCTTCAGATTCTCTATCACTTTCTGCACCTTCTCTGTCGTCTCAGCAATGATTGTCGGACCATGGAAACTTCTAGTTCCAACTTCCTCCCAGCACACTGGAGTCCTGCACTTACGTCCGTAAAGTGCCTCATATGGTGCCATACCAATGCTCTCATGAAAGCTGTTGTTGTAAGCAAACTCACACAATGCCAAATGCATATCCCATTCTTTCTCAAAGTTCAGCACACTAGCTCTGAGCATATCCTCTAATGTCTGAATGGTACGCTCCGACTGTCCATCGGTCTGGGGGTGGTATGCCGTACTAAAACTCAGCTTCGTGCCCATAGCTTCCTGAAATGCTCTCCAGAATGAAGATACAAAACGACTGTCTCGATCTGACACAATCGATACTGGGGTGCCATGCAATCTGACTATCTCGTCAACAAACTTCCTGGCCATCTCCGTGAATGTCATCCCTTTCTTGAACGGAAGGAAATGTGCTGACTTGGTCAATCTGTCCACTATTACCCAGATCGCATTATTCTTCCTACTGGTCGGCGGAAAACCGGAGACGAAATCCATAGTAATGTGCTCCCACTTCCACTGCGGAATGTGTAATGGATGTAATGATCCTGGAGGTCGCTGATGATCAGCTTTTACCCTCTGACAGGTCAAACATCGAGCTACGAACCCTGCGATCTCCCGCTTCATATTGTTCCACCAAAATCTATCTTTCAAGTTCCGGTACATCTTCGTACTCCCGGGATGCATCGCATATCGGGCATCGTGCGCATCTGTCATCAACTTATCTTTCAACTCATCCACAGCGGGAACACACAATCTGTTCCTGAAGTACAAAACTCCATCCACCAAGCTGAAATCCGGTCGATCTGCAATCCGATCTCTGAACTTCACCAGGAGGGGGTCCTCAAACTGGCGATCCTTGATCTGCTGAATCACCTCAGGCTGAAACACGACGGTAGTAGCTAATGTCACCGAGTCTCCTACCATCTGAACCTCTACAGGCTGATCATGCACAAGCATATAGAATCCTGCTAACACCTGAAGACTGTCTGTCCTCCTGCTGAGTGCATCTGCAACTACATTGCCCTTGCCTGGGTGGTACTTGATCGGAAAGTCGTAATCTTTGATGAACTCCAACCACCTTCGCTGCCTCATATTCAAGTCATGCTGATCAAACAGGTACTGCAAACTGTGATGATCGGAATGGACCTCAAACTTCACACCGTACAGGTAATGTCGCCACAACTTCAATGCAAATACAATGGCTGCTAGCTCCAAGTCATGTGTGGCATAGTTCTTCTCATGTTCTTTCAACTGTCTGGATCCATAGGCAATCACCTTCTGATTCTGCATCAGTACACAGCCTAGTCCAACTCTAGAGGCATCTGAGTAAATCATGAATCCCTCACTACCATCCGGGAGAGTCAACACTGGCGCCGTAGTGAGCTTTTCTTTCAGCAACTGAAAACTACGCTCACACTTCTCTGTCCACTCATACGGGACCTTCTTCCGAGTCAACTGAGTCAGCGGGGCTGAGATCTTCGAGAAATCCTGCACAAACCTGCGGTAATATCCCGCCAAGCCCAGAAAACTCCGAATCTCCGTCACTGATCTAGGACGGGGCCAATGGACTACTGCCTCAATCTTAGCCGGATCCACCATCAATCCATCTCTAGAAATCACATGTCCCAAAAATGCAACTTGCTCTAGCCAGAAATCACATTTAGCCAACTTTGCATACAACTTGTGATCTCGAAGCAGCTGCAATGCCTTCCTCAGATGGTCTGTATGTTCCTCAGCAGTCTTCGAATAGACCAATATGTCATCTATAAAAACCACAACGAACTGGTCCAAGAATGAAGTAAACACCCTGTTCATCAACGCCATAAAAGCTGCGGGTGCGTTCGTCAAACCAAACGGCATGACAAGGAACTCGTAGTGTCCATACCGAGTCCTGAAAGCTGTCTTAGGAACATCTTCATCCTTCACCCTGAGCTGGTGATATCCTGACCTCAAGTCAATCTTAGAGAAGTGAGCTGCACCCTGAAGCTGATCGAACAACTCATCAATCCTAGGCAATGGATACTTGTTCTTGATAGTCACTTTGTTCAACTGCCTATAATCAATGCACATCCGGAAACTGCCATCCTTCTTCTTGACGAACAAAACAGGAGCTCCCCAAGGTGAAACACTGGGGCGTATGAACCCTTTATCCAACAAATCCTGCAACTGTTTCTTCAATTCCAACAACTCTGCAGGTGCCATACGATATGGAGCTCTACTGATAGGTGCTGTACCTGGTACCACGTCAATAGCAAATTCTACCTCCCGAACTGGTGGCAACTCTGGCACATCCTCCGGAAAGACATCCGGAAACTCGCTGACTACTGGAATCTCACTGAGCTGTCGCCGATCTTTCTTTTCTGAAATGAATGCAAGAAATCCCTCACATCCCCTACGAAGCATCCTGTCTGCCTTACAAGCAGAGATCACACGTCTTGGGCACTTCGTCTGGCTGCCCTCAAATCGGAATCCGCTGCCCAAATCAAAGTAGATAGCCTTGCTGTAGCAATTGATACACGCATGATATCTTGCAAGCCAGTCCATACCAAGAATCACATCAAAATCCAGTGTCGTGAGCAACACGAGGTCTACTGGGAGCTGATGACCAGCTATCCGCACATCACACTGAGGGTAAAACACACTGCACTCCACCCGCTTACCAACCGGAGTGGATACTAGCAACAAGTATGGAAGTGGTGTGGGTCGCTGTCGAAGCTGCACAGCAAAATGGGGTGCTACGTACGAACGCGTAGACCCGGAGTCAAATAAAGCTAAAGCTTCTGCATCGGAAATTAAAATTTTACCTTCCACTACCGTGGCCTCCTCCGCGCCCTCATGCGTAGCAGCATAGGCTCGGGCTGTCTGGCGATTCGGCTTCTGACCTGGGCGAGCTGGCTGAGATCTGCCCTGTGCTGTAGGTCCTGTCTGTCTCGTCTGTGGAGAGGACTGAAACTTCGGGCATTGGGCCCGCCTGTGGTCCGTAGAGCCACACCCGAAACAAGCCCCACTCTTCCTCCAACATCTGTCGGTGGGGTGATCCTTCCCACAGTGACTGCAAACTATCTGAGGACTGCTCGAACTGCCCTGTTTACCCTTGAACTTCTTCTGGAACTGACTTCTACCACTGAAACCTGCTGCCCTCTTAGCCTCTGTTCGCTCCTCCTCAAAGATGGCCTCTGCATCATAAGCCCTGTCAATAGCGTCATCCAATGTAGCCGGCCACATACAAGCAACCACGTGGCGTTTGTGTCTCGGATTTAGGCCGTTGACGAAGCGAGTCACCTTCTTATGCTCCGTGTTCACCATATCCTCTGCGAAGTGGGACAACTCTGTAAACTTGTGTACATAATCTGCAACTGGCATCTGTCTCTGCTGAAGGTTGAAGAATTCCACTTCCTTGGCTCGCTGAATATGGAGAGGCATGAACTTACGACGGAATTGCTGCTTGAAGGTCTCCCAAACTGTGGCACTGGGCATAGTCTGGAATGAGGTCTTAACACTCCTCCACCATGTCTTAGCTACACTCCGAAGCATAGAGGCTGTGAGAACTACCTTCTGCTTGTTGCTGCACACAATCGTATCAAATAGCTCTTCAGTCTGCTCCAACCATTGCTCAGCCTGCAATGCATCCTCTATCCCATGGAACTCAGTCGCCCCTCGCTTACGGAACTTGTCGAAAAGCGCATTAGGATCTGATTCCTTAGGCTGGAAAATCACCTGCTGATCTACATGAGGTGACGCTACTGCAGCAGCCTGACTCTGCCTATCTACCATGGATGCCATCTGTGCCTGTAATGACTGCATAGACTGCATCATCATCATCATCCGCTCCTCACTACTGATGTGTGGGGGTACCGATCCACTATCACCATTGTGGCCCTGTTGATTCTCATCCCTAGATCCTGATCCTGATGCCATCCTGCAAAAGGAAAAGAAACACAACACACAAATATAATATACCCTGAGTTAGTCAAACCCCAAATCAACATATGAGACTTCGAGTCAAATAGTTGATAGCGTTATCTCACCACGATCTTAGATGCCTACATGCTTATAACTAGCATGCTCTGATACCATACAATACGTATGTCACGACCCGAGCCCAGAATTCGGGGGTTAGCGAAAAGCTAAACCGGTGACACACGTACTCCCGTGCACGTGCACCCAAACCCAGTCCAGATGCACGCACACAAGGGATCTAACACGTGCGAACTAAGCGTACGCGGAAGCTGTACATATCAAAGCAAGCAACAAAGGAAAATAAAATAGCGGAAGCCAAAGTAAATACGAAACGGAAAAGACAAAGACAAATACACTGAGATAAAACCGAATACACACCAAAATCAATATACACAAAATATACAGAATACAAGTCCAAAGTCCAAAGTCCAAATACAAGCTCTCAAAAACCAAAACGCAAAATAAAAGCCACTGGTATGCATGCACGCACTAGGCAGAAGTGATCAGGCCCACTCTGCCAGACCGGAGGGTGCCTCTACACTCGCCCCTGCAGCCTCCTCGACCGCCGGGGAGCTGGGCAAGGTATCTGTGCCTGCAACACCACAGACAACACAAATGAATACAACGATCCAGCAAATATAAGTAACAGGGGTGAAACACGCATAGTATCAAAGAGGATATAATAGTGACAGGAGATTAAATACAGAGTTCCATTTTAGGAATCTAAGCAAATCGTGCATAGAAGTAAAACATGATATGTGAATCAAAACATAGAATACTGAACTAGTTGGCTACTACGTTAACCATGTTCTCTCCAAAAGAGAGCAGAGCAGAGCAGAGCAGAGAACACCGCTGTCCAGGCCAAAGGTACAAGCGGGTCTCGGTTTCCTGGGTTCCGGGGTCCCAAGACAAAGCAACACTGCAGTTAAAACAGAGATACAGAGATCTACGCCAGAGGTAACCCCGTCGGGTATCCTAGGGCTGAGGCTGAGTAGAGCCAGACTAATACCAATCAAATCAAATCCATAGAAAGGGGAGATTATCCGCTTTGGACTCACCGATGACAAAGACCGGATCTTATCCTCACGTATTAACCTCTGGGCAGAGCCACCAGGGAATACCCAAAAATCAGAGATATACAAAGCCAGAGAATATACAAAGCATAGCATAGATCAAAACAGAGTACAGAGCGAAGAATAATACAGATATACAGAACGAAAGCAAAATGACTGAGGAATGCATAACATAGATTAACAGAACAGAGGGCAAAACCATAAACAATATGCAATGCATCTCAGATTAATACGGAATCAAGGTTCATTACAAGCCAAGTCTAATCTAGTTGCATCACTATCACTAACCGTGCATGTTGATGTAGTTTTAAGTTATTCGATGCACCGTTGCCATCCTAGTGTTGCAATATAATCCTTATGTGCATCGAAGTCCCTTAAACCAACACCCATGGGGAGGTGCTTAACAATGAGCAACACTCACATGAATAAGTCACAGCCTAACAGACTATTCATGCGCTCCAAAGAATCCATTTGGGCCGGTTTACGGGTATGGTTAACCTGTATTTGAGCCCTACAAGGTCACACCATTAGCCTAAGTTTAACTGATATTTAACAGGTCTTACGGTTTAGCCATGGGTGACCTACGGCTTAGCCGTGGCATCCTACGGCGTAGCCGCAATATGCACTACGGCTTAGCCGTGGTTCCCTTCAGAACACGGCTAAACTGTCAGCTTTTCCACCTCTGATCTGATACATCTCACGGCTGAGCTACGGTGGAGTCCACGGCTTAGCCGTAAACCATCACGGCTTAGCCGTAGCCTCACCGTAAGAACACTGATATCAGAAAAGTTTCGACTGATCAGAGATTAAATCCACGGCTTAGATACGGTTTGGTTCACGGTTAGCTTACGGCTCAGCCGTAGGACAAATTACGGCTTAGCCGTATCCTAGCCGTAGAACAAACTCGAATTTGTCACTCTCTGGAATCTAAGCCGTACAGGGTTACGGCTTAGCCGTACAATACAGACGCGAATTCGGGAAGATTACAGAAACGAAATTTTGGTACAGAAACTGAATAAAACAAGCTCAACTGATTCTCATAGTTTAGAAAATGGCTGTAACACATGCTAAACAAAGAATAAGAGTGAATCAAAGCCATCAAACAAACACCCATATGTGTTATCAAAGCCTGTACTTATACTTGCCTCAAATCTGGAAATCCACTGAATCAAGCTCCAAAGCAACTAAAATCAAAACAAATCAAAGCAATCACACATGCATGAGGTGAAGACACATCAACACAGAAGAGAGCTGAAATTGGAGAAGAAGGAAGGAGAGTTGGGAGAGAACCCACTTACCACCAAAGCCACAGACAGAGACTAAGCACAGAGATGAGAGAGAATGAAGAAATCCAAATCAAAAATGAGAATCCAACATCAATCGAGCAAGAGAAGTAAAGAGAGAGAGAGAAAACGTGGAGCTCTGGAGATTTCCTCTTGCATGCACGTTGAAGACAATTTACAGGGAATGAGGACATCTGGAGCCTGATTCATTTATATAAGTTTGGAAGTTTAAAACAAGGTCCGGTGAGTTTAGACTAATTACAGTTCAAGTCACACGAAGGTCTAACTTCCCCAATTGACTCCAAACGGATCTGACACAGTTACGGAATTTGTCGAGCTCAACGAAATACGCGTGCTGACACCAAGATGATGCAAAGATGATATGAGCAAAGCAAAAGCAAAATTACGAAAAAAGGCTTAGAACTACCTATTCCAGGTCAAAGGTCACTCAACTACCTATCCAAGGCCCAAAACCAAGTCCAAAAGAAATAAACAAAAACAAAACACACACTAATGAGCCACTAATCCGGCTCAAAGGGGATCGGAGTGTTACACAAGCTGGTATAGAGACATGCCAATAGGGGTCTTAAACGCAATGCGATAAGCCCATAGTGCATCGTTTAATCTTATTTACCAATCTTTGCAATTCGGTTTCACAGTGGTCTCCAATATTCTTTTTATTTCCCTATTTGAAACCTCTATCTGACTGCTTGTTTGTGGGTGATGTGGGGTAGCAACTTTATGTGTAATGCCATAATTCTTAAACAAAGCTTCGATAGTGCGGTTACAAAAGTGTGTGCCCCCATCACTGATTTTGGCCCTAGGAGTTCCAAAACAGGAAAACATATTATCCTTGAGAAATTTCTGAACAGTTTTGGCATCATTGGTCCAGCATGGGATTGCTTCTACCCATTTAGACACATAATCAATAGCAACCAATATATATTGATAACCTTGGCTAGAGAGAAAGGTCCCATGAAGTCTATGCCCCAAGTATCGAAAAGTTCTATTACTAAAATTGGGTTTAAGGGCATCATATTTCTCTTGGAAATTGAACCCAATTTTTGGCGACGCTCACATTTGTGATAAAAGTTATTTGCATCTTGGACTGCAAAATCTTTAGGGCGGTCTTTTTGGCTGAAAAATGTCTACCACAAGCATGAGAATGACAGAAGGAGATGACACTATGTATTTCGTGATCTAGCACACATCTCCTAATGATTTGGTCTGGGCAGTATTTGAAAAGGTATGGGTCATCCCAGAAAAACTTTTTCACCTCAATGAAAAATTTATTCTTATCTTGTTTCATCCACTCTGTGGGAGTTTCACTAGAGGCAAGATAGTTGGCAATGCCTGCATACCATGGGGATTGGGAGATATTAAAAAGTTGTTCATCAGGGAACGTATCCTGAATCGATAAAGGCTCTAACAAATTTGAAAGGACTAGCCTAGATAGATGATTTGCCACCACATTTTCTACTCCTTTTTTGCATTTGATTTTGATATCAAATTCTTGAAGTAGCAAGATCTATTGTATCAATCTAGGCTTAGCATCCTTCTTAGAAAAAAGGTACGTAAGTGTAGAATGGTCGGTAAAAATCACAATTCTGGATCCAAGTAAGTAGAGACGAAATTTATCTTGTGCATAAACAATTGCCAATAATTCTTTCTCAATTGTAGAATAATTTATTTGTGCATTGTTTAAAGTCCTGCTAGGATAATAAATCACAAATGGTTTGTTGTCCTTGCATTGCCCGAGTACAGCCCAAATGGTTTCTTGTCCTCGGCAACGGCCTCAAAAACTTGATCGATGTGTGGACCCCAATTGCATAGTCACTAGCATAACACATGTTCTCGAAGGGCAGACTCTAATCTGGATGTTGCATTATTGGAGTGGTTGTTAGCTTGTCTTTCAACTTTGTAAAAGCTTCTTGACATGCCTCCGTCCACTCAAACTCTGCTTCCTTTAATAGAAGGTTACATAGTAGTCTAGATATTGAACTGAAGTCCTTGATGAACCTTCTATAAAATCTGGCATGCCCTAAGAAAGATCTTACATCTCTTATGGTTTTTGGGATGGGCAAATTGGTGATCAATTCTATTTTGGCTTTGTCCACTTCTAATCCTTTAGAAGATACAATGTGTCCAAGGACAATGCCCTGCCTAACCATAAAATGGCATTTCTCCTAATTTAAAACAAGGTTCTTTTCCTCACACCGAGATAGAACCTAAATTGCTCAAATAGTTCTCGAATGAATCTCCAAAACCAGAGAAATTTTCCATGAAAACTTCCATAATACGCTCCACCATATCACTAAATATACTCAACATGCATCTTTGAAAGGTTGCAGGAGCATTGCACAACCCAAATGGCATTCCTCGATAAGCAAAAGTGCCAAAGGGGCATGTGAAAGTGGTTTTCTCTTGGTCCTCTGGAGCAATTTCTATTTGATTATACCAGGAGTATCCATCCAAGAAACAATAGTATTCGTGGCCGATAACCCTTTCCAAAATCTAGTCTAAAGATGGTAGAGGAAAGTGATCCTTTTGTGTAACTACATTTAGCTTTCTGTAGTCAATATAGACTTGCCAACCAATGGGTACTCGAGTTGGAATGAGTTCATCAGACCTGGGTAGGGCTGACCCATTGACTATCCAAGATTGGATATATGATACCTATATCTAGAAGTTTAAGCACTTCAGCCGTAACCACCTCTTGCATGGCGGGGTTAAGTCGGCGTTACATTTGTATGAATGGTTTAGCATTCTCTTCCAGATATGTGTGATGCGTGCACACGAATGGATTAATTCCTTTAATATCAGCCACGTTCCAAGCAATTGCACTTTTATATTATTTGAGCATATTAAGAAGTTGGACCTCTTGGTCTTTCTCAAGGTGCGCGGAAATCACCATAAGAAATGTTTCATCCTCCCCGGTAAGCATGTTTAAGGTGTGGGGGCAAGGGTTTCAAATCAGGTTTGGGTGGCGTTACTTAAGAGGGAGGAGGCGGGTACTAGTTAGTACAAGCTCTTCGAAAAAAGGTTTCCATGCTATTGTGGCCATTTCAACAGTGTCATTAGTTGTCTCCATAAGGTTGGCCATGGTCTCAATGATTCAATTAGGTCGTATGAGTTGGATTGGACTGACTCTGCGAAAGTCTCCGCTATCAAGGTATCTATGAAATCTACCTCCTCAAAGTCAGCTTTGTTATCTTGAGGTTGATTGCGAAGATTAAATACATTGAGCTCAAGAGTTATATTTCCGAAAAAAGTGTCATTTTTCCATTCCAGCAATTTATCAGCACATTTGACATGGCTAAGAAAGGCCTTCCAATAATTACCAGAATTTGAGCTTGAGGGTTAGTGACTAGATGAGTGTCTAGAACAATGAAGTCTACTAGGAAGAAGAACTTATCAATTTGCACAAGCACATCCTCTACTACCCCTCTCGGTTTTTTCACATATCTATCGGCTAGCTGAAGTGTAACTTGAGTTGGTTTTAGCTCGCCTAGCCCCAGTTGTTCATAAACCGAGTAGGGCAGCAAGTTAACACTTGCCCCAAGATGAAGCAGAGCTTGTTTGATATGATGGTTTCCAATGATGCATAAGATTGTGGGGCATCCCGGATCTTTGTCCTTGAGGGGAGTGCCGTGGTTTAAAATTGCACTAACTTGCTTAGTTAAAAATGCTTTCTTTTGGACATTCATCTTACGCTTGATGGTGCAAAATTCTTTGAGATACTTTGCGTAAGATGAAATTTTCTTAATTGCGTCCAACAATGTGATGTTAATCTTGGCTTCTTTGAGGACATCTAGGATCTCCTGGTTTTGAATATGTGGCTTAGGCGGAGCCAATCGATTTGGAAATGTAGCCAACGTTTTGAATCTGGGAGGAACTGTAGTCTTTTCTTTGATAGGAATTGCAAGCTTTTCTTTGTCTTTTTCGGAATGTACTCCTTGATTTGAGGAGGTAGGTTGTTTGTCTTTTTTCAGATCAGGTTTTTGAATTTCTTTACCACTATGTAAAATGGTAATAGACTAAACCTACCCCATGGATTTGAGGGTCTATCATGATTGACCTCATACTGTCATTTTGGATTTGGTTGTGGTTAAGTCGGAAAAACCCCTTTATTTTGTGATTGCACATAATTCCGTATTTCATTTTTGAACTCTTCCATTTCCTGTTTCTGAGCCAACAAGAATTTAGCCAACATCTCTTCCAAAGGCTGAGTTTGAACAACATGAAGTGGCACTTATTGTGCAGTTTGATGATATTGTCCCGAAGTGCCACCATATTGGTTCATTCTTTTGGGGAGATTTGGTGGAGTAGCACTTGGGCCATTCCTTCAACTGAAATTGGGGTGATTCCGCCAATTAGGGTTATAAGCATTACCCAAAGAATTGTTCAACGGCTGGTTGCAGGCATTGGCAACATTTGCTTGCTTTTGAAATGCCTCTTGAAATACAAGAAGTGTGGGGCACTCCGCAGTTATATGGGTATTGCAAGTGCAAATGCCATAAACGATTGCAGGCTCCTAGTTCTTCACAGATTTCAGGGACTTGACTTCTCTTGTAAGATATGCAATTTTTACTTGAAGATCATCATTCTCTTTGAGTAAATATAACCCCCATCCCTTGGCTTGATTAGATTGCTTTATGGGTTCAATACATTCAAATGTGTCTCAGTTTTGTGCACTGTTAGCCAAAAATTGAAGGTATGCCTATGCCTCATTTGAATTTTAGCCATGAATTCCCCATTGCACATCATTTCAATGAATTGGCGTGTTTCCGGACTTAATCTGTCATAAAAATGGCCAATTGTGTGATGTCGTTCAAATCCATGATGTGGACATGCAAGGAGAAGTTCATTAAAACGTTCCCACACCTATAGTATAACTCTCTTTTCTTTTATTTAGAATTCATCATGAGCCTTCTTAAGCTGTTGGTCTTATGAGGTGGGAAGAATTTTTTCAAGAATTTGCGGACCATGTCAGCCCATAAAGCAATCAAATTAGGCTGTAATGAATCGAGCCATGCTTTTGCCTTATCGTTGAGGGAGAATGGAAATAATAGAAATTTAATAATATCCTCCCTCAAATTATTAAATTGAAGTGTCGCAATCACTTCTTCGAATTCTTTTATGTGCAAATATGCACTTTCTGAGTAGTCCAGGAAATTTGAGGAGAAGTTGAATAACTCCCAGCTTGATATCAAATTGGCTCGCACCGGCGGGAATGACCATACACATAGGTGTGGCTTGTTGTGTAGGTTGTAGGTAATCACATAGTGACCTAAGTGGTTGGTTCACCTCATTATTATTTGGCATGGGTCCATGCCCGTTTCCATTCCTAGGTCCATCATTGTTGTCATTCGGGTTTATCAATAGGTCATTATTGTCATGACCACTATTTGCATCCACCATTGTTTCCGAAGTCCCAATAAGACCATGAGATTGAGATGCATCGTAGATTTTAGTTAATCTCTTGCATTTAGGTTTCTTATGCATACAACTATTGAATCAAGAGGGGCAAGTGTCCAAATTTTTTATTATTTTCTTTTGAAAATCCCCTTTTCTTTTCTTTTTTTTTTTTTTACTAAGCTAGAGTCCTAAGAAAACAAATTTCTAACACTAATCTAAAAGATAAGTTTTCAAAGAAAGTTCTGAAACTTTTGGATTCTAGGCACTTACCTTGGCTAAAAAGTCGAATCGGAATGGGTTCTTGAATTGCCTTTTGAAGGTGAGTTTCAGAATTTTTTTTTGTGACCTATCTAACCTAAAAAAAATGATTAAAAATAGAATTTAAGCTAATTAAAAAGAGTCCTAATCAAAAAGAAAAATAAACTAACCAAACTAATCATCAATGAGGACTAGTTTTGTAGGTAATTTTCCAAAAATTGTGGCTTTTGAAAAAATTCAGCAAATATAAAATTTCACATCAGAAATTAACAAATTCTAATATGAAATCAGCAATTAAAATCCTTAATTAAATGTCGAAGGGCTGGTCATTCATTCCATGCATGCTACCCCTAGGCTAGTATGATGATTGGAATTGAAAAGGCACGCCCACAAAGCAATTAAAGAGATAAAGTTGGAAAATTACCTGTGACGTTTGCTCCCCCGCAACGGCGCCAAAAACTTGATCAATGTGTGGACCCCAAGTCCAAGGTCTCGATGTAGTTTTATCTGGTGAGTCTGAAATCATATCAATAGGGAGCTAGAATTCGCAAAATCCTGTCCTAATTGAAAACTAGTGCTAGCCTATTAAAAATCAATACAAAATAAATTATCTACTAAACTGAAAATTAAAATTAATTACAAGTCCCAATTAAAATAACAATTCCGAATAAAAACCTAAACTAAAGATCCAAGCTACAAGATCCTAATATAAAGACTGCAAAAATATAAAAGGGATCAAACCACCAATGGCATATAAATAAATTGAATTAGAATAAAATTCAGAAACATAAAAATAAAAAAAAAGAAATTAGATTTAAGATTATTAATTTTTGAATTACAAACTTCATGCTTAGGGTCAAAGAACAACTCAGAACTACACTGCCAAACACAGTCTGTCACATTGCATAAACACAGTGCATCAATCTAGTAAAATAAATTACTACGACTTATAAATCTTTGTTTAATTCATTATACATCACTAAAACATGAAAAAGAATCCAAAATATTAAATTTAAAATTAAAACTTACTCTACTCTAGTCACATGAAACACCAAGCCAAGGGAGTGCCCGCACTGCAGTACACCTCATCTCTTGATCTTTGCCAACATGCACCAAGGAGGAGAATGGGAGGAAGGATGGATATGGGTGATGGAGTGTGGATGGATGAACTAAAGATGGGCTAGTGGATTGATGGAGAGTGGCGACTATGATGGACGATGGATGATATGTATATGGGTGTGAAGAGGGGTGTATGGAAGTGGTGGTGATGTGGAGTATGGAAAGTGGAGAGAGTGTGGTGTGGTGTTGTGTTCTGTATATGCAGTATGGTGGTCTTTGTTTCTTGTACATCTGCAATGGCAAGAGTAGAGGTCTGGTGTGGAATCGGGAAAATGGAGAGGAGTTGGTCGCTATCCATATCCAACGATCCACCAACTCTCTCTCCCTCAACTTCATAAATTTTGAACGAGATTTGGTTGTTGTTGTGTACTTCAAATCTTCTTTGCTAATTCAAATATTAAATTTGAGCAACAAGCTTGATCTTTATCTCTTTGAAAATTCCCTCCTGTTGGGTTTGATCTTGATTTTCTATGGTGGGGATTTAATCTTCATGGGACCCATCTTTGTGAGAAGTTTTGATTGAATATTGGTCATGTGGGATGCCCAAGGTGGCTTGGGATCGAGCTTTTGGCATGGGCCTCTTTTTCTTTTTCTTTTCTTTTTTTTAAAATACTCCTACAATGAAAAGTGACATTTCATTAAAAATAATAATTTTTACTAAAAGTCACAAATGTGCTTATATGGGCTCAACTCACATAAAATGATGACACTAAATTATATCATTGCATATATTTTGATTTAAATTACTCAATGATGTTAAAAAAATATTAATCATTTCATGTGAAAATATGATTTTAAAAGTTCTTCCCAAAAATAGAAATCCGAAGTGAAGAATTTTATGATTTTATGGAAAAATGATTAATTTTGAATGGATTTTTTTTAATAAAAGCACTACTATGGTTTTTAAATTCATAAAAACATGATTTTTAATTAAATGAAAAGTTTTCCAATGCACAAGTCCTTAAAACTTCTGAAATTATGCATGAAATGGTGTATTTTTAAGGACTTATCACCCACAAAACACCCATAGATAACGGAAGAGGTGGGATTGAAAGATCTATATGAGATCACCCAAGATATGAATTTGGCCCAAGAGTTTAATAATTTAAATTAAAAAAAATCAGATTTGATCCAATGATCTAATCCATGTAGATCATTTCAAACTCCATGGGGTCCATGACATGAGTGCCGGGGTAGTGGGTTGATCATATAGTGGGCCCACTTGGTGTCTCACACGGAAAATCCGTACGAGATGTATGCACAATAACAAATGAAAACCTAACATCTGAACTCTTTCATTATCATTGCTATTATTATTTACAACCCTTGACCGGTTCATGCATGAGAACGGATGAGATGATGGAATGCTCTGCCAACTCTTCCATAATTTATTTACTTTTCTAATTTGAATACTAGGAAGAGATTTAATGGGCATTAAAATGTATGCGAGAGGATCAAGTTTATGAGAAAATTAATGAGATGATGTCACTATCATTATTCACAATATAATTTAATGTCTCCCAACAACTCCCCCTTATGTTCACATTCTTTTCTTCCGACTCTCATTTTTCTAGACCATTTTCTGTCCTACGTGTTCGACTACTTCGGATCCGAGTTGGTTTGTGAATTGCGTGTGCGTAACGTGTGCATGGTTGAACTTAATTCTGTTTTTTCCTTTGTTTTTTTTTTTGAGTTATAACAAGATCACTTAATCCTGAAACTTACGGTTGTGATCACTTAATCACGAAACTTGTGGTTGTGATTTCCATACAAACCATCGATGCGAAAGCAACTCATATTAGATCCTCCTAAATTTGTTCAACTTGAAATTGAATACAAAATTCTTTTAGCCAAACACTAATTTAATGCCAAATATAAACATGCATATATATATATATATATATGTTAATTTTGAATGTAGTTCAATGTAGTTCACTAGAGGTCTCACATTGTCGAAGGCATGTTATACCACTTCCCAACTAATGTCGCAACACCACCCAACTCAATATGATATTATCTACCTGTAAGAACCTAACCATGAATTTACTGCAAAATTCTTAATTAATCATGTTTTATCCCTAATTAGTATTTTATTAGATTAATTGGGTTAATTAAGTACATTAGTGGGACCAAGCATGTGATTTATTATGTTATATCATCTCATCATGTCACTAACACTAATTATCTTATGACCCTTGGGCCTTTTTGTTGTAAACATCTCAAAAGAATGGGTTTGCTCGTGGTTTCAAAAGTTACCCAAGTTATAAAAAGATTCACTTCCCAAAGCAAAAAACCTTAGTGCTTTTTTTGTAAAACCCTAGCCTCTATGCCCCTATCTTGTTCCCCCTTCTCATTCATCTAAGAACGAGTGTGAGAGAGAGAGAGAGAGAGCTAATCTCTTCCATTAGAAAGCCTCATTATCATCTTCTCCATCTCCTCGTACCCTGTCTAGTATTTGTTTGGAGAGAAAAGATTTTATTTGGGTGATTTAAAAGAGAAGAAGCTTGCCGACACATTCTCCAAAGTATAAGATCAATCCTTCTTGGAGTTTGTTCCAATAATTACTTAAAGAAAGCACCATTCATGTTATACATCTCATTATACTTTTATTTTCTTATGCATTTTATGCTTAAGAGTGAGGTTTGAGTAGAAATTTGGGGATCTCAGCTCTTGGAACTTGGTTTGGTTTGGGGCTATGCACTTTGCAAAGGCAAGTCTAAATGAGTTTTAGAGAGTATACATGATTAAATCTTGATTATGCAAGTTATTATCATGCTCATTAATGCTTAAATAGCTCATTTAATGCTTTATGCTTAATGAATGACTTAAAATGAATGCTAATAATGGGTTTTTGAATGGATGTTGGTGTTAAGGTCATGAAATTGCATTATTTTAATGTGAATTAGTGTGAATTAGGAACATAATTAGGTGAGTTGCATGCATTTCCAGTTATTTTCACCATTTTAAGCCTTTTCACCTGTACATTGGAATTCTCACAAATTTTACACATCTTTTGCATTAATTTAGAAATTTATAACTCTCTGTAAAGAGTCCCAATTGTAGTAGAAATCTATTCAGACGGATCCCGCGTTATTATGGGCTCTTTAGTATTTTATGGGTTTACTTGAATTTTACAGGAAGATGTGAGCAAATCATGTGAGGCACACCATGCAAGAAATTTGGAAGATTGGCTTTATAAAGACTCCATACACATGTTCACACATGTTTGGATGGTCGAAGGGGGGGGGTCCCACTCTTAAGTTGTTAAAAGAATTCAAATTTGAATCAAGGAAAGAACGCCAAGGCAGAGAGAATTTAAGAAAAGGAAAGTCAAATAAGAGGAACTCAAAAATTGAAAGTCAATCTCATTTTTTTTTTGGACAACATAGATTAAAACGGTTATAACTCTTCTGAGTATTAGAATTGGACAATCTATATATTGTTGAAAAGCTTTTTTCGAGTAGATGTCATGGAATCAAAGATTGCATCAATCAGAGTTGAAACGACAAAGTTATGGCCTCGGAAAGTTAGCTATATATTTTTAGACGAGATTGCAAAAAGTTTAAAAATTTTCACTATGTTACACACATTTGGGTGGGGTTCAACTCTGCTCAAGTGAAGTAAATTGAAGATTAAAAGGGGTGCAACAATGTGCATCAAAATTCATAAAAGGTGGGCCCATTCCAATTTGCTCAAATCCAAGAATAGGAAATTTGTGTGTAGAGAGTTTTTCCAAACATGGAAAGCATAAAAAAAAATCTCTCACACCTTGCCAAATCTTGCTTACTCGTTAGCCAAGGAGAAGACTTATCAAATATGAAGTTTTTTTTATACAAAAAATGACTAAGTTTGGAAAGAAGAGTAGCCACAAACCCTATAAATCCAAGCCATATAATGATCATCCCTCTCTCTCTCTCTCTCTCTCCACTTCTCTGTCTCTCCTTCCTCCTCTTCTCTCTCAAGTGTAGAAAAAAATAGAGATTAATTTGGGTATTTTGGAGTCCTATTCCAGAATTAGGCTTGAAGAGTATTGAGAGAATCTTTGTACTCACAATGATAATATCAATGAAGTTTGTTTTCTTTGCAATGGAGGAGTAGATTTTCGAATCGGAGCACAACGATGAAGTTAAATGATTTTAGTTTCAATTTTTGTTTTTGATTTATTTTTCTAAATGTCTCTACAATGCATGTTTAGAATGATGTATCTTTCATCACGTCTCAGGACTAGGCTGCTCATAGTTAGGTATGGTTGTAGGAGAATGGAATAATGGTGGGAGGATTGTTTGGACTCTTCCATACAGCATCAATTTCAGTTTTGTAGGTTGTGTTTTTTTCCCCCTTTTCTTTCTTTCTTTCTTTTTTTCTTTCTCATGGAGCAATGCTTCAGAAAGAAACTTAAAGAATGACTGAATTAGATAAATACCTTTTGGGTTCAGAAAAAAGAAAGTATTGATTTTGGTTAAGCATCCATGCCTTGTATCACTTCCAATTTTACTGCTTGATGTCATTTTGGTTGATGGAAAATCTTGGTTGCAATCCTATTGGTGAAATCTGCTTTTCTATGTTAGACTTGGTTTGCTTTGGGTTGCAGGACAGAGAGGGTAAGAAATTTAATGAGCAGGTTATTTGCAGCAAACTCATAACCAATGGTGGCTTGATATGAGTTGATTTAGTGATTATTTTCAGTGAATATGTTTGCTACCATTGTTGATGTTGATGTTGATGCTACTGTTGTCTGCTGTAATGCATTCTCCAAGTTTGCTACCATGTGCTTCTTAGAGATGAGTAGCCCAACGTTTGTTCATCTCAATTCTATTAGTTTGATGAGGACCTTGACTGTTAGCAGACTTTTTAGTATTATGCACTTGAGACAGTGGTGAATCATTTTGGTTTAGACCAATGTAAAAACTTGGATATGTATCTGATGTAAATTGACAATGGGTTTATGGAAGAAGAGGACAGGCCCATTAGGCCCAGTTGAGCCACACGGAGGGCTATCATGGAACTTTCCTGGGCCCCAGCATGCATAACAAACTTAGTGCACACCATTGCAAGCCCACCTGCCAGGACCCACAGTCCCAGTTGAGCGTTTAGATGAGTTGGAAAGACCGAGTCCGTATGAGGAAGGGAAAGTTTCTCAAAAAACTAGAATTTAGAGGAGATTATCGTTATGAATGCAGGTTAGTCAATTGTTTTTCTTTTATTTTAAAGATGAGTCAATTGTTATAAAATCACATGATTCTTATCTTCTTAAATAGGAGGCTTCTTGGTTCCTTTTTCTCTCATCCGGTTTATTAAGCACTATTGCACTTTGAATTTATGGCATATCCGGAGAAAATCCCCATTGTTAAATTAAATAAATAAATAAATAATAATAAAAACCAAGAAAAGTCTCCCAAGACGGGAAACTTAGCTGAAGCCCTCATTTTTTACTGCCTTCTGCTCAAACTGCAGTCAACCAGACTTCTCAGTTCACAAAGTCTCTCTCTGCGACGGAGTCTTTTTGATCCATTCCCTCTCTTGACTAGGTCTAGGCTGTGGAGGGCACGATCTGCCTAAAAGCTGCTGAAGCAAAATTTCAAACTTCCGAGTGGTGTATGCTGTACATGTCATTCATTTTCTCTTGCACGTATTCTATATCAATTCTATACATTTGCAGATTATTGGTGCAAAGCTAAGAGGCACGGATACAGATACGGGACATAGATATGACACGATACTGACACGCGGCATGGTATTTTTCAAAAAAGTAGGACATCGACACATCAGGAAACACGTTAATAATATATATTAATTTATATATATATAATCATCTACTAAAAAAATAATATCATTTTTACTTTTTAATCAATTTAGCAATCAGAAAATAAAAATTCAAGTACCAACTAACAAATATATTAAAATTTTAAATATCAATACAATATTAAAATATAATTCATAATAATTAAACATAAAATATTTATAGTTCCATAAAATTCGGAACTAAAATTCATATAAAGAAAAGGACGGGTCATCTGTTTCCCCTCCCTCAAAAAAAAAATAAAAAATAAAAAATAAAAATAAAAATAAAAATAAAGAAGCTAATCTTAAGGCCTATTCTTTAGTGAAATATTTATTTATCTTTTGCTTGTAATATGATTAATATTTACAATCATATATTTTTTCATGGTATAAAATTGTCAGATATCAAGTTTTCAAACTTTAGTAACCAGATGCTAATGGAGTGTTCAAAAAATATTAGTTACATATTTATTTTTTAGTTATAAATACGGGTTACGAATTATGGAATACATTGCAAAAAAAGTGTCAGACAAGTATCCAAAATTAAAATTTTTAATTCTTAATTATGGATACAGCTAAAATAGTATCGGACACGTGCCTGAGAGTGTCTGTGTCCGAAGAGTGTCGGTGTCCAACACGTTCGAAACGGATACGTCACTTTTTTAAAAGTGTCCGTGCTTTTTAGGTGAAAAGCTTTAGACTGTACCTTTTAAAACATGTAAAATTAGAGTTGGATTATTTTGATTAAATTGATTTAGTCAAAGTAGATCTATCAGACCCTGTTCTCTTTAATATTTTTTACATTTGAGCATTGAGCTGTCTTTAGTACTCATTCATCCACATTTACAAACATCTCACATTTTGTGTGTATTTGTCTTAGAATCAAGTTACATGGATTATAAAAGAATATTCTGTTGTGGCGAGCCAAATGCTGTGTTTATTTGCTTTCTCATTCTTGACCTCAATCCATGCATGTGTTGGTGGCATCCTTTTCTCATCTGTTGTCATGTAGAAATGCTGTAATTGACCTATCTTTTCATGTAATGCATCTGTTGGTGGCATCCTTTTCCTGTAGAAATATTATAATTGACAAATTTTTCCATGTATCTCTCTCTAGCCATTCCATCTGTAGATAAATCCAGATCATATACCAATGTGGTAGTGGGGTAGTACTATAATGCTTGCAGTCAAGAGAAGAATCACATTTTGTTGGCACGAGAAACAGTTCTGTGTCAATTTCAAAGCACTAGTGACAACAATACCAAATAAACCTATCACAGTAAATAGTTTCCTTTCCCTTTAGAAGGACGGGAACTCAATCCGGGAAGCACACCCTCCCTTTGGCAGCACAGGGCACTCAATGAGGCTTGACCCTGAAGTGTCCACACACAGGTAAATCTGATATAATTGTGAGTTGCCACCTTCGTCCGCATTGCACTCTATTCCAGGTGTGTAACTGATTGCAGCTTGTATGGCACTAGTGATGCTATCTAAGCTGTAAAATCCACCATCAGGTTCAATTCCTGAAGAACAATGAGGTATATAACAACTATAAAATCTGATGGGAACTATGATGAATTCAGAGAAAAAAAAAAGGAATAGAAACTGTGATGGAAACATATTTACTCAATTGAATAATAGGCTTTCTTTTATGTCAACCTGCATCGTGTAGAATTTGGAGAAGATTTGCTTTCTTCTTGAGACTGAGTGCTGCTTGGAAGTATCCATGTTGATCAAGGGCAGACTCTGAGCAGGTTCCATTCTTGGTCCATTCATGTGACCAAAACTTAAAGCCATTGCCGCTTGGACAAGCAAGGGTCGGCCAGTTTGTTTGCATGCTATTGGCGAGGTCCTTTATCTGCACATGGTGATGGTTGTGGTTAGTCATGCATGAAGAAAATATGGGGCAAACCACCGCTCATACTTATACATTGTTTAATTCCTGTGTCCAAGATGAGGCTGAGCAGCACCAATGCCCTGTTATCTACTGTTTTAAGAGAGGATTGTCAGTGCAAAGCCAATACAAAATGCAGTATATTGATGTCACACACTGCCAAAATGGGTGCTATCAATATATCTACATTTGTTTTGGCATAGTGATTTAGTACAGATCCCATTAAAGGTGGCCTCTTAGCGGAAACTCAATTTCCTAAGGGGAAGACCATGCCCCATTTTCAGTATTTTGGTGCCTAATACTAGCATCAGATAAAGGAAACAAAATCTAGAACAACGAAACATCGGTTATAGATGCTTTTTATATTTGTGAAACAATCCAGTTTATCATCTTAAATGCATTTTATTTCGCTTTTATCTGGATAATCTGTTGGCGCGCACTCTCCTCTCTGTCTCTCTCATGATTTTGGTTGTGGTCAATTGTTGATCCTTGCCGTGGTGATATGCTCTCATTTGGACCATATATTATGTAGGACTGTCTCTACTGCACAATTGTTATAGGCTAGGCACTCAATATGGAGAGTTTGTCCAAAACAAGCAACAAAGGAAGGCCTTTTTGAATAAAAGTTAGGTAGATGGCCTTAGCCCTATCAATAATGATTGGTTGGCCCTGCCCAGCATTAGGTGCTTTGTCTTGGTTGGTAGCAAGTATGAAACCACCGATAGGTACCATGAAAAAAACGGCTGATGCTCGTCTCATTTTCCATTTCACTGCCTTCTTTACCTTTTGGCTTGTTTAGTAGTAGATCAATCCGAAGGTCCCCCACATGTGGTCTCTCTATTCAGACTAGATGGTGTGACGGACCTTCGTACTGATCGGCAGCAAAACAAGCCATTCAGGAGAACCCCACAGGCCGCATGTGCCTGGCAGTACACATCTTCAAGGTTTCCACATTCTTAATCTTGAAGGTAGTAGGGTAACAAGGTAATTTTAGGGGCCACAGGACTCGTCTTGGAAGGGGCAATTAATACCAAACCAGTCCATGGATGGCAGATATAAAATTATATACATAAAGATAGAAGAAAATTTATAATATCTCCCTAAAATGCAAAATGCAAGATACAGAACGCCAGAGATCTCTACGAATCTGTTTCTGATACATTCCAAGACTCTTTCAAGTTTCAAATAATACGATAATGAAGAAAAGATGTTCATAACTCATAAACCTACCTCGGAGGGATCAAAAGGACTATCAGGATCACAATTGGATGGATACGATCCATCATTGTAATTAGGCCACAACCCATGAATGCCAAAATCTGCCGCTGGCTTTCCTGTTGTGGGGTAGCAACAGCTTTGCTTTGTGTCACAGTAAGACCCTGGCCACTGACAACAAAGAAAAATACCACCAATCTCTAGAGTTAGTACTTCAAAGTCATTCCATTAGCCATGAAGACGTAAGTTGGTAAGAAAAAAAAAAGGCTTATATTGGGTTTGAAGGGGCCAGCGGCGTCTCACCTGTTGAACAAAGTAGAAGAAATCGAAATCTTGGGCTTTGGACACAACGAAGAACAGGGTTAGTACAAAAATATGAAGAGGGATTGCCGAAAAGGGTTCCATGTCTCTTACAAAAAATTCAGGCCAATGCATGCGTGGGGTGTGTGAAGGTGAGTGGTTTCATATATATTTATAGAGAGAGAAGATTGGATGAATCCTTTTTTTATTTTTTTGGCAGAAAGATTGTATGGATCTGATTGGCATATTCCGTGTATGAGGGTGTGAGAGAGACTTGCGTGCATGCGTTGTTCACATCTTTCTATATGTGTCACGATGCTCTTTAATTACATCCATGGCAATAAAAGGATGTTGCTGGGGGCACAAGGATAAGGTAAGGAGAGTAGAGGAGAGAAGACATCACAACAGACGGATTACGGAAACAAGAAGTTGGCTGGATCATCTGGCCTACCTAACCTCCCTTGCTATCTTCATTTGGTGTTCCGTTTACACCACGGAGACTTTCGATTCCACTACTAGCATTTTTCACACGGCGAGTGCATACTGCATTCCATGTAGAGTATGGTGCAGAGTACCATGGTTGACCCTCATTCACAAACACTTTTAACAGTCGTAGCAATTCAACTTTTAAACCTTCAAAGATAAGGTACAGAAAAATGTCGATGATCATTGAATTCCAGAAGACAGGCTTTGGGTAGCTTAGTTAACCCGATTAGTGCTAGTGTCCCCTTCGTGGCAAGACCCAAGGGCTAATATCACCAGTCTAATCATGGAAACCACGAAACAATGTGGTTCACCCACCCACCTAAATGATGTAATCACATCAGGCATGCTTCTATTCCAAATGGGTGGATGAGATCCCCTTTGGTCAATCCAAAACCTCTTTTCAGGCATATCAGATCCGCTGTTTAGTTTTTGGTTTCTTTTTGTTTTTTTCTTCTTTTTTGATAGCCCAGCTAAGGGTGACTGAAGGGAAAGCCCGGCCACACGCAGAAAGAAGCCCAAAAAAAAAAAAAAAAGGACCCCCTATGGTGAATCTAAAAACCTTGCTAATGTCACAAGGCCGGAGTTTCATAGTTATTTGAATGTTATTACTTAATAATGCCTTCTAAAGCTGGGATTATCAAGCGGTTTTAAAATTTTGTGTACATGTGGGTCTCATCCCCACAAATGCTCGTGCGCAATACACTCCTGCATGAGATGTCATGCGCGACAACTGTTGGGGCCCACTGATCGATGTGTGGACCCTAAGTGCAAGGTCTCGATATAGTGTGGGAGCTAGAATTCACAAAATCATGTCCTAATTAAAAATTAGTGCTAGCCTATTAAAAATCTATACAAAATAAATCATCTACTAAACTGAAAATTAAAATTAATTACAAGTCCCAATTAAAATAACAATTTCGAATAAAAACCTAAACTAAAGATCCAAGCTAAAAGATCCCAATATAAAGACTGCAAAAACATAAAAGGTATCAAACCATCAACAGCATATAAATAAATTGAATTAGAATAAAATTCAGAAACATAAAAATAAAAAAAAAAGAATATAAATTTAAGATCATTAATTTTTGAATCGCAATCTTCATGCTTAGGGTCAAAGAACAACTCAGAACTGCACTGCCAGATACAATTAGTCACACCGCATAAATACAGTGCATCAATCTAGTAAAATAAATTACTATGACTTATAAATCCTTGTTTAATTCATTGTACATCACTAAAGCATGAACATGGATCCAAAATATTAAATCTAAAATTAAAACTTACTCTACTCTAGTCACATGAAACACCAAGCCAAGGGAGTGCCCGCACTGCAATACACCTCATCTCTTGATCTTTGCCAACATGCACCAAGGAGGAGAAAGGGAGGAAGGATGGATATGGGTGATGGAGTGTGGATGGATGAACCAAAGATGGGCTAGCCGAGTGATGGAGAGTGGCGACTATGATATGGATGATGGATGATATGTATATGGGTGTGAAGAGGGGTGTATGGAAGTGGTGGTGATGTGGAGTATGGAAAGTGGAGAGAGTGTGGTGTGGTGTGGTGTTGCGTTCTGTATATTTAGTATGGTGCTCTTTGTTTCTTGTATATCTGCAATGGCAAGAGTAGAGGTCTGGTGTGGAATCAGGAAAATGGAGAGGAGTTGGTCGCTATCGATATCCAACGACCCACCAGCTCTCTCTCTCTCAACTTCATAAATTTTGAACGAGATTTGGTTGTTGTTGTGTACTGCAAATCTTCTTTGCTAATTCAAATATATTAAATTTGAGCAACAAGCTTGATCTTTATCTCTTTGAAATTTCCCTCCTCTTGGGCTTGATCTTGATTTTCGACAGTGGGGATTTAATCTTCATGGGACCCATCTTTGTGAGAAGTTTTGATTGAATATTGGTCATGTGGGATGCCCAAGGTGGCTTGGGATCGAGCTTTTGGCATGGGCCTCTTTTTCTTTTTCTTTTTTTATTTTAAAATACTCCTACAATGAAAAGTGACATTTCATTAAAAATAGTAATGTTTACTAAAAGTCACAAATGTGCTTATATGGGCCCAATTCACATAAAATGATGACACTAAATTATATCATTGCATATATTTTGATTTAAATTACTCAATGATGTTAAAAAAATATTTATCATTTCATGTGAAAATATGATTTTAAAAATCCTTCCCAAAAATAGAAATCCGAAGTGGAGAATTTTATGATTTTTTGGAAAAATGACTAATTTTGAATGGATTTTTTATAAAAGCACTACAATGGTTTTTAAATCCATAAAAACATGATTATTAATTAAATGAAAAGTTTTCCAATGCATAAGTCCTTAAAACTTCTGAAATTATGCATGAAATGATGTATTTTTAAGGACTCATCACACCCCTCAACCAGCAGTTTGCTAGTCTTGAGTAAAATATGTGATCTTGAGTAGGAAACTAACTTTAAAACAAATAAACTTAATGAAAAAAAAAAACGGAAAGAAAATTGTCACTTTCGCTGACACTCTCGACTATATTTAGTGTATGCAGCCAACCCTTAAACCCATAAATTCCCTCTAGTAGACGAGTTGTGCCTCGTAAGGGTTTATAGTGAATATACCCACATAATTCTTCTTCTTCTTTTTTTTTTCTTTTTTTTTATAACAAACTAAGAACAAAGGCAAAAGAAATTTTCCAAAAGAAAATCTATTCATATTGGATATTTTCGAAATCTGGAATAATAAAAATTTTAGGCTTTTCAAAGTCCGGTTCATAGTTCTATTTTTGGAAACTTTCTCAAATTCAAACCAAACTTGCGTGCATGGTAAAAAAAATATATACATCAAAAACCTGTTTCAAATATTCCATGATAATGTTGCAAAAACGAAAATTTTTCTCCAAATAGTTTGATCCCCCGAAATTTAATAAAAACTAATTTCCTTTCAAAGCTACTAAAATGACTACCATACTACTATTTACTTCGATGGGCCTCTTTTATCTTACTGTCTTTTTCCCACGTAGAAACTCCCAAGTTCATATGATATAGAAAGAGTTGGGATCTAGGGGAGTAAACTTAATTCTTAAGCATTTCTGCACATATCGCTTGAAAATTTCTATAGACACTTCTTGGGCCATAATTCATCATCATTCTCTCTCCTTTCTTTTTTTTTTTGACTCTCTTATAGTTTTTCTAATAAATCATATTGTGACTGTGCAATGTTTAGGTTCCTTAAGCTTTATAATTAACCCATGTAACAAGTGTTAGGCCAATGACTCTCAAACCAGATAGTTTTAGGGCACTAGGTATGAAGATACCCCAATGGGCTTACTAGCTGAGTTAAAAAGGCTATGAGTCCAAACTAGTCACAAAATTTTTTTTTCTGTTCTTTTTTTTTTCTTCTTTTTTTTTAAATAAAAAAATCGAAAGTAAACACTAGGTAGACTTTTCTCATTTCGCTCGAATTAATTCATTTTGGTTCTAATATATGGAACTTACCAAAAATGAACAAGGGACAAAAATATTTTACGAATTAAATCTTAGGTTCTCATCGTATTCTCCTGAAAAATTCCAAAAATAGCATTAAAGTTTCCTATCCAAAATTTTAGAAAAATGTATACGTATGTGTATGTAAGGAACAAGTTTTGGTAATTCTTTGATGCGTTTCTTCCTTTCTTTTTACTTCCTTCCAAAAATTTTAAAAATTCTAGATTCCTATATATCTTCAAATCACCTCAATTCCTTTGAAAACTTCCTTTTCTAAAATTAAAAAATTCGATTGCAAAATTCCTAAAATCAAAACAAAAAAATTCTAAAAAATAAAAAAAATCCTAGAAATGATTGAAAAGACAAAAATAACATAAAATATGAAAAATTTTGCCTAAAATTAGACAAGTGTGCTTGTCCCCACCTCCCAACCTAAGATGAATATCGTCCTCAATGTTATGCATGAAATGCAACTTATAAATGATTTAAATAACATGAGGAAATAAATAACAAAGGGGTAAGTAAAAGGATGGTACCTGAATATGGAGCTTTTCTACTCCCTATCTAAGGTTAGACAAAACACAGAAAAACAAAAACAAAAAACATATATACATATGGTACAAATGAAAGGTCACTGTCAGATCTAGTGCCCGTCAGTCCTAATAAACAGGATCAGTCAGAGGGAGTTCGTCCTCCTTTGTAGGAACAATCTCGAAGAATTGTTTTAAATGCTGCCTATTTACTTTGAAAATATTACCATTCTAGGATTCAGCAAAGTAACTACACCATATGGAAACACCTCCTTTACAATAAAGGTCCCGTCCATTGAGATCTCAACTTTCTAGGGAATAGGTGAACTCTAGAATTATACAAGAGGACATTTTGAGAAGGATGAAATGATTTTCTCATAATTTGCTTATCATGAAAAAGCTTGGTCCTTTCCTTGTACATTTTAG